>OX596075.1:24299336-24584336 GCA_951394005.1 Protophormia terraenovae
GGTTTTTTCAAAATGTTCATTTTTCGAATGTCAAATAGACCGGTTTTTTTAAACACAAAAAAACGGTTTTAAAAATAGCATTTTATTTCAGAAAATGAACTAAAAAGTGATATTTGAATCGAAATTTAGTAATAATTTTTTTAAATATTTATAAAGACTGATTTCTTATGTTTTAAAAATATATTTTAAGTCTAAATTTGAATTTATTATCTAATATTAAACAAATAAATAAGTAATAATTATTCTGTATGATTTTTTTTAATATATTGTAATATCTGTAATGTTTTTACACCCAATTTAATTTTTTTGATCCAATATTTCCTTTATTTTTTAAAGGTGTTGTGTTAGAAAAGTTTCACTTGCAGAATCGTTTCAATTGAGACAGGCTTCCTTATTAAGCCATGGTTTCTGTTTATGCTAACTAAAATTTAGTCTAAGTTTTGATGATTTTTTTTATTCTACAATTTTGAAACATAATTATCTTCTAGTCATCTAAATATATAATTTACTTAGCATTTTTTCCCTTTCTAGAGCTTTCTGAAGCTCCCAAACGACGTAGAAAATTAAAATTTGGCTTAATTATAAAACTTTTCGTCCAACAAATCCTAACGGAGCCAGATTTTGAATTCTCTATCAGGGAGCGAAAATACGTAGATCTATATTTATGGATTTATATATATGTTTCCTAAGCATTGTTTTTTTCTCCAGACGACTTAAGAAACTAAAGATAGGCTTACTTATAAAACTATTCGTTCTACAAATTCTAACGGAGGCAGATGTCTCTACCAGGTATCGAAAAGTCTGTTTTGGTATAAAGAACTTTTGAGTTGCTATACTTATTGTTTGCTCTCCAAATCCTATCATAAACTGATTCTGCATTTCGGACAGGGAGCGCATTTACGAAATTTGTTTTTTTTTATTTTGAAATGTTTACGAATTTAAAACTTTAGACAATATTATCCCAATAAATTCTAACGGCTTCAAATAATTGACTTCGATTAGGGAGAGGAAAGTCTACATATGTTGTTCATATTTTTTTCTTTTAATTTTCGTTAGTTTTTTCATTATTATATTATTTTCCTGGCATTGTCAGGCTTATACGCCTGTATTAAATTTAAAGAAAACTAAAAAATGACATAATTATGAAACAAGCTGAAATAAAATATTTGCTGCTAAAACAACAACATTAATACTATAGACGTTCCAAGTGGTAGCGATCAGTAATAAATCCAAAGGCCTAAATTTCTCCTAAGGATTTAACATTTTTATTAAATAGGTATTTCAAAAAGATATGCTACAAAATAAATTGACGTTGTAAATGTGAAAAGCACTGTATAATGATGATGGCTTCAATGAAACCTGATATAGAAGGGACTTGGACTTTAAATTGCGTTCAGCAAGTAAACTTATGCTTTATGTTAAGAATTGCTGAACTTCTTTATCCAAAATAGTTCAGAATTTTGTTCGAATTCATAAATGTGCCTTATGAAATTTTTAAGCCTTTTTTAACTATCAAAGAATTACATAAACAAAAAAAAAAAAAAAAGTCGAGTAAAATGAATATTTTAGCAGTGGCAGTTTGGAGAGGATTTTTTATCATATTTTTTTTTTTTTGTTTTTTTTTTTAAGAGAGAGAAATTTATTTTTTTACATAGAATTTTACAGTTTTAACCAGAAATATATATATATATATATAAAATAATAATAATCAGCGGTTTATTTAACACTACCTGATACATAATTATACAATGGTATTTCATTAGACGTCGCCTTTATTTTTATTGGTGTTGTCTCAAGAGGGTTAAGTGTATTCATAAATACAAAAACCTACTCTCATATTACGACAAATATAAGTATGTGTGTGCATTATCTTCCCAATACTTATATAAATAAGATTACATAAGTATGAATAAAATTTTTATAATAAAAAAGAAAATTCTCCTAACGCGTTTAAGAAATGTACATAAGTAACAAAAATAAGTAAGGATTTTCAAAGGACTATTAAAAATATAGTACTTTAGTTTTATATACGTTAAGAATGATTTTTATATATTTCCATATAGGTATATTTTATAAATATAAAAGATTTATTTAGATTTTATGATTTTCATTAAAAAAAAAGTTTAATTCAAATCAGACTTTATAAAAATAAGGAGTGAGATCGAAAAATTCTTAACATACATAATATTCAATAACTTGGAAATGGTTGATCTTAGAGTTTTCATTATTTTTTTAATCATTTGATAATTTAGTACAGATCACAGAAATATATATTTTTTTTTTATGGTTCTAACCACTAATTATAAAATTGTGGACCATTTTTGAAAACCCTTTCTTTGGAGATTTGATAGTTGCTTCAGTCACTTTTTTGGAACAGTGTGCACATCTTCTGTTAAAATCTTTGGTATTTTGGGACACCTTTTTCGTGCTCTTGAATTCACTTTTCACAAGAGCTCAATATCTCTCCACTGGTCTAAGCTATGGACAATTTTTAAAATTGACCTCTCTGGTACTAAAACTATGTTATTGATTTGATACCACTCCAGAGCTTTCTTACCGTAGTGACATGATACCAAATGGGTCCAAAAATATGTGAACACGTTGTACTTTCTTTAGAAAGGAAGAAGTCTCTTTTGCAAATATTCCTTTATGCATATTTTGGTATTTATAGATCCGAATGTATCAAATGACTTTCCTGTTTTGCCGCAACTGCAAAAAGCTTGTTATACCATGAATTTTGTAAGAAATTTTTGCTGCTTTTGGGTCTTAAACTTATCTCCAATATTGCTTCCAGCATTAGCAATAAAAATTTTTGAGACACAAGCTGCGAAGATTTTGCCAGCACCCTACGTTTCTTCGTCAATTATACAGCTTGAGTATTTTTGTATGAAATTTGGTTTTAAATTCTGAGTCCTATTTTTGGTTTGTAATTTTTTTTTGCAGAATTCTAGTTTGGAATTTTTTGAACTTTATATGTTATCAACTTTCCCATTAGCTTTAAATTTTCGCACCAAATAGTCGAAGCACTGAGAAAACTGAGCTGATTTTCTACCAGATATGTTTGGAGTTCCTTTCAATATGCCTTCAATTTTCTGGCCTTCCCAATATCATGTGGTCCTTTTTTCTTACCGAACTAGGTTTCACATCAATAGTCAAATTCTCCTGATACTGTTTAATAACATTAGAAACGGTTTTACGGACGACATTTAATTCTGTGGTCAATTATTTGTAAGACCTATTTGGATTTTTTGAAATAGGACGTAAATCTTTTTCGTCACTTATTTTGATGAAAATAAGGACAAATTAACATGGTTGTTATTAAAAATAATAACTAAAGTATTTTTCCATGATAAATAGATCAAAAAAAATTTTGAATATTGATTCTGAAAAATGTTGTGAGGCAAAATGTGTGTTAAGAATTTTTCGATCTCACTCCTTAGCAAGTATTTAAATTAATGGGATTTTAAGCTAAAATAAAAAAAATGGTTTAAGTTGTAGTATTTTATATGCCTTTTTAAAAACTAAATAGTAAAAAATAAGAGGAATATATTTCAATTAATTTGAAAGTTAAAATGTCCGGCATATTAATGACATGTGTCACTTAAGATGATTTAAGTTTTTTTCAGTTTCAACAATATTTTTTCTGTTTCAGCTAAAAGCCATTAAATATTTGTTAGTTTTTTGTTTGTTTTTGCTATTTCAGCCAATGAAGAAACGGTTAAGAGTATTTTAAGGATTTGCAGAAATAAAATCAACATAACAGGCATACGACGACAGTTTTATTGAAAAGAGCAAAATCATTTCTAATCCTTAAGCCGTAAATAGCAAGTAAACAAAAATTGTTTTAGGCAAATTCTTTTTGATTTTCTCTTCAATATTGTTTCATTACATACTTAACCTTTTTTTTTTTTAGACTTACAGTTATATATAAGAACTAGTATTGTAGTCTTTTTAAGAATTCCCTTAAAAAAAATTTATCACAGTACCAATTGGAAATAACAAATGGTAAAGAAAATTGAAAAGAAATATTTATACATTGATTTGTGTTCAAAGGGAATGAATATTTGATATTGAAAGCAAAATATAGCAAAGTATTGGCATTTAAAAAAGTATTTAAACAAGAACAAATACTAAATATCAAGGAGTTGGAGAAAATAAAATCTAAAAAAATATACTAAAAACTATAAAACCACTTAAAACACTTGAACAAAGAATAAACTTTTTTCTTATTTTTTGTTTTCTAAAGAAACGTTCGGCTTCTTTGAAACAAAAAGACAAATAAACTAAATATTTTTACCAAAAATGAAAAACTTAAATAAAAAAAAAAAAAAAAAAAATAAAAAAATAAGAAAAACTAAGTACAAGATGACAGCAAACGGAAATAATTTGTGACAGAAGGCATTTCTTCAAGTTCATACTTAAACCCTTTTAGAACTACAAATTGATGATTTTTTTGTTGATATTGATGTTGTATTTGCAACATCTTAAAGTATTAAGATACTTGTAGTTGTAGTAACAAAATATTAAAAATATAAATATTGAAGAAAAAAATAAATTACTTTAAAACTGATTCAATAACTAAATAAGTAGAGTCCAGTTTCGTAACCATTACCCATGTTGTATTTTATGTATATATTTTTAAGGTAGGTTACGAAAAGGAAGATAAAGTAAGTATGGCTTGTAAATAAGTAAAAGTTAAAAATTAAAAATTATAAGTAAAAGTTAAAAAGTTTACATGATAAAAAATAGCATTTTCTTCACAGAAGATATTTACTGTTAGATGCACTATCGCCACCGTCATGTAGGAATTGGAGTTTTGTTCTTTTAGCTTTTGTCCATCTTTTCTGAAACATTTTTGTTTTTGACTTACATTTTTTTTTTTACGAGCTTCCCTATTATATCTTTCAATATCTAAAAATATCTTCATTCAAATATATACAAAATACCTGTTTTATATTTTAAAGGAATTATATTTTCATATACAAAAAGAATTTTTTTAAAATATGCCATAGAAAATTTTTTATTCATGTTTGACTAATTTTCGAGCAAAAAAAAAAAAAAAAAAAAAAAAAAAAAATATTTGTCTTTTGTATATTTTACCCATCATTCATGTTATCGTTAGAAGTATTCATTGATCGATTTCAGCTAAAATGAGTACGGAAATGTTTTAACTGAATAGTCTATTTTAATACCCGAATATAATTTTGTTCCTCCTTTAAAGTTCATTTTTAAGGTTTTGGCCAGCTAAATTTGAAAATCGAACACTGTGCACCGTTAAGAAATCTTAGTCTCACTTGTATCTCTTCGAGAAGTTCTAAAATAATCCTTTGAGAATAGTCTTGGATTCTATTTTTGTATAGTAATGGTAATAAAACGATTTAAATTTTTAAAAATAATAAATAGGGTAAGTTTACCGGTGGTCGGCAGTTTAACTTTTTTTCTGTATTTCAAGATTTATATTTCCGAATTTGATCATGATATTTGGATAACGAGCAATTTCACCACTTTATTAAAGGGTACTCTTCTCTTTCAGATTTTGTTAGATTTTTGCAAAGAAATAAATATTTAATTGGCCATTTTATTGCATTTTATAAAATACATCGAATTTACCTATAGTCGGCATATTTTTCCAGTGTTCGGCATGTGATGATACAATAGTCGGCATGAAATTTATTGACACATTTTGTCTGTAAATGCCCTAAACTATGCTCTGAAATATAACATAATAATATAAGTAGCAATATGCCAAAAAAAGTACTTTTTCATTTTCAAGCTATGAATGCCGAATGATTTTTAATGCTTCGGGGGCGGAGTCAGCTACCTTAATATCTAATTAGGGTATACATTACTTATCCTAAAGCGGAAATATAGGGTGGCCCTTAAAACATGGATTTTTTTATTTTTTATGAATTTAACGCATTATTTATATTAACAGCTACAAATTCAATGCTTTTATTAGTTGGATAGTTAGTCTGGATAGTAGTCTTTCATTTTCGGATATTGTTGTAATAATACACTGACAAAAATGAAATGGTAACAACAAAACATGGAAGTAAGAAAATACTACTGCTAATATTTTGTCTTTCCACGAACGATAATCAACGAACTATCTAAACGATTTAACTCATTTGCCCGCCAACAACAATCAAACTTCAAAGTTGACGTCAAAAAGTTTACATAAGTCAAATATATTTAAAAATAGCGCCCTCTGGATATCAATGCCGGTATCACATATAATGATAAAACAGTCACCCGATCTATCAAGAGATGGTAATGATGGCAACCTCTATTCAAACTTGAACACATTTAACGCGGCACAAATTGGACTGAATGTTATGCCTTAAAAGTCAATATAGTAGTTGATGGCAATAATATCTACAATTCTGTGGTGGTGCTTTGCGATCGCATTCTTCGTTTACGAGAAAATTTGGAAAATATTAAAAAAAAAAAAATCGAAAAAATTGAAAAAAATGCGTTTTTTCATCTTCATTCATATATAACTTTTGAAGTAGGAATGTAATCTTCAAGCACCACCTCAGAATTTTAGATATTATTGTCATCAACAACTATGTTGACTTTCAAGGCATAACATTCAGTCCAATTTGTACCGTACAAAAAGCAATAAAGCCTATTTTCGGAAAATTTTACTCATTCATTTAAAAAAAATATAGTGCATATTTAAAAAAACGGCAGTTTATGTTACTGAAATGAATTATACGGTAGTAATAAAGATCATACACAATATTTTTTATTTAAAACCCCATAAAGTATATGCTGGGTCCTGGTTAGATTCTGAGTCGATTTAGCTATGGCCGTCTGTTGAAAGCAAGATAGGGCTCGAATGGCACAACGAAGGGAGGCGAAATTTGGCCCAAATATTTATCTTATATAAGGTTTGTTCAATACTGAAAATGAGTAAAATCTGTAAATAAACAAAAAAGTTATGAGCAAAATACTAAAAACACAGGGTGTCCGTTGTAACTTAATTTCATACTTTTCTGTTATATCTCTCTTAAATAAAAGCATTTACTATAACAACGTTTTCATCGGTCGATATAAATTTAGAAAAAAATGGGCGTGGTCCGTCCACTTTACCGTCCACCTCCCATATAAGGTGAAAGGTCAAAGAAATTTTGTATAAATACTTCATGAATAAATGTAAACACGGAAACAAAAATAGGCGTGGTTCGCCCACTTTACCGCCCACCTCTTATACAACATTCGAGCTTGTTTAAATTTGTAATGTTATTGATTTTTGTTGTTTTTCTTTGTATCATTGTTATTGTTTAGAACATTTTTTTTTACTGATTTCCGGTTATTTTTCAACCGATTTTCAAAACAAAGCTCTTTTTGGAAAGGTATTCAAATTACCTTTCTAATTGCTGAACATAGTTAGTACAAATTATTGCCGCTAGATGGCGCAAAATACATTTTTATTAAAATTGCATCAAAGCACCCTGTATTTGCAAAAATTATGAGTTCATATGTTCAGCAAAAATACTCGCCAAAGGATTTTGTACAATGTTTCCAAACATCATTTGGTTGAATTCTGGAAATTTAAAGGTCAAAATTGTGATTTTCTTCAATAACCTTAAAATAACTAAAGAACCATTTTCAACAATAAAAAAGTTTTTTTTTTTTTCGCAAAAAGCCGTTTTTGGAATATTGCTAAATATAAATGAACTTCTCTCAACTTAATATTATTAAGAAGTTTCCATATGATGAAATGTAATTCAGATTTCTTTACAAATTTGGAATACTTTCAATTCTAAATATTTTTGTATGTAGAGTATGGCTGCGCTAGGCCAATTTGGGTTAATATAATATTTTCACTATTGGTTCTTATGTTAATAGATATCAATCTTTCATTGCTAAAAAAAATCATTCAAAAAGCTTTACAAACCAATTTTTGACAATTTTTTAAATATAAATAATATTTGTGTGACTTTATTAATCAACAAAAACTAAACTTTTTTTTATACCCACCATAAAAAAATTAGGGTAAAATTGATTTTGTAATTCTGTATGTAAAATGTCGAAAAAATCATTTAAGACCCCCTTAAGTATATATTTTCTGGGTCCTGGTCGGATTCTGAGTCGATCTAGCTATGTCCGTCCGTCTGTCTATCTGTTGAAAGCAGTATAGGGCTCGAACGGAACAACCTAGGTTTGTTTGGTATTGAAAATGAGAAAAATCAGTTAATAAACAAAAAAGGTTATGGGCAAAAAACTGGAAACGCAGGGTGTCCGTTGTAGCTTCATTTCATACGTTTATGCTGATATCTCTTAAACAAAAGCATATGCGATAACGAAATTTTGTATAGATAGTTCGAGGATCGATATAAACTTGGAAACAAAAAATGGGCGTGGTCCACCCACGTCAACGAAATTTTGTACAAATAGTTTAAGGACCAATGTAAACTCGGAAACCAAAAATGGGCGTGGTCCGCCCACCTCTCATATAACGTAAAATTTGAGAAAGTTGATGGTGGGTAAATAGATTCGGCCGAGACGAATATAACATTCACGCTTGTTTTTAATTCATCATTTTCTACCAATGCTGGATGTAGGGCGCAATCCTAAATCAATTCAAAATGTCTGTATTCACCATTTATGAAGCCTTTTCTTTTGAAATATGTAATGAATGAAAAAATATTTTAAAACTAATGAAAATATGAAACTTTTAATTCAAAGGTTTTTATGATTACAAAAAAATTATATAATTATAATTATAAAAAGTTAATTTTCAAGTTTTTTAAAATAAGTACAGCGCAATTCAAAGTATCTATTCATGATAAAATTACAGAAGGTAGAATCATTAGAGAGAGTGCTTTCAATTTATTTTACCCTGAATTATCACGCAATAAAAAATAAAACAGAATGTAAAAAAATTAAAATAAAACATCAAAAAACTGAAAAATAAAATAAAACAAAAATAATAAATTTTTTTAAAAGTTTTTTTTTTTTTTTTTTTTTTTTTTTTAAATGAAACAAAAACGTTTTTATATATTTTTATTTTTTTATACTTATTTTTTGTTTTTTATTTTTCTGTTATTTCACATAACAAGAATTAAAATTGAAAACTCTCTCTAATCATTCTACCTTCTGTTATTATATTATGGTACCTATTGTATTTTTTTTTTAATTTCATGAATAATATTAAGCATTTTTGTAGTAAATAATCTTTTAAAAATGTTCATAGTAATCGGTGGAAATTGTGGGATTGGTAGTGTTTCGTTCGAGTATTAGAGTGTTTACTACTACATTTAGATACCAGATTTACTTTGCTGCAGAATATTCAGTGTTTACCTAACTTAACGTTTCATCACCCTCATCATCACTTATGGAAATTACAATTGTTCATTATCCCGACTTTAAAGACAAGACATTATTCCCTATTCATCCTCTTCATTTTTAGTTGCTGTAAGGCGTCAAAATCTAGAAGAATAATTTATAGCATATAATAACATTCACCCACATATATTTTTGCATCAACAAGTCATTTTTTTTTAAAGAATTGAACATTTTTCTGTAACTTAAATTTGTTTTTTTTTTCAGATATCTTATACTTTTAACAACATATCATGATTGTTTTTAGAATTATTGTTCAAACAAAAAGAAACATCTTTACGAAGATGAAACACATTGTGGTCTATCTAGACCAAGAAGTCAACTTAGCATACTTTTTCTTTATATCCAATTTTTTCTTAGTTATCATACTTTAATCGATTCAAAATTAATTCATTGGATTCACTAGATTTCATTTATAGATATCATGTTCAAATTTGAATTGGTCTGTCTAGACCAAGATAGGGTTAAGAACATACTTTCCAAATTTCAACTTTCCAAATTCTAAATATGTAGCATATCAAAAAAGTCACTGCCGCCCTTTACGAAAATTTAATTTTCCAATTGTTTTTTGTTTTACTTATGTTCTTTATTACAAAGTAATTTTTTAGCATTTCATTTTCATGGTACTTAAGTACTATTTACTTAAAAATCGTTACGTTGACAATTCCTTTAAAAGCTGGAAATGCAACAACCAGTAACAGAGATGAGAACAAAAACAAGCAACTTCAATTCCTACAACATGAAACTTTTTAAAAACAACTTAAAAATTCTAGTTATTTTTAAACCATTTGAAAAGTAAAAAAAAAAAATAACTTTAAAAATATAAAGAAGTTGTCGAAGAAGAGAGAAAAATAAATAAATGTTTTGAGGTTATATTTTTAGTTCCTACTTAAATCGGTTTATAAATGTCTAAATGCATGTGTTTCATATACTCATTCATACATTCTTGTTGGCAAAAAAAAAAGAAGGCAAATAATCATTTTATGCTTAACTCTTGCAATTCGTTTGTAAGTTTTCTTTTTCTCCTCCAACTCCCTTAAACCAAAAATATAAACTCTTTTTTCGACAAAGTTTTTCCATTAGAAAACATTAAATATTATCCGCCTACTGTTAGAAGGAAAACTTTAAGTACCAATACCACCACAATGACAAATATATTCATTCCTACAAGCTGCAGCATACTTTTTTTTGTTGGTTGTCCTTTGAAACTATATATGTATATGATATCATGAGAGTATCAAAATAATCTTTTATTTTTTTTGGATTTTGGTTTGCGATTATTGGTTGGGAGTTTACCGCCAAGGCATAGCGGTTTAGCTGAAAAAATCTTGTTAGAAATAAGTAGAGTTTAAGTTTTTAAACCACATACGTGGTTTTTTCTTTGTACGAACAATTTCTTTAACACTTTATTTCATTTTCTTAGTATTTTCTTTACCTTAAGTTCAGTTAAGAAAAGTTAGTTTTGCAACAAAATTTTTTTGTTTGTTGAAATATTTGGTTTATTTTTTGTATGTCTGTCTTTGTGTCTGTGCTATAAATCATTTTATTCACATGGGTTGCACATGTTCATTGTTTTAGATTATTTTATGCAGGTAGAATTATGATTTTGGCTAAGAAGTTTTTTCAAATTTGCTTTCATAATTTTTGAGTTTGAAGGGAATGTACAGTGTCTCACATAAGTTAGTGAATTTGAATTTTTAAATAAAAAATGAGTTATTTTTAGTTATAAACTTAGGTAAATAGAAAATAATAATTTTTTATGAATGGGATTTTTTTGCCTGAGTTGTTGCAAAAAGTAGCACAAAATGTTGAATCGTTTACGAGAAATTGAGAAAAATAACACGTGCAGTCATTTCAGGTACCTCACAAAAGTATTTGAATTTTTTAATTTTTTATATTTGAATATACTCAAAGTACAAAAAGACTAAAAAAAGATATGTTTTTTATATTAATTGTTGTTAAGTATTAGTGTTAAGCGTTTACTAATTCTTTTAATAAATTTGGGGGTTAAAATTTTAGGGAAATTAAGCGAAGTTTCTTTACATGTATCTTACAAAAGGGAAAATTGGAATAATCGGATAATTTTTCCTAAATTATTTCTTAAATTTAATTTGTTTTATTCGGAAATATAAATGGAATTTTTCATATCTTCGAAAAATAATTTTTACTGCATAATTTCTAAATATTGACATTCCAAGCGGGGTACATAGTTTCATTATTTTGTTAAAAATTAAAAAATCTTCAACATTGAGCCTATTTTACTGAAGTATTAGTCCACATATTTTAACAAAACTTTCAGATTGTGTTTCTGTAGGTATTAGCTGTTATTAAATGGGTAATTTGGATACCGGCTACAAAAGTACAAAGAAATTGGATACAAAGAAATTGGAGCCATAGTATAAAACGTGACAAAAGGCATATTTTAATTAGAAAAAATAAACCCAACTACAATTATATCGGGGTATATTTTGGAGCTATATCATAAAGTCAGGTATTTTAGCCTTCAAATTTATAATTGGCTGTATATATGGAAGATATTTCCCAACATTTTCAAATCAATTTTTGATACGTAGGGTACCAAAATGGGCTTGATATTTAAGGTATTCTATTTTTAATGGTGACATGCCTCACAATTATCGACTTGGACCCTTCGTATATGGGGTTTTAACAAAAAACTCATAAGGAACTAAAAACTTATAATATTTTTTACTATAATGACAAAAAAAATATTGTTTTTGTCATTTATAGAGGAAAAATAGGCGTGTTCTTCCTAAATCAACCTTCTAAGTCCATTAAATATAAAATTGGATCAAAAATTTCCCAAAATTTTTCTCCAAATTGGGGAAATAAATTAGTAAACATTTAATTGTAATACCTATGACCTATTATTAATAAAAAAATACATGAATTTTTCCAATTTGTATTTTGTTTGAAATTTTTAAAAACAAAGGTTATAAAAATTCAAATACTTTTGTGAGGTAAATTCGATGAATTTTCATACTCTTTCTGGAATAACTTGGATACAATGAAATATTTTTGATTGCAGTTTTTTGCATTATAAAGTTAACAAATAGACAAACACAATTCAGTTAATAAATCTAGAATTCATTTTTTTAAATCACGTAATTAAACTGTTTTAATTAAAAAAATTCAAATACTTTAGTGAGACACTGTATGTATGTAATTAGTTTTGAATTGGATTGGTGTGTATAATATTAAGAATTATACTTTATAATTATAATTTGTATACATTTTAAGAAAAATATTGAAAGCTGTTATATGACTTGCAAAAGATTATTAAAAATAATTTAAGATTACTCCCACTTTCTTATTAATTACCAAAAGATTATATCGAACTTAGGAAAATTATAAAAAATGCCAACTCAGCTCGGATTTTAACCATCTCCGATTTCGATGAAATTCACCATTATATTATCTTCTCAGCATATTGCTTCATATTTACATTCTATGAACTTCTAACAATAACAATTAGGTATACACCTTCTTGGTACTAGGACGTCTAAAATAAAAAAATTTTGTATTTCCTTGGATATCCAGAGAAATTATGTTATTTTCTTATTTTTCCATAAAGAAGATGATTGAATTATTTATAAAGTGTGAAAATTTCAAATTATGATCTCAATGGGATTAGAAGTTACCCCATTTTTTTTACTAATACATTTTATATTTGAGAATTTTCTAGTTTGTAATGATCACTACAACTATTTAATGTTTGTATAGTTATTTTTCATTGTTTTTGATAAAGCCGTGTTCATGATAGCAACGTTTTTGTTTCTGTTTTATAATTTAATGATTACCCACAATTAAAATTTGTATATGGTTGACTGCAACTATAATATGTATTTACATATTTTTATATGAAAATGCAAAAAGTTAGTAAATTCTATAACTATTTAATTCTACCACCATTCAGTTAATTTTACAAATCTGGTTAATTCTGTAACCATTAAGCCAATATTTTTATTAGCTTTGAAGCCATATTTTGTTTCGTAAACTGTTGAATCTGTTGTTGTGGAATAAAATGGGATTATATATATATGATAAAATATGATTATATATATATGATAAGATTGGTTTATATATATGATAAAATGGAACTAGAACATGCAAATTTGGAAATTTAACATGACAAAATGGAATTATAATGCGATTACGTGGAATCAAAATACGACAAAATGCAATCAAAATATATTGCAATGGAATTATGGTATGATATATTTAAATTACTATAAAATTAGTATATATATATATATATATATATATATATATATATATATATATATATATATATATATATATATTAAGGCGACTCATTCAAAAAAGTGACTTAGTTACCCGTCTCAAAATTTACCTTGATATGTTTTATGATGTTCCCCAAAATATTTCGGTTCTACTGCTGACCGTTCGTGAGCTGGGAGGTTTTTCAAAAAGGCCTTTTTTTTGGTTTTTTAAAAAATTAAGTAACTTCTTCCAAGATACCATATATTAAGTGTGATATCATATAAAAGGCATTTTTAAGCCGCATCTAATGATATATAAAACACATCTGGAGATTGCCTAAGTTTCGTGGTATTCAACAAAATATGACAATTTTTTATGTATTTTTAATAAAAATTGTCTTATTGGTCAAAAAAAAATATATTTATATATACGTTTTATATTTTTAATAGTTTGATGACACGTAGTGCCCAATTTTACATTTATTCTACAAGGTCAGTATGATTAAATACTTTACTATAACGTTAGAAAGAAGAAAAAAATTTATTTTAAAATGAAAATACAAGTAATTTCAAAAATTATTTTAGAAGCCCTTACTTTTTCCTTTAAATATTATAATTTAAAAACAAAAACTAATATTAACTTTAAATCAATATTTAATAAAAATGGATTTTTCTCCTCTTGAATTTAATAAAACCCAATTACCAACAAAACGCGATGTTATCAAGCATTTGTTGTTTATGAGAGCTCAAAATAAAAATCGTACAAACGGGCTCTCGAAATTCTATTATCATACAATAGCCGAGATTTCAAAGTTATGGAAAACCTGTAGAATTCCAATAAAAAGTTTACCAGCCATATGGAAAAAACTTGAATATCTTACAAAAAGTTATCGTGATATTAAAAAGAATCCTTTTCATTTAAATGATAGTGAATGGAATAAACTTTTTATAATTGCACTCTGCGAATGTTCGCTAGATTTAAAAAATCCATGCAAGTGCCCTACGGAAAAGCAAATTCCACCTCATGTTTGGGAATTCTATATTGATCAAACTGGCCCAAGATTACTAAGCTTGAAAATTGAAAGTGCAATATGCCCCAGTTCATACTTTTCGACACCATGTGTTAGTAAAATTAAATCTGAGTGCTCCTATGTTCCACAATATTCTACAATAGATGAGTCTGATTAGTACTCACCGTTGTCTGAAGATGAAGATTATAAATTTGATTCTGACTCAAGAAAACTATCTCTTCCAACTTTCAGTGCTGCGTTAGATCGAGCTGGTGTTTCAAATCGTTACGGAGCTTTATTAGTAAATACTTTGTTGAAGGATTTAAATATTTCGGGCATAATAGTCGACCAACATAAAATTCGAAGAGAACGTAATAAAGCCAGAGATAAGTGTTTAATAAATAAAAAATCCAACTGTTTGCTAAAAGGTATATCATTTGATGGTAAAAGGGAACGTACGCTTAAACAAATAGTGGTAAACGGTTCTCCACGAAACGTAAGAGTTACTGAAGAACATATCACAATGGTAAAAGAACCAAATTCATGTTATATTGGGTATATAACCCCCACCGACAGCAAAGGCTCTGGTGTTGCAATGGGAATTATAGAATTTTTAAGAAAAGAACAATATTCTTTGGAACACTTAGTTGCTGTCAACTGTGATGGCACAAGAGCTAACACAGGCAAATATAATGGGACGATTTGCATAATAGAACGACAACTGCAACGACCATTACAATGGTTTGTGTGCCTTTTTCATTTTAACGAATTACCCTTTGTTGCGTTATTGAAAAATATGTTGGGCATTGCTTCAGGACCACAAACTTGGCCAGGAATAATAGGACACGCATTAAAGGACTGTGAAAACATACCGGTAACCTATAAATTATAAATAATTTCGATTTTCTGTTTATTTTTTTACTTTGAATTTAAATTTATTCAAAGGTTGTTTCTAATTTTGAACCGATTGCCATGGGCAAGATGCCTGAAAATATTTTGAGCTGGGACTTGCGAGACGATCAAAAATATTTATATGAGATGGTAAAAGCTGTTGATACTGGATTTTGTAATAGTCGCTTGGCTAGTACAAAGCCTGGGTTACTTAATTTATCTCGGTGGTTAACAACAGCGTCAAGAATTCTTCGGTTGTATATAACACAACCCGTTGCGTCTGATGTATTAAAAAAGCTAGCGTTTTTTGTTATGACGGTATATGCACCATTTTGGTTTCTGATAAAAAGTCAGCCCCAAGCTGTACACGGAAGCCGCCATTTATTAAAATACATTAAGTTGATACGGGAACTGCCTATTGAAATGCAAGAGATTGTTCAACGATCTGTTCAAATAAACGGGTTTTTCGCCCACCATGAAAATATTATATTATCAATGATAACGGATGAGTCCAAAGAGATTCGAATGGAGGGATATGATTTAATATTTAGAGCACGTACTAATATTGCTCAAAATGTACGACAATTTAACGTACCAAAAATTTTGTTTGATTCCGAATCTTTAAGAAATATGATAAATTGGAATGAGCTTGAACACATTACGGAACCACCATGCACGCAGTTCTATTCCGACAAGTATTTGAAAGAATATCACGATTCTAATGAAGTTATACAAATACCAGGTAAAAAATATAATAATTATATAATTTATTACTTTTTAACGAATTTATTTTTAGATTTCCCATGCCATTCACAAAATACGGAGAGATTCGTTAAAGTAGTGAGTCAGTCTTGTCTATTTGTTACAGAAAAAAATCGTGCAGGCTTTATAGCAAATAAAATTGAGTCATGCAAGCTATATAGTAAAATCGAATCTCGAAAAGACTTTCTGTAAACTATTACTTATGTTTATTTATTTTAATCTATGTTAATATTTTAATTAAACGGTTAATATTTTTTAAACAAACATTTGTTATTTATTTATTTTGTTTTGCGTTTATTTTATAGTGCATAATTGCTTTGAACGAAATATTTTGATATCCATATTGACAAGGTTTATGTAAAATTCTTACCGACCATCTTGAAAAATTAATATACAAATAAGCACTACATATTTTATAAAGAGCAAAATTTGAGAATAATGAACTTCCTTCATAGATAATAATGAATTCTATTAAAATTATGATATTTTGTGGAATAATTACCAACATTGATTATTGAACTCAAAAGGTTTGTCCAGCAAACATCAGTTTTTCAAACGAAAAATTTTGATTTCCTTATTGGCAATGTTTAAGATAAATATTTAATCATACTGACCGTCTGGAATAATGAAAACTAATATTAAAAAAAAATGAGCACTACATTTCAGAAAACAAGTAGAAATCTAAAAGTATAATTTTTTAACAAAATTTCATTAAAAAAACATAAAAATTTGTCATATTTTGTTGAATACCTCGAATCTTAGGCAATCTCCAGATTTGTTTTATATATAATAAGATGCGGCTTAAAAATGCCTTTTATATGATATCACATTTAATATATGGTATCTTGGAAGAAGTTACTTAATTTTTAAAAAAACCAAAAAAAAAAGGCATTTTTTAAAAACGGTCCAGCTCACGAAAGGTAATCAGTAGATCCAAAATATTTTGGGCTGTCTTGAAACATATCAAAGTTTATTTTCAGGGGGGTAACAAAATGGCTTTTTTTCTTTCCATAGGGAGTGAGTCGCCTTAATATATATATATATATATATATATATATATATATATATATATATATATATATATATATATATATATATATATTATATACAGGGCAAGTTTTTATATGCACAAAAATAATTGAAATATGCGCTTGAAAAAGCATGAAAAAATGGTGTAATATGCACAGAAATATGCAAAAATAGCATGAATATGTGTATAAAAACCAACGAATTTATGCATTCTTATATATTAATGTGTAGAAAATATGCACAAATATGCATTTTTTAACTTTTAATCTATAATAGATTTCGATGTTTATAAAAATATAACTATCTTAATTTTAAGTATCATATTTGAAGCTTCTGATTTTTTTTCTTTACAATATTTACAATGTACTTAAAATACTCACAAAAAAAATCTTAGAAATCATTTGATTGAACTCCAAAAAATCACCATAAAATTGTGTTTTTGTTAAGAAAACTAACTTTTATATCCATTATATGCAAATTTATGCAAAGTTTTAAAATATAAGCATTTTTTGTTAAATTCTTTTGAAATATGCAAATGCTTACTTTCCAAGCGAAAAGCTTGAAAAACTTGCCCTAATTATATATATATATATATAAATATATATATATATATATATATATATATATATATATATATATATATATATATATATATATATATATATATATATATATAATATATATATATATATATATATATATATATATATATATATATATATATATATATATATATATATATATATATATATATATATATATATATATATGTAATTACGTACAAATATACTAATTTTTAGCTGTAATCATATATTACAATCATAGTATGTTGCTCTTAGTTTATGGTCACTAGAATCATATTTTTTCTTTGAGTGTAGGTTGTTACGTCTGTTTTAAGTTTATATTATATATGCCAATGAAATATCTCCCAAATGAAATAACTCCCAGCAAAAATTGGGTTTTATTTCATAATGAAATAATACACAATGAGCTGGAATTTATTATACCCTACACCACCATAGGTGGTTGGGGTATTATTAACGTGACCAGACATCCCGCTTTTGGCGGGATTATCCCGCTTTTTAAACTTTGATCCCGCCTAAAATATTTTTCCCGCTTTTTATGAAGAAATCCCGCTTTTTCAACTCTAACAATTTCTTTAAGCGTAACTAAAAGTATTTTTTTACACTGGATAGATTTTACAAACTGTTTTTGACAATCAAAAGTGTCAAGAATCATTCCTAGGAAGTTTATATGTTGTAGAAAGTAGTTTATTTAGATCTTAGGTACATTTTTGTAGTTGATTGTTTCCTTGAATTTTGAACGGTTTGCTACCTATGGACCTGCACAGGGGAAAAAAGGTAAAAAAATCGAATTCTTTAAAGTTTTTTGGGATTTTGATTTTGAAGATGAAGTTTTTTAGATTTTATATGTTCATTTTTGTTCTTTATGATAAGAGCTATAACTCTGCCTCAGAGAGTAAATCGAAATTCTGAACGGTTTGCAAGATATGAGCCTGAGAAAATGATCACTTTTTTGCAAAAATGACACCGAGGCCCCAAATAAAAAAATTCATAACTTTGGGCAAAACTGGGAGACACGGGTGTTTTTTTTGTTTTTCTTCACGTAGTGGTGTCCGTATATGTATGGTTATATTGTTTTGTGTTGCACTGTGTATTTTAAGAAACTAAAATAAAATATAAAAAATTTTTGGAGGAAGAAATTTTGTTCATTCAGAGAGTTTTTCAGATTTAAAAACTTCTTCCGTATAACATTTGTATGGGAGCTATTTAAATAATTTTTACCAATTTTATTTACCAAAAAGTCTCATTTCAAAAAAATGTTTTGACCCTAATTTTGATCGAATAAAATTACACAGAAAAAATTTGTACCATGTATTTTCCAATTAACACAGTTGTTTAATTTCGCAACAAAATTTAATAAATATATTCAAATAAAACCAAAATAAAAATAAAATTTAAGTAAGATTTTATTTCTCACCAAATGTTTAATTCATTTAATCATTCAATTAATTGATTTTATTAATTTTATAATTGGAAATTCTTTTCTGTTTTTAATTTTTTAGTTTTTAGTAATTGATATAATTATTTTGGTGAGAGGTTCAATTTTAAAAAAACTGTTAATTGAATGAATTATTTCCTAATATATTTGGTGATATTGATTCGACTTTTTCTATGTTTTTATTTAATGGTTTTATTTAACTTTTTGTTTTAACTGAATATTAACGTTTAACTTGTAGTTATTGTTTATTTGTTAATGGGCCTGAGAATTATTTCGGAAAATTTCGATCGGTAATTCTCAATTTGTAATGTCTCAAGTTGGACGGTGAACCAAGAGCTTGTGATAACAACTGATTTATATTTATAATTGAGAAGGAAAATCCCTCTTTTTTTACAAAAATTTTTATAATAAAGCTTTTTCCATACAATTTTATTCAGAATCCCGCTTTTTAATCGTTTGGATCCCGCTTTTTGATAAAAACCCTCTGGTCACGTTAGGTATTATGCGTTTGTACTGATGTTTGTAATGCACAGAAAAAATCTTCGGACCCCTACCTTAAAGTATACCAATCGACTCAGAATCATTTTCTGAGTCAGTTTAACGATGTCCGTCCGTCTGGTTGGCTGGCTGACTGTCTGCCCATGTAAACCTTGTGAACAAAGTACAAAATTTGGCATGAATAATTATTTTGGCACAAGGACGAAGCCTATTGAAATTGGTCATGATCGGTCCATTATTTCACCTAGCCCCCATACAAATGTCCTCCCGGAATAGGGGTTTAACGATCATAAATGACTTAAATATAGCAATATTTGAATGAAACTCGGTACAAAGAAGATTTGTATAAGTGTCAATCTTTGTGCCAAATCGGTTCATAATTGACAATAGCTCCCATATAAATCCCCTTCTTCCAAAAATCACTTTATCGTGCATAAATCCCATACGAATGATAGTATCAAGTTAATATTCGACACAAATAAGTTTTATATAAATAAAAGCAACATTGCGAAAATTTATGAGAATTGGCCCATAATTTACCATAGCTCACATATAAACCCACTTCCGGGAATCACTCTAAAAAGGCATAAAATCATATAGATGTTAGTATTTGTACATAATATCCACTGGTACATAATATCCACTGGTCTAATTTTTAGCTCATACACAATGGTGTAGGGTATCATATGGTCGGTCTTGACCGACAATAGTTTCTCTCTCGTTTATATTTGTATTTATTTATTGTATCTTCTTAAAAGTAGAACTAACAATAAGTAATCAAATCTTAAATCTAAAAATTATAATTTATCTCGTCCAACCAGTGCACAGAGGGTCAAGGAGATCGATTTTTGGCCAAAACCCTTTATCGTTGTCGGATATGGCAAAAAATTCATATTTCAAGGTTATTCCAAAAATAAACTAAAAAATAAATAATTCAAAATTGCGGAAGCAAAATGGCTGCCAAGATTTGTAAAAAATTTTCTGATCCAGCTAAAATTTTGTTTTTGTTGTAGAGTTATTTAATTTGAAACTGAAATCAGAATTTGAAAAAAAAAATAAAATGGCGGACTCAACATGTTTCATTAAGTTATATTAATTTTTTTAAAAAATAATTTTTTTGTAATCGATAAATGTGTCAAAAACCAAATACAAGAAAACTTTGAAATCTGTATTCTACAAAATTATCGAAAATATTAGTAGCATATTAGCTTTAGAATTGAATTGTAAAGCAATAGTTTACAGTCTAAACTCAGCATAGAATTTTTTCCAATGAGCCAGTTTATCTCAAGTGCTTTCAACTTCATTTGGGTTAACTTTGCTTCAATGTGAGTTTTCCATGTAATGCGTCGATCTAGATGCATACCAAGGTATTTAACCTCCGTTTGTTGGGATATAATTTGATTATTTATTCGAATAGTTGGGCATTATTCTCTCCTCAATGTGAAGGTTATGTGTATGCATTTCTGTTCGTTTAATTTTATCTTCTATTGCCTTAACCATGTTTATAGATCAGATATATGATGCGGGAGTATAGATGCTTCTTGGGGGTTTTCATGAACGCCGAGAATAGATGTGTCGTCTGAAAATGTTGATATATGGGTTCAACTATTTGTTGGCATATCAGAGGTAAATATTAAGTACAACAAAGGACCCAGTATACTCCCCTGGGGTACGCCTGTTGTTATAGGCTGGGGTGAACTTTGGAAGTCTCCTTCTTTAAGGATTAACTTCCGTTGAGTTAAATAGCTTTCAAATAGCTTTCAAATAGCTTGTGTGTATTTATGGGTAAATTTACTCTTATTTTATATAACAAGACTTCGTGCCTTACCTTGTCAAAAGCTTGCGAAACGTCGATAAAGAGAGCAGAACAAAATTTTTTTCTTCAAAAGCCTTGGATATAACATTAACAAGTCTGTGTGTTTGTTCAATAGTGCTATGTTTTCTTCTAAAATCAAATTGATGATTCGGAATACAATCAGTTCGATTCATTATCAGGTTCAACTTGTTCATTAATAACTTCTCGAACAGCTTTGACAGATTTTATAACAAGCTGATGTCTATACGATTCTACTTTAGTGTGATCTTTTCCTGGCTTTGGTATCATAGTAATCAATGAAACCTTCTATTCTGGTGGATAGTATTCAAGGCGTAATATAGCGTTGAAAATAAAAAGTAATATTTTTAACGCTATCCGGGGTAGTTTCAAAAGCATTTTTTTACTGATTTTATCAACACCAGGTGCTTTTTTTGGAGTTTAAATCAACAATAGCCTTCTGAATCTTTCGTATCTCAAAACAAAGGAGTTCAACTGCTCTAAAATGGGGTTTCAACAAGTGGCAACTCTAACATGTCATCTGATAAATTTGGGGTAAACACGTTCTTTAGATGATTAATGAATAGATTTCCCTTTTCGCTATACGTTCTTGCCCAGCCTCCATTTGTATTACGTTGAGGAGGTCTGCTTAAAACTGGTTTTTTTTATATTTTTTGTAACTCGCCATAGTGAGGAATTTGAATGCATCTAGGTTTTTCAAAAATTTAGTAAGTGATTCAGTTTTTCGATACTCTATAAGGCCCTGTATAATTATGGCGAATATGTTTTGACTAAAATTGATTTTCAATAAAGAATATTTTCTCATCCATATACTATATGTTGTCATGATATTAATTTTCTGTTAATCCCTTTTGAAGGTAATGATTATACAAAATATATCCCAGAAAATTGTTACCACCATAATCATGTTTTGCGTTTGTTCTTTCTAAGAAACCCATTTAATTCAAGTGCTGTGTAATGGATCCATTATTTAGTAACCATTATAAAATATTGTAAAGGAGTAAAATTTTGTATTTCGGTTAGGGTTATGACAGCTATTTGTAGAACTTAACTTAAAACATTATTTTTTTTTAAATTTATTTTTTAACGATTTAAAGTGCTTTCACCCATGTACAAGAATATTTATGATAATTTCAATTATAATTTTCAATAAAGCCTACCTTCAAACTATTAAAAAAAAATCCATATTGTTCATGCTAACAGGCATTTTATTACAAATAAATCTTTTCGTAATAATAATCTCTCTTCCATGATGATAACAAAAAATAAATCTTTATTAATAAATCTTTTATTTAAATTTACTTTAAATATTTTTGTATTTGTATATGTAACATTACTATTATTGCATTTTAACATTGAATTTTCATTACCATAACAACTTTTAAAACTAAAAGTAAGAAAGAGATAAATTATTCTTGTGTAAGTATTTTTGTATAGTATTTGTTCATCAGTCCACAAATTAAATTCCAACCCTCTTAAGTAGTTGTAAAGAACATTTCACTGCATATGTATGTCTGTCTCTCTGTCTTACTGCTAATATTTTATATGATGAGTATTAAAAAGTTTATCATCATTTTCATATGTTTGTAATGGTTTTTTTGTCTTCTGTATTTTAACTACCATATGTTTAAAAGAAAACGGAGCAGGAGAAAAAATATGAAAATAATAAAAAAATTTAAGTAAAATATGATCAAAAATATGAAATTGATATGTTTGCCTTAACTCATGTGTGTAGAAAAATACTAAAGGTAAAAAGAGTAGGGTCAAAATGAAATATGAAAAAAATAAAAAAATTAAAAATGTTCTTAATCTAAATCTTTTCTTACGCACCTTTATTTGTTTTTTAATTATAAATAATATTTCCTTTCTAGCCAACCTTATTCAATTTCTTGGCAGTATTTTACTATAAGCCCACATATAAATATAAATATTTTTGCATACAGTTTTTTTTTTGCTACTCTTATTACACAAGTTTATACTTTTATATACATTTATAAAATATAATTTTTTTCTGTCTTTATAGTTGAGTAAATCTTAGCATTTCATTTGATTTAAATCGTATTTAAAATTTACTTACAATTTGTTTTTTCTTCTTCATCTTTTGCTGGCATTTTATTTGTTTTATAGTCGTATTTATTCATACATCTACTACTTACTTATGGAACATACAAATGCCATATAAATTCTCCCATCATCCTAAAAATATGCAATGCTATATGTTAAATTAATAATGTATATATATATATTCTGCATTTATACTTAAATAAGTAGTTGTAAATGTGTATTAGAGTGCTCCGAGCTTGTATGAAGGAAAAAAAAAAAAATGTTATCCTACAGGCCGTCCCCCCCCCTAAAATTGTTCTATGGATTATAAAAATACGTCGTGCAAAAAATTAGGGCAATAGGACTAAGTTAACTGGTGCCGCAACGGCTCTGAAGTTTGAAGATGCATTTATAAGGGGAAAATATGCATTTTTTTTTCAGTTTTCACAAAAATTTTGTCATTAAATAATTAGTTTTGCATTTTATTGTAAAGGAATCGTAATGTACACAGAATTAGTGTTACAAAAAGATATAAAACACAAAAATTGGTTGACAAATGTAAAAGTTATTGAAAATTCCCCAGGCCATTAAAGTGTCTCAGAGCACTTGAATTCGAAATGTGACAAAAAAATAAATATATTTTTGAAAATATTCGAATAAAACAATTGTGTTACTTAAAATACATCTGTAGTTATATGAATATGAGTTTTTGTCGTTATAGAATAACGTAAACCTGTTCTCAGCTATGGTCAAAAAATGTTAATATTTTTAACGGTCGTTTCAAAACTCAAACTTCAGTTTTTTTGATACTTTGTTAAACAAATTTCAATATTTTTGAGAGATCTCATAGGGATTTGTGGACAACAGATTACGGAATAAAACAGTAAAAAAATTAGGTCAATACCTCTTATAGTTTACCTGTATCTGCATTTTTAATTCAGCGGATTTCGAGAAAAACACATTTTTATGTAATATTTTGGCAAATCAGCCATTTTATTACATTGTTGTGTATTTTAAATGGAACTTTTTTAAAATTTTATAATCCACATAATTCTAAATATAAATCAAGAGTTTCATACAATTTGGACGACATTAACCCATAAACTTTAAAGGTCAAAGGTCAAATTTTGTAATATTTGCAATTTTTATATATTTTTTGGTAGATTATCATAAAACTTAAGAAATTTATTTATTAACAACCGATATTTACAATGATAGTGAAAAAAATGAAATTAACCCTTAAACGGCCTTGGGGTCAAAATGACCCCGATGTTTTAAAAACATGCCAATTTGAATATATTTCAATAAAACCCGTTTGCAATCCCTTAATTCTGCAACTTGATAAAAAAAAATTAGGAATTAACCCTTTTTGAATATGGTGTCTCATTAATTCAACAAATTGATAAAAAAAAATTGGGTATTAACCCTTTTTTTTTATCAATTTGCTGAATTAAGGGATTGCAAACGGGTTTTATTGAAATATATTCAAATTGGCATGTTTTTAAAACATCGGGGTCATTTTGACCCCAAGGCCGTTTAATGAATAAATTTCTTAAGTTTAATCTACCGAAAATAGATAAAATTTCCACTAGTTTCCATCAAAAATTGCAAATATTACAAAATTTGACTTTTGACTTTTAAAGTTTATGGGTTAATGTCGTCTGAATTGTATGAAACGCTTGATTTATATTTAAAATTATGTGGATTATAAAATTAAAAAAAAGTTCCATTTAAAATACACAACAATGTAATAAAATGTCTGATTTGCCAAAATATTACATAAAAATGTGTTTTTCTCGAAATCCGCTGAATTAAAAATGCAGGTACAGGTAAACTATAAGAGGTATTGACCTAATTTTTTTACTGTTTTATTCCGTAATCTGTTGTCCATAAATCCCTATGAGATCTCCCAAAAATATTGAAATTTGTTTAACAAAGAATCAAAAAAAAAAAAAAAAAAAAACTGAAATTTGAGTTTTGAAACGTCCGTTAAAAATATCAAAATTTTTTGACCATAGCTGAGAACAGGTTTACGTTATTCTATAAGGACAAAAACTCATATTCAAGTAACTAAAGATGTATTTTAAGTAATACAATTGTTTTATTCGAATATTTTCAAAAATATATTTATTATTTTGTCACATTTCGAATTCAAGTGCTCTGAGAAACGTTAATGGCCTGGGGAATTTTCAATAACTTTTACATTTTTCAACCAATTTTTGTGTTTACGATTCCTTTACAATAAAATGCAAAACTAATTATTTAATGACAAAATTTTTGTGAAAACTGAAAAAAATGCATATTTTCCCCTTGTAAATGCATCTTCAAACTTCAGAGCCGTTGCGGCACCAGTTAACGTAGTCCTATTGCCCTAATTTTTTGCACGACATATTTTTATAACCCATAGAACAATTTTAGGGGGGAGGGGGTCGGGTAAAAATCGAAAATTCGTTTTTTTGGAGCACTCTAATGTGTATCTATCTTGTAAGTAGTTATTATAAAAAATAAATAAAAATAACTATAATAAAAAAATAATTTCATATACAGAGATAAGTAAGTTGAAAATAAGATGTTTTAATAATATTTTCCTTTTTTTGTATTTACTTTAAAAGGAAGTTCAGTAAGTATTTATATTTTCTTCCTTCTTTGGTTATAAGTTTAGCATTTAAGTTATTTAATCTAGTTTAGTGTATTGGTAAATATTTAAAGAAGAAAAATTTCAAGAATTTTATTAAAAGTCAATGCTGAAAAATCTTTTTAGTTAATTAAGAAATGAAGATTGTAAAATGTTTTTATGTGTATTTATTTGAGTAGAACAATTATAATAAAATGAATTGTTTTAAAAATTTAATTAGTATAAGTTAAATGTAGAAACTATTCACATAGAGGAAGTTATTTTAGGCAATGTTATTGTCAGGATTTAAAATTATGTATTAACTATTTTTATTACTAAAAACTATACAGTAATATGTGTAGTAGGGTGGTCTAACATTGTATGAAAAAAAAAAAAAAAAAAACAAAGTGTATCGTACATTAAAATGTACTCAAAATTATGAAAGAGGACATTATTTAGAACATACAGTAGACGCTCACAAATTAGAACCGCTTTGTTTTTGAGGCAATTCTAATTTTTGAATTATTCTAATTTCTGGACGTTTATTTTTTTCGAATAAAAAATAAAAAATTGAGTAAATTTACTTAAAAAAACTAAAATAAAACACTTCTGAATTTTTTTTAATTCAATTTTATTTGATAAAAACAAGAAAACAAAACGTAACAATTTAATTCAGTACAATAAATATATTTTTATAAATTAAATTAAAAAACATAACAATTCAGTCCAAAAAACTAAAATATTTTACATATGTATTTAAAAAAATAAAAAATTAAATAATAGAGTTAAAAGTTAATGGAGGGAAGACTGCACAATGGCCAAATTTACAACTAATCTTTGTTTGACATATAATCAGTTATATTTGTTTGTATTTTTGGTTTCATCGAATTCGAAATATCAATACAGAGAGCCAAAAGATTGCTTATGTGCTTAGTGTAAAACAATTCACTGTTATTGCACCATTTTATTAAATTATTTACGCTTTCAATGGCTGTAGTATTAGAGACAACTGGTGAGACTTCAACAACATCGTCTTCGCTGCTATCTGAAGACTCACTATCGCTACTGAGAACATATACAGATCCGTCATCAAACACATCTTAATTCCATCTGTCGATGTCTTCTATACCAATGCAATCGTTTGAAGCTATTTCTTCTAAAAGAGCTTGAGTTGTCTGAATAACTTCGTTGCAGTCCTGATCTATTTGCAATAATTGCGCTATTGGCACGTCATCGTCGCTGTCGTATTGGTTAGAGTCCCAATAGGAAAACTTTGACCAAGATTTCTTCTTAACGCTTTGTGGTACCTCATCCTAAGCTTGTTTCAGTATTAATATTGCATTGCGTATTGAATGGGATTTCAAATGATTCTTCAGTTCACCACCTTCAGCAATTAATTGAGAAAGAAATATACTTCTGTAATTGAGCTTTGTTAACTTAATAGGGTTTTGATCCATTGGTTGTAAAACTGCTGTTACATTTGATGGAAAGAATAATGCAACTATGTTTCCATCGTCACTTTTAAGTTTCTCAATGGGTGCATGAGCCAAGCAATTATCTATAAGCAAAATGGCTTTCGGTGGCAAATTATTTTCCTGAGAAAAGCGGATTACCTGTAAATTTTAAATGTTTTAAAATTACTGAACCTGAAATCAATATTTGTTCTTAACTCTTTAATAAATATTCGGTGAAACCATTCGTGAAAAATCGTAGAAGTCATCCAAACATTTTTTGAAAAGTTGTAATGCAGAGGATTATTGAAACTTTCAAAACACCTGGGGTTTTTTGCTTTTCCAATTACCAATGGAACTAATTTATGTGATCCATCAGAGTTTGCACCAAGTAGGACATATGTTCTGTCTGGTAGGCAACGAAAAAATAATACGGTTTCATCGACATTATATATTTGTGATTCCATTAACCCCATCTCAACGATCTTTGCACGATATCGATGAATAAAAGGAGTGAATGAAGCAACATCACTGGAAAGAATCTCGCCATAAATTTTTGAAAAACGTATACCGTGTCGTTTCTTAAATTTGGTAAACCATCCATCACTTGCACAGAATGCATTTTCATCTTTATCAGGATATTCCTCTTTAAATATTTGTTTAGCTTTCTGTTTAAGTATGTGCCCAGTCAGGGTACACTTTTTTTCTCGTTTATTTAAAAACCACTCATACAGACGACTTTCCATTTTAGGATATTCAGCGCTGTGCAATAATATTGCTGTTCTATGTGATTTGATGTAGCTGATTGAAGATGTTATCACATTAAAATCTAAGGCTAACCGCTTCCCTTGAACTCCTTTGTCAAGCTTTTCTAATATTTTGACTTTAGTTTCCAATGATAAAGTGTTTTTTTTTTTACGTTTATTTGACATTTCTAATGATTATTTCATCACTTTTTAATAGAGACTGCCAAAATATGTACACGCGTATCAAATTTCGCAAATAAAATAGCCACAAGCAACAAATAGGGAGTAAACACAAATTATTTGGTGATTCCCCTTTTTAGTTTTACTATGTTCAAACAGAATAAAAATAAATTGAAAATTTCTTGTGTTCAAATAACAAAAAAAAAAAAAAAAAAAAACGCTCGGAAATTAGAATTTTAAATTCGAATTTCAGAGCGTTTAATGTATTGCACTGCACTGATTCTAATTTCTGGACGTTCGAATTACTGAAAGCTCTAATTTGTGAGCGTCTACTATATTTGCCAAATTTAAATACGAGGATTGGAATAGTATGCTATATGGCCATTAAGTTGATAATTCCAGAATAAATCATAAAAAAATGCTTTTTACCAAAATTAATGATATATCAAACGATAGTTAATAATAGTAATAAAAAAAATCCATAATTCGTATTTTTTCTAAAAGCATCAATATTTTGCGAAAAAAAAAAAATAGATTTTTCATAAAATTTGTAAATAAAATTTTACATTTTCTTTCTACCTTATTTTTTTAATATGATTTACTTTTATTAAAATGATGATTATATCCTTTCTATAGTCGGTCAAGACCGACCATATGATACCATAGACCATTGTGTATGATTATAAAAATCTTGATTGACTTGACATTCGATGGGATTTATATGGGATCTATGGTTAATTAGGGACCGATCTTCATGAAATTTTGCACAGAGATTAACACTTATACAAAACTTCTTCGAATTTCATTAAAATATTGATATACGAGTATATGAGGCATTCATAACCTATAAACCCCTATTTTAGGAGGGCATTTGTATGGGGGCTAGATGAAATAATGGACCGATCATAACACATTTCAATAGGCCTCTTCATTACGTCAACCTGTATTTTGTTCACAAGGTTTACATGGACATACAGACAGCCAACCAGCCAGCCAGCCTGCCAGACGGACGGACGGACATCGTTAAATCGACTCAGAAAGTGATTCTAAGTCGAACGGTATACTGGGCGTAAGATGATTTTTCCTGTGCTTTACAAGCATCAGCACAAATGCATAATAGCCTAACCATCTATGTTGGTGTAAGGTTAAAAAATATGGGTATATTTTTTTTCTCTAGCTATCATTTGATGTATAAAGCCTTTTTATTGGTGAAGAAAATAAATTTTAAATATGAAAATTTATTTAACTATCAACTATATTGAACTAAAAATATTTCCAAAAAAGGTATAAAATATTTAAAATTACTTTTAGTTTAATAGAAATAATAATTTGAATATAAAATTTTCATAGCACATAAAATTTTACTACCAAACGAAGCAAAAACTTTGGTTGCCAGCTAATGAGTTAAGAAGATAGTATAATGCCTTTACACTACTTACACATTAGCTGAAAACCCCTTTATTTTAACACTGTGATGACACTAGAGGCAACATTACTTAGAAGTTATTGCAAGAACCAATTACTTTCACGCTGTTCAATGACTCATTGATTTTAAAGTATTACTGAACTCATTATAAGTTAAAACAAGAGGATCTAGTTGCGTTTTAGGTTACTAATAAGTAATGAAATTTACCCCCTGTTTTTATAAAACGAACGAAAAATTCGTTTCGACAATTTATATTGAAAACAACAAATAAATTTGAAATTTATTTGTTGTTTTCCTTACATTTTGACGAAACGAATTTTTCGTTCGTTTTATAAAAACAGGGGGTTAATGTTTTCCAAACACTTTTAATTTTAAACCTGGAAAAATTTTATAAATTTTAATTTCAAAAAAAAAAAAAAAAAAAAAAAAATTAAAAAATAACCATAAGGAAAAAATTTATATTTTCAGAACTATTTTAGATTAAAAATTTATTCATACGCAAATTTTGTCTCGTCACATATTTGTTCCTTATTTAAATATATTAATTAGTAAACTGAATAGAGACCATAAGGTTGACTCGAATACTACTGAGGGAACTGTCAGGAACGTCAGACCGTTGAGGCTACAGACAAAAACTAAGGGAACAGTCAGCTTTAAGACCACTGAAGGGCAGAAGAATACTGATGGAACAGTCAAGTGACTTAACAGTCAATATGGATATTACGGTGTTAACTGTCAACCCGAAGGCTACTGAGGGAACAGTCAAAAAAGTAAAAATGGACTTCAATTACGAAATTGCTAATATTAATTAAATTTTAATTGATTTTGCTCCAATCATCAAAATCATAATAATAATAACTAGAATAATTAATATTATTATTACTTCTTTTCTTAAATAGATGTAATGAGCTGAAAGTTTTTAGAAATTTACTTAAAATTACTTTATTTCTGTATTTTTTTTTTAAATCTTTCATTTGTCTTTATATTCTATTAACAGCTATCAATTTATTAAAAAACTAAATTGTAAACTAATTAGAAAATTAATTATATTAATAAATCATATAATTAAATTCCAATATAAATTTAGTTAATAATTTTATTAAAAAATTAGTCTAAAGACTATTGAGAAAATAGCCAACTCGAGTAAAAAATTAAATGTGTCTAACCATTTCCTAACAAAAATTAGTTTTTTTCATTCTGATTAAATTTAGCTGATTTCCAAACCAAATATCTTCTCAACTAAAAGAGATGCAATGAAAGCAATAACAGATTTATAAATTTCATCGTGTTTTACATTAAGATGAATATTACAATTTAAATTATATAAAAATGATGTTTGCTTATTCTCAATTACTAACACCCCCAAAAAAGTACAAGATCGATCAGGGTCGTTGCCAATTAATTAAATTCAGATTTTTTTTTTTCGTTTTGATTAAATAGACGTCCTCGCTAAGCTGCTGGAAGATATCTATTTAGTTAAAAAAATTATTCTGCTTATTAGATGAGCAATTTAGCGAGTCGAAGGGACAGCCCTGAAGTCATTTAAGCACAATAGAATTTTATTTGGTCTGCTAAAATTGAGTCGAAGCAGAAAAGCCATTAATTACTCAGTATATAACTTAATTCGTGCTGAGAAAATAAGTAGACTCATTGGTTAGCATAAACATTGTTTCGTTGAATTAGAATCTTATTCAGCTTTACGCAAACAAGTTTGTGATCAATTGCAGCCTGATCAGTTGAACTAAAATTGTATTCGGCCCTACTGTGTCGTTATAACTTTTGATCTCCGAGAGAATTTCGTTGACAACGTTGGACTTGGTAGTGTGAGAGAATAAAACTCAGCTCGTATGTCTTACATCGTCAGTGTTGAAGAGTCAGTATTAAGAGCGGCGGGAGTTTAAAATCGTTATGAGTGATAATTGTTATATAGTTGCGACGTTTTAGGGTGATAAGTTAGGTCCTATCTATAAACAGTCGAGCAAATGCTTCCAGGAATAGTTTTATGCACCAATTGTATTTTTTTTTTTTTTTTTTCATAATTTAAAAGAATTTAAATTATTACAACACTTGTTGTAAATTACTATTGAGTTTATAATACGGAACAAAATCTCTTTTAATCCCCAAAATTAAGAAATTTAGCACAGAAAATACACACAGCGAAATATTTAGAAAAAAAAATTATATATTTTTTATAACAGTAGTTGGAAGTCATGTGGTGTTAAATAATTTATTCAGAGAGGCGATGTAGAAGTAATATAATATAGTTCTTGTAAACATGTTAGAATCACACTACGTTTCTATATTATGTATTATACGGATTTTATATTCATTATTAAGTTAATGAAATCTTGTTTATATATTATTCAGAATATAAATTTATTATCTTTTTAAAATAATATAATAATAATTTTTACAATGATATTTTTTTGATTCATAAAACACAATACGATTAATGCGTATGAGTAATATTATTATATTAAATATAATTTTTAATATTAACTTTTATATAGGTATATTTTATTATTTTAAATTAAATGTATAAATTACTTCAAAGCTTATTACTAGCATTTACACCCTCTCTTTTTCACTTAATTTTTTATTTTTCAATTTCCTTACTGACCATTACCATAATTGAATTTTCCCTATAAAAGATTTTTTTTATAGACTTCAGCCAATTAAAATTTATATTTTTATATTTTAAAACCAATAATTTCTTTATAGCTATTTCTACTCCTAATCTATTAAACGTTTCTTTAGCTTTTAAAAATCTAAACGAAATAAGTATTCTGATCCTCATTTCAAAATAAATTTATAACCTCAAATAAGAAATATTATACGTTTTTATGTTCACAAACATACATGATACATGTGCATTTATATGCAGAATATTTTTTTGAAAGAAGAAATTCACAACATTGAAATACATTTAATAAGTACCACGTTTTTATGGTGCAATCAAATAAGTTTTATTATCTGTTGCAATCAAATGCAAAATAATATCTCTTATTGCTAACGTTAGAAATAGGAAAGAAAAAGGAAGAAGGAGTTGAAATGGTGGTGGTTAGAAACGAATTTGAAAAACAGTAAAAATAATTCTTTTGTGATTTTAATAAATATTTGGGCAATAAAGTTTAATACAAGGATAATGGTTTCTAACAAAATATTTATTACCTAAGAAATAAACCATAAAAGCAGATTTTTTCTGAAAGTAATTGGTTTTTTTTTTAAATGTTGGCTTTAATGAGAGAGTTCCAAACACAAACAAGATTGATACATGATTTGGTAGCGCACAAAGAATCTTTAAGAATAAATCCTTTATAAAAAACCTGGCTTACCCTAGAAAGGCCAAGAGAAAAAAAAAAAAATATATATAAAATATGCAAAATTTGCTGCTTTATATAAAAGCTATGAATACTGCAACAACAAATACTAAAATCTTTTTTAGCACAATACAAAGTGTGCTAAAAAAAGGATTTTATATAAAAATACAAAGATTTTGTTTTCATATTCTTCCATATTTTTCTTAAATCCATACGAGTATTTGTGTATGCCAACCTTTGCATGTACATTTGAATGAACATTTTTGCAAACGGCTCAAGCTACTTAACATTTATTTCGGCAAATTGCACATACATCAAAAAGCAATCGCTTTTAAAATAAGAATATTTTTTTTTTCAGGGCAGCAAAAAAAATTTGCAATTTTTGCAATACAATGATAATTTAAGGAATTTTACACATACACTTTTCAGTTCCTAAACATATGTATGTTTTGCATGCAAAACTAAAACATAAATGAGAAGAAAATTTAAAAGGGAAGTCTAGACTTTTGAAATACAAAGCAAGTTGATGGACATCTGAAATAAAATAATGGCAATATTTTCAAATACTTCAAAAAAAAAAAAAAAAAAAAAAAAATGTCAGACCATTTCACAGAACGAAGAGAAAAGAAAAATAGCTTTTCCTTAGACAACTATGTAAACTAGTAGACTTTTTTCATTAGACAGGTGGAAATAAAGAGTGAGATCGAAAAAATCTTAACACAAATAAAATTGAATAATTTAGAAACGGTTGATTCTAGAGTTTTGATTTTTTTTATTTAATTGAGATTATATTACAGATCACAGAAAAGAAAAGTTTTAATCACTACTTATGAACTCGTGGACCTTTTTTTTGGTAACCCTTCCATTAGAGATTTGTTAATAGCTTCAGTCATTTTTTTGGAACAGTTTGCTCATGTCCTTTTAAAATCCTTGATATTTTGCAACACCTTTTTTGTGCCCTTCAATTCTCTTTTTACAAGAGCACAATATCTCTCCACTGGTTTTAGTTTCGGACAATTTGGAAAATTGTGCTCTCTTGGTACAAAAACAGAGCTTTCTTATCGTAGTGACATTATGCCAAATCGGGCCAAAAATATGTGGACACTTTGTATTCTTTTATGAAAGGTAGAAGCCTTTTTTGTAAACATTCTTTGATATATACACAGAGAAAACAGTTTCGTTATGTCAAGCGAATTTTTTGCCAATCGAATTTGGTCGGTTACATGTTTTATTCGAAAATTCGTTTGCCATAACCATATAAATCGGTATTTGCAACTCTTTAGAAAAAACTAATTCAGTTGGTATAACTTCTTAATTTATGTTTACACATAAGACTAGCTTAAAAAAAATATATGTATTAATTATATTATAAAATTGAGTCTTATTATACTTTTCTTAATAATCATTAAAAATAAACAATAAAATATACCAAAGTTTTTAATATAATGTACTATAACCTAATAAAATTGCCCAGAATTTGATAGATACTTTTGGCACATAGCGTCGACTACATGCATCTTGTTCACCGATAAGGGGGTGAACGCTTCGTAAAATAATCATGTAATAAGCTGATTTTCGTGACTTTTTACCTCATCGTACAAGTGATTAACTTTTAAACTGCTTGAAGAGGACGACGCATTGTCTGATTGAGAAAATTGTTCAAGGTCTAATACAAGAGCATTGGTGGCAGTAATGGAGGTACATAATTTGATATTTAATCTGCAAAAAAGAAATGCGCTTGAAAAGTTGTTTAAAATTATTGTAAGTTCTTTACCTTCATTACGCATAATATGGAAGCAGCATATAACTTAACGGAAAATTGTACAATACCAAGACGGGAAAAGCATCTAAATTGGCCAGGGAAATTTTGTGTTTTCAACTTGTAGCTAGCAGGAAAAAGCATCACACATCACCTGAAAATATTAAGAATAATTTAAATAAAAGTATATTTAACGCATATTCTCTTAATAACAATGTACTCGCCCATAAAACCACATCGAAATGAAATACATAAATATCCCAGTTGGCCATGTCTTCAAGACAACATCGACGACGCGTACAAGACCCATAGTAAACTCTTGACGACAGCCCATACAATTCGTCGACGACTTTTTCAAACAAATGTCCACTAAATCGTTAACAACATTATTAGCAACAATGTTGTTGCTAATAATGGACAATGGAGTTTAATCTGACGTCAACGAATATGTTAGCAACATTTTTAGATGACTATGGTTGCAATAATATATTATATGGAATAAAACAAACTCTGTGTGCAAAAGTTTTGAAATTTTGTTTTTATTGAATTGACCCACGAACAACATCAACGTTTTTCGCAGAACGAACTGGGCGAGCATGCACAGGCGTTTTCACATTATCTACAGACCTGGGAGTTATTGTGTAATTCTATTCGAAAGTCAATGTATTTTAAATAAAATTTCGAATAAATTTTATTTTCATAATGTCAAATTAAGTTGGGCAAAAAAGGCAATCGCTTTTAAAATAAGAATATTTTTTTTTCAGGGCAGCAAAAAAAAATTTGCAATTTTTGCAATACAATGATAATTTAAGGAATTTTACACATACACTTTTCAGTTCCTAAACATATGTATGTTTTGCATGCAAAACTAAAACATAATTGAGAAGAAAATTTAAAAGGGAAGTCTAGACTTTTGAAATACAAAGCAAGTTGATGGACATCTGAAATAAAATATCACTATTAACATTGTGCATTATGGTTGGAAAACCCCTTATTATGATTATCCGAGTCTAACTTCTTTTCAAACTCTTATATTGTTGTACTCGGAGAATCATAACAACTGTATATATGAATGGCTGAATTAAACCCATTTTTTGTGTGTTTGGATATTTATTCTATTCTTTTTTTCTGCATGCCCAGATTGCAACTTTACCTGTTAAATTCATTGCCCAGACAGAATTTTCTAAAGAAATTGGGAAAGATTTCCTGATGAACTGGCTTAAGCAACCGGCGAAATGCGCATAGGAACTAACTTGACCCCCAACAATTAAATTGTGAATTATTAATTATTTTTGAGAATTGCTCATGTTTCTATACTGTTCATTTAGAATGGCAACATCAACACGAGTTTCGCCTATAATCTGTTAAAGCAGGTCCTGTGACAATGACTGAGATTTAATTACAAAAATCTCATTTTCGCAATTTAGAGCGTGACTTAAGGCTAACTATAAGCTAGAATATACCTTTGACTCTTTTTTATAAGTAGAATAGTTTTTATCAAGAATTTTTATTATTTAATTTAAATTTCTCATTCCAGACAAGGTATTATACATTTTCTCCACCTTATCTAAAAATTATCTACCAACACAATCATCTTTCCATGGTAGAGACCATAAAAAACGTTAAGCTTTTTTAATTAAATAACAACTTTCTTTGACTTTTCTTACGAAATTTCTTTAAAATTTCAGCAGGAAGAGAAGAATTAAACTTTATCCATCAAAATGTTTTCTGTTTCTATTTATTTTGAACTTTATAAATATTTGCACAAACGAACTTAAACAACTTGAAATATTCTTATATTTATATACATTTCAAATTTATTTATTTTACCCTTTTTTTCTAGTCAAAAAAAGAACAGAAATATCAAAAAGAATGTTATAAATTTTCTTTTGTATCAAGTACTTTTAGTTTTTTTTTTATAATTTTTTTATGCATAATGAAACGACTATGAAATAAGAAGAAAACTTAACACTTAAGTTAGTTTGTTAAACTAAGCAATTTTTCATCAACTGTAGAAAAACTTTAATAAATGGTAGGAGAGGAAAAGAGGCAAAAGGCCTATGAAACTACAAAAATGTAATAAAACTTTTTCTTGTACTTAAAATAAACTAGAACTTGAATTTTTCTTTTATATTTGTAGATACAAAGATAGAAAAAAAGCAGGACAATGAAAAAAGAAAAGAAAATAATAAATGTTCATTTAGAATATTTTTATTATTTATTCGTATTTAACTTTTTGTGTTATTCTTAATGTAAGTCGCACTTTTGCTATTGTATTTAGTTATACAAAGATAAATTGAAAAAAGGCTTGAAATTTTTAGTACGTCAAATACTATGGTTTAGGAAATAGGATATTTAAAAGGAAAACTATCTTTTAATTCAAATTTGTTAATATATATATATTTTTTTTGTTTCAACAAATTAACTACATAAGTCCATGCCCCTCGTGAAATAGCAAATTATAGTAAATTTTTATATTATATCTCAGAAAAAAACGTTCCAAAAAAAAGAACATTTTCGCAATTTCAAAAGTTGAACAAAGTGCATATTTAAAACTTTTTTGGAAGTTCTTAATAATTACTTCCAAAAAAGTGAAAATAAATGAATTTTTAGCGGGAAAAATGGTAATAAGGAGTGAGATGGAAAAATTCTTAACATACATAATATTCAATTACTTGGAAACGGTTGATCTTAGAGTTTTCATTATTTTTTTAATCATTTGATAATTTAGCACAGATCACAGGAATATATAATTTTTATGGTTCTAACCACTAATTATAAAATTGTGGACCATTTTTGAAAACCCTTTCTTTGGAGATTTGATAGTTGCTTCAGTAATTTTTTTGGAATAGTGTGCATATCTTCTGTTAAAATCTTCAGTATTTTGGGACACCTTTTTTGTGTTCTTGAATTCTCTTTTCACAAGAGCTCAATATCTCTCCATTGGTCTAAGCTATGGACAATTTTGAAAATTGACCTTTCTTGGTACTAAAACTATGTTATTGATTTGGTACCACTCCAGAGCTTTCTTACCGTAGTGATATGATACCAAATAGGTCCAAAAATATGTGGCCACGTTGTGCTTTCTTAAGAAAAGAAGAAGTCTTTTTTGCAAATATTCCTTTATGCACATTTTGGTATTTATAGATGCGAATGTATCAAATGACTTTCCTGTTTTGCCACAACTGCAAAAAGCTTGTCATACCATGAATTTTGTAAGAAATTTTTGCTGCTTTTGGATCTTAAACTTATCTCCAATATTGCTTCGAGCATTAGCAATAAAAATTTTTGAGACACAAGCTGCAAAGATTCTGCCAGCACCTAAGTTTCTTCGTCAATTATACAGCTTGAGTATTTTTGTATGAAATTTGGTTTTAAATTCCGAGTCCTATTTTTGGCTTGTAATTTTTTTTTTGCAGAATTCCAGTTTGGAATTTTTTTAACTTTATATGTTATCAACTTTCCTATTAGCTTTAAATTTTCGCACAAATAGTCGAAGCACTGAGAAAACTGAGCTGATTTTTTACCAGATGTGTTTGGAGTTTCTTTCAATATGCCTTCAATTTTCTGGCCTTCCCAATATCATCTGATCCTTTTTTCTTACCGAACATCAATAGTCAAATTCTCCTGATACTGTTTAATAACATTAGAAACGGTTTTACGTACGACATTTAATTCTGTGGCCAATTATTTGTAAGACCTATTTGGATTTTTAAAAATTTTTTAATAACTTGTAGGACGTAAAACTTTTTCGTCACTTATTTTGATGAAAATAAGGACAAATTAACATGGTCGTTATTGAAAGTAATAACTGAAGTATTTTTCCATGTTCAAAAAAAAAATGTTCAATGTTGATTCCGAAAAAAATAATGAGGCAAAATGTGTGTTAAGATTTTTTCGATCTCACTCCTTAAATGAATTTTTAGCGGGAAAAAATGGTAATAATTTCTAGCGAAATTAAAATTTTACAAATTTTAAAGCATTTTTATTATCTTTTAATAAGGCTAAAGCGGAATTTTTGCTAAAAAAATTTATAAACATAGTTTTAAGGGAAGTACTTTAAAAGAAATGAACAAGAAGTATAAAATAAGAACATTCTAACAATGACAACCATGGGTTAAAAAAAGAACTTCTGCAGCTCTTTTTCACTACTAAGTACTTCCTTCCAGTTACAACACAATGTTAAAATTATGACTTTTTCAGTTCTTTTTTTGCTGGGATACTTAATAATAATAGTTATGTTTAAATTTTACTATATTATGGTAGCTTATTTTAGTCTTACGATAAAAATAATACCGGTTCGTGAGCACAATACTCCGCTTTGATTCTACTAAGAGATTGTCGTTTATATTTATGGCGTAGCCGAGGTAGATAAATTCTTCCACTGCTTCAATGTAACATTCACGCTGCTTCCTCAAAGAAGTTATTTGTTCAATAAGACTATTTTTGCCAATTACTTTTCTTTTAAAGAGAAAACTCCTGAAACATCTCTCAATGTTCGGCCAATAATATCCTTATTATCATCGCAGGCGAACAACATAGATTTTCTTATAGCTTTCTCCATAACTCTAAAATAATGCACTTGACATTCATCACCCTGTCTGAGACGTCTTTTCATTTTGAATGGTTCAGAAGAATTCTTACCAATCTTTACTGAGGGTTTTGTGTTTATCAGGATATATCTACATATACGGATAAACTTTGCAGGAATCATAAAAATGGTTTCGTATAGTGGATGTATTATCGGACTGCCAAAAGCGGCTTTGTAATCAACGAATATAAGGTACGTGTTACTTTGTTTCTCCCGAAAAATCGCATTTGTTGTCGGCATTTCTAGGTTCCTATACAATATAGCAACTTGTTGCACAAAAAAATTCAAAGATATCGGCCAAAACGTATTTTTATGCTTTTGTTTAAGCTACAGATTTTTGTTTTTAAGGAATGAGATCGAAAAAATCTTAACACGCATTTTGCCTCATAACTTTTTCGGAATCAATATTCAAAATTTTTTTTGATCTAGTTATCATGGAAAAATACTTCAGTTATTATTTTTAATAACAACCATGTTAATTTGTCCTTATTTTCATCAAAATAAGTGACGAAAAAGATTTACGTCATACAAGTTATTAAAAAATTTCAAAAAATCCAGATAGGTCTTACAAATAATTGGCCACAGAATTAAATGTCGTCCGTAAAACCGTTTCTAATGTTATTAAACAGTATCAGAAAAATTTGGCTATTGATGTGAAACCTAGTTCGGTAAGAAAAAAGGACCACATGATATTGGGAAGGCCAGCAAATTGAAGGCATATTGAAGGGAACTCCAAACACATCTGGTAGAAAATCAGCTCAGTTTTCTCAGTGCTTCGACTATTTGGTGCAAAAATTTAAAGCTAATGGGAAAGTTGATAACATATAAAGTTCAAAAAATTCGAAACTGGAATTCTGCAAAAACAATTACAAGCCAAAAATAGGACTCGGAATTTAAAACCAAATTTCATACAAAAATACTCAAGCTGTATAATTGACGAAGAAACGTAGATGCTGGCAGAATCTTCGCAGCTTGTGTCTCAAAAATGTTTATTGCTAATACTCGAAGCAATGTTGGAGACAAGTTTAAGACCCAAAAGCAGCAAAAATTTCTTACAAAATTCATGGAATAACAAGCTTTTTGCATTTGCGGCAAAACAGGAAAGTCATTTGATACATTCGTATCTATAAATACCAAAATATGCATAAAGGAATATTTGCAAAAAAGACTTCTTCTTTTCTTAAGAAAGCACAACGTGTCCACATATTTCTGGACCCATTTGGTATCATGTCACTACGGTAAGAAAGCTCTGGAGTGGTACCAAATCAATAATATCGTTTTAGTACCAAGAGAGGTCAATTTTCAAAATTGTCCATAGCTTAGACCAGTGGTGAGATATTGAGCTCTTGTGAAAAGTGAATTCAGGAGCACAAAAAGGATGTCTCAAAATACCGAAGATTTTAACAGAAGATGTGGACACTGTTCCAAAAAGGTGACTGAAGCAACTATCAAATCTCCAAAGAAAGGGTTTTCAAAAATGGTCCACAATTTTATAATTAGTGGTTAGAACCATAAAAATTATATATTTCTGTGATCTGTGCTAAATTATCAAATGATTAAAAAAATAATGAAAACTCTAAGATCAACCGTTTCCAAGTTATTGAATATTATGTATGTTAAGAATTTTTCGATCTCACTCTTTATATATAAATATTTTTATAAAATTTAGATTTTTTTAATCAACCAAATTCGTTCATAAACAACCGAGTTATAGGCCAAAAACTAAGAGATCTGTTAATAATACAAATACACATAAAAACATTTATATCAAGCATTGTAATGATTATTAGTTGTTGTTGTTTTTTGTATAGTCAATTGGTTTAGTTAGCAACAGCAGTAATATAATGATTAACAGTGTTGTTCTTGTTTTTTGTATTTATGTATATTAGAGTGTCCCCAGAAAGGTCTTTTATGAAATTTCGGTGTAGAAATACTCCTCAAAAGATGCGTAAAAATGAGCAGAATATGAAAAAGATATTTAAAAATTTTAAAAATAGATCTTCAGTTCCCTACCAGCGACTGAAAAATCATGGGTCCCATAAATTTTTGTCAAAAAAAGTTTCGATTTTTTAATCGAAGTGAGTGACAAAAAATTTGTAATTATAAGTTAGTTATGGAAAAAATATTTTAAAAATTTGTCCCATGGGATTTTGTTTCGCTAGAAGACTTTTTAGGGCATTTTGTAAACATTTTTTTTTTTTTTTTTGAAAATTATTTGTTTTCAACAGTACTTACTACAATGCAAATTTTTAATATTTTGGCCATAAAAGGAACAGAATTAAACAATATTTATCCATTTTTCATGAAAAATATCAAACTTTTTTTTTCGCATGATGTACTAAAATGATGGTTTCTGGACTAAAATATTTGTAAAAAATTTTTTAAATATTTTTCTCATAACTGGCTTAAATTTTGTTTAAAAACTGCATTATTTTAACTATAATTTAGCATTTATCTCTGAGGCAGTGAAGGATATTAATCCACCGATAGAGGCACAAAGTCCTTTAAGGAAGGCTGACGGTACCTGGGCCCGTAGTGCAGAAGATAAGGCCAATTTATTTGCATGCTACTTAAGCACAGTCTTTCAATCCAATCCCCAAACAAATGATTTTGTATTGGGAGAGACTCTTGACACTACACTAAATTATGATGACATAATTGTTGTTAGCCCAGAGGACATTGATACAATCATTAAAGAAAATATAAATGTTTGAAAATAACCTGGATATGATTCAATAACACCATCAATGATTAAAAGACTACCGAATGTGGCAAAAATTGTGTTATCAATTACTTTCAACGCGATCTTAAAACTAGGAGCCTTTCCAAGAATTTGGAAGACTTCTCTGATTAAAATGATACCAAAGCCAGGAAAGGATTCTACAATAGCATTTTCTTATAGACCCATTAGTTTACTCTCTTGCTTGTCAAAGCTGTTTGAAAAAGTATTTCTATTAGTTTTCTAATAAAACAATGTACACAATCTGATGTGTTTTATACAAAAGTATTTTAATGAGTAATTTGAAAATAAAAATTTTCCTATTGATTTACATTTCAAATACAAAATATTTCATTGAAAACATAAAATCAATTATTTTAAGTAGAATATAAACAAGTACATTTTGTTAATTCAACAATTTCAAAAGAAAATTCTACCATTCTTGAACGAGTTCACCAGTTTGGTTTTCGTGAAAAGCAGGGAACCATAGAACAATTGAATCGTCTAACTGGAGAGATAAGGAAATGTTTCGAATTAAAGAAGTATTGTTCAGCTATTTTCTTAGATGTCGCACAAGCATTCGACAAAGTTTGGCACAAGGGCCTAATCTATAAAATTAAATGTTTACTACCAGCATGTACCCACAAATTGCTGGAGTCCTATCTATCTGACCGTATATTTAGGGTAAAGTATAATGACTTTGTGATAGAAGAATTTGAAATAAAAGCCGGTGTTCCACAGGGAAGTGTTCTTGGACCTACCCTATATTTAATTTACACCTCTGATTTACCTATATATGATGAACTGACTATTTCAACATTTGCTGATGATACTGCAATACTCAGTTCTCATAAAAACCCACAAATAGCATCTAGCCAACTAGATATTTATCTCCGACGTGTGTAGACATGGTTGAAAAACTGGCGTATTCGCGTAAATGAAGTGAAAAGTAACCATGTTACATTCACCCTGAGAAGAGGAAATTGTCCTCCAGTTACACTTAATGATATAAATATACCCCAGTCAGACCATGTTACATACCTTGGTATTCACTTAGCTAGGCGACTTACTTGGCGTCGTCATATAGAAGCCAAGAGACTTCATATGAAGTTAAAAGCTTCTAATCTTCACTGGTTAATTAACAGTCATTCAAAACTAAGCCTTGACAATAAAGTCATCTTGTATAATACCGTTTTAAAGCCAATTTGGACATACGACATCCAACTATGGGGAACAGTCAGTAATACGAACATTGATATTATAAAGAGAGCCCAATCAAAAATTCTTAGAACCATGACGGATGCGCCATGGTACATAAGAAATGAGAATATCCATAGGGATTTAGAAGTACCATTTGTAAGAGACGAGTTTAGGAAGCTCAGAGAAAAATATATCCTTAAACTAGAGACTCACCCTAACCCACTCGCAAGATCTCTTGCTGAAGTTCAGTCAGCTACAAGGCTTCGCAGAGCCGACTTTCCACCCCGTTAATAGTAGGACCATGGAATAACCAATGATCTCGATAGAGATTGAGTAGTGTTTAATATTTAGTTTTTAAGATTTTAATACATATTGTGAGGTCTAAAATAAGACAGATTCAATATACAAATAAAACGTAAAAAAAAAATTTCTGAGGAATTTCTGGCAACACTGGCCAATAAAAACTGATAATATTAGTTTCTTTATAGAAAACCCTTTAAACATTTAAGATATTTATAGCAGAATTGTGTAATAAAAATTGGACCACACAGCTATTATTCTTGAGATTTACAAATATCAGAATTAGTGCATAATACTCTATAACATTATTGTGATTATATTTTCATAATCACATATTACAATATTCCATTCAATTTAATAATAGTAATCAAATTAAAAACCAAAATCGTTGGTACATTTGTTAATTTTGATTAACCTCATTTTTAAATTTTTATTCCTTAGTGCTAAGAACTTCTGCGAACGCGGTCTATTTGTTCATATTAAATTTATTTTGTCTCTAATTGTAAATGTGGGTGTAACTTGCATATACACATTTGTATACATATGTGTGTTTTCATGTGATATGGTCAAGCAATAAGTATTTTATATGTGAATTATGAAACACAGGGCAAGTCTAAGTGTCTGACTGTAAGTACATTTGTTCATATATTTATATATACTGATGTATGTATGTATGTCTGGTTGTATAGTTAAGAAATATATAAATGTATACCTATATATGTGTATGTTTTTATGTTCTTGTTTTCATTATTTGACCAGATCTCAGTTGCAGAGTGCATTCATAATTCTCTATAAATTTATGTACACTGATGTGTTATTTACGATGCTCAAAGGCATTTAGTACTGTAATGCTGTTGTTGTTAGTGTTGGTGTCTTGAAATAAAAATTCTACTTACATATATATGTATGTTTATGTGTGAATTTATGCGATTGCATGCATACACACTTGAAGTCTTATCTTTTGTATATGTTGGCAAATCCGTGTTTGTATGTGTTTATGTGTATTTAAGTGTTACTATGTATGTGATGTGGTTATAGCAAGGAGTTTAAATTCATCTCTAGAGATGAAGTAATCAAATTATTTTGCTTTTGAAATGTTGCAGCAATGGCTGTTGGCTGCAATAACAACTCTATAAAGGAAATTTCTTTTGAAATGAAAAAAAAAAGAAGGAATGAATGAACGTATTTAAGGAAACGTTTTAAAACAGTGAAGGGGTAAGGTCTTAAAAACTTTAGAAAAAACTTAAGAGACTTGTATGTTTACTTTTTATATAAAAATTAATTTATTTGACCTTTATATTGGTAATAACTTATGAAAAATAGGAAGTATTTCTAAGCGATGCTATTTATCCCTAGAGTATTTTAAATTTGGTATTATTAGATATTTTTGATGACTTAATCCTTTTAATATACTAAGGAAAGTTTACTTTTGACTCCTTTTCACAAATCACTTCGGCTTAAGAGGGAAAGAAGGAAACAATTAGTCAGGAATTTTTTTTTATTTATAAAAGCCTTTTTTCCTAGAGTTAATTTAACTAGACCATCGACTGTTTCAGTTTTAATGCAATATTTTTTTTTTTGTCGCATATTTCAAAAGCCCATAAGTCCGTTTGTTTCAACCAGTATCTTGTAGTCATTCATTCGTTAATCCACTCATTCATTTAGTCATTTATTTTTATATTATTTTACTTCTTTGGTTTATACATTTAATAAACAATATTTTCTCCATACTCATCTTTATTCTTTTGCAATACATCTACTATTCTCCTTCTTTTTTCTCTCCTTATTTATTTATGAGATTTTTTTTTTCTATTGAAATTTTGTGATGAAAGATGTTGACATACCTTTATACTAGTTCGCATGTATGAATGTTAATATAACTGTAAATATTGCATAAGTATTAATGTTGTATAGCAAAAACAACAAAGGAGAAAACAACTACAAAATAACTGTAAAAACATTCACAACATTGTTTTCTAAAGGTCTTCCTGTTTTATACTACTGTGTATTTTCAAATGTAAGTTTTTTTCCTCTTTATGCAATTTTTTTCTGTTGCTGTTGTTTTTGTTCCTGTTGCCGTAATATGAAGTGTTTACAATTATAATAATGTTGTGCATGGAAGTTTTCTTTTCTCTTTCCTTTGCGTCAAAGATGTACATAAAAGGAAAAACTAAGAGGGTAGAGTTAGTAAACATAGTATGTTTTTACATATGTACATACTTTCACATTATTACTATAATTATTTGTTTTTCTCTTTTTTTTTTCTTTCTGTTGCCAGATTGTATAAACAAGATTTAAGTAATTAAATATTTGTTTTTCTAGTTTTATTTAGAACACCTAGACGTATGTGTACTTGGGAATGTTTTATTTTAATAAGAATTATTTAACACTTATACGCCCAGGAGGTTTTCTAAAGAACAAAAAATTTAGTTTTTCCTTCATATTGCTTTTGTTGTTAGTAAAATAATAGAGGTTTTTTAAAGTTTTAAAATATACTTAATTTATTTATGCTTATCTTTGTATACATAACATCTAACATCTTTGTGATATTCAAGTCTGTTTAAGTTGATTTCGGAAAGGTTTTTGGATATGAGCTTTACTTAATTATGAACTGATCATACTGAAATTTAATACACTTAATATTTATACCCTAATCCACCATAGGTGGTCTAAGACCCACCTTAATTTATACCAATCGGATAAGAATCACTTTCTGAGCCGATTTAACGATGTCCGTCCATCCGTCCGTCTGGGTTTAACGATCATAAATCCCTTAAAAATAGCAAAATTTTAATGAAATTTGGCTCATATAAGTTTAAACCTGTGTGACGCAATTCAAGAAGATCAGTCCGTAATTGACCATAGCTCTCATATAAACCCCTTTTCAGAAAATCCCTTTAACGAGCATGAATCCTTTTAAAATGTTAGCATCAAGTTAATATTCGACACAAATATGTTTTATATAAATATAAATGATAGTGCCAAATTTTACAAAAATCGTTTCATAATTTACCATAGCTTCCATATAAGGCCCTCTTTCGGGAGTCACCCAAAAGTGAATAAATTCATATAAATGTTAGTATCAACGTACTATTCTGTATTCGTATGTTTAATTTTACACTTAATTTGAATATCGGTTCACAATTGGCCCCAAGTCGAATAAAATACCCCTCCCTGAATTTTGATGCACATGAATAAGGGTGTAGGGTATCTATCATCGGTCTTGACCGACTATATCTTTTTTTTTTCTCCTTTTTTTTTTTTTTTTTTTTTTTTTTCATAAATATGCTATACAGTAGTTTTTCCAGTTTAATGAACATTCTTTTTTACAAACATCGCATTTAACGAACGAGCAATATTTCTCTATTGAGTATCTTATATAGCGAACAAAAAATTCATTATGTACTCAGTTCAACGAAAAAATAAATATAAATTATTCGAAAGCAAATTAATTTTTTTTTAAGAAATATTTTAAATTCTATACAAGAATTTTTTAAAAGATTAATTAAAAATTATTGATAATCACCAAAAAGACTTATGTGTGACATACAGCGGGTGTCATAAATAAGTAAACAAACTTATCATTTCTGTTTCACTTTAAAAAGCGGCAAATATAACGGTCCATTTTTAAAAATGTACATGTTGTTGATGAAGCCAATTTGTTTTCCTTTACATTGATGACAAATTTTTAAAATATTATTCCATTTTAAGTTTCTTTCTAGAGAAAATTGAAAAAAAAATCGTCTTCGGGAGAGTCATAAATAAGTAAACAAGCTACTTTTGGCTTAACTTCTTTAATTTTTTATTAAAAGTATGTGAAATTTATGGTTCCAAAATGATTTCAGCACAACAGCGATAGTTATTTGTTACATTATGAGAGAAATAAAAAATCACTTTTTCGATTATATTAGAAAATTTGATAAAATCAGAACATTTTAATTTAACCATAATTTCAACCTAAAAGATGGTAAATAGCGCACAATTAAGTGTAGGAGAACTAAGAGTAACTATCGTACAATACGCAAAAGGTGAAACATATAGAAATATATACAAAAAACTAAAAAAAAAATGACCACTTTATTTTCAAGGTGGTTAAATGCTTCAAACACAATGAACGCGTTGACCGCAATTACTCTCGTAAGCGCTTAAAAATCACTACAAAAAGAATAGATATCAATTTAGCTTTAAAATTTTATGCTTTCTGCTGCAAAATTTTTATCAAAACTTATTCCGGAAGTCCGAAAAATATGGTCTGAATTTATAACTCACAGAAAAATATATGAAGAAGGAAAACATGGTTTAGCTGTAAGGAAAATTGTATACTTAAGAATATTAAGTCTCCAAAATTTGATGACGTTCTATGCAGATTATGTCTAAAAATATGAAAAATCTAGAAAATAAATCTCTGGATTGAATAACCTATGATTCGCATGAAATATAATGTAGACTATATGTATGTATAGCTCTAAAATGTTTAAACTTTAACTTTTAAGTAAAGAAAACCAATACTTAAGTCCGGCAGAAAAGGCTTAATGGTTAGGAAATACATTTCTATTTGTAAAATAGAAAAAAAAAAAAAAAAACTGGTACACAAAGGTAAAATAAAATCCCAGATTAACCTTAATCTGTTAAAAGGTATAAAGTTCCAAAAAGTTTTTGTTTAATTTTCGTGGATTTTATCCTATAGTAGGGAAATTCACCTATAAATTAAGATTAATTTGATTTAAAATATATAGCTGAGGAAATAGTTAACATTTCAGAGTGACCTGCTCAAAGTCCAGATGTGTCACCAATAGAAATTGCATGAAATTTAATAAAAAAAAAAAAAAAATAGAGTCCCCATAATTGACCAAACTGAAACTAAAGCCTCTTAATTTTATCCAGGGATATGCAGAATATATGTAGTCACTATACCAACTCGTTTGGCACTAATATATCAAATTATAGGCGGTCACCGTGGCTATCAGAAGCCATGTTTACTTATTTATGGAACATTGATTTTTTAGACTTCTTTAAAAACAGTCACATTCACTAAGAAGTAATGTATTGAATTGAATCTTTTGCCGCTCATTTTACTAAAAAGATATTTTATATTTATATGTTACTTTTGATATCTTCGATCTACAACTTGAAAAAGAACCAATTGAGTTCGAGATACTACTTTGTTTACTTATTTATGACACCCGCTGTATTCGTGCCAAATGTTTATAAGCCACTTTTTATAAGATTTTAAAATTAAAGGTAATCTAAACAAAAAATAAAAATAAAAAATAATAATATCGTTTATTCCATGAAAGAACGCCGAAAAATATACCGAGTGTCCTCCGATTTTTATAAAATTTTACACATATGAGGTATATGGGTGCCTATAAATAATTTCGTTTTCAGATTCGCTAAATTCAGAAAATTCGCTTCTTCACTTTCGAAAAAACTTAAGAAAATCTCGAAAGTGTACAACTTTAAATAAAAATATTTCTGGGAAGGCTTTACGGAAATTTATAATTTAAACGGCGTTTGAATTGTTATTATATCAGCTTTAACATGAATATTTTTCAAATAAAAAATATTTTTTAATTATGCATTTTAATGCAATTGAATTTTTTAAATACATTTTTCTTTAAATATGCTATTAATTTTTTTTTAATTCTTTTACGTATTTGGAAAGCATGGAATCTTTACATTAAAATAAAAATCTCAAATTTTTGGGACGCACACATGTACTGTGCATAATTTCCCCTTTTCTTTAACTAAAGGTACGGTCACATTAGGGAAATGTTTGTTTCAAATTAGTTTGCCAGAACGTAAACAAAATTTTTTCAAAGCAATATGAAATTTATTTTATGGTCACATTACTCACATTTATTTTCTCATTTTTGTTTGTTCAAATAGACAATAAATATAGTAATATAGGCAAATAGGAAAACATGTTTTCTCATCGGTCACATTTGAAAAATTATTTGTCTTCAAAATTATTTCATCAAACTGTCTAAAACAATAAAATTATTTTTATTGAAAATATAATAAAGAAAATGAAAATTTTTTGATTTGTAATGTAGAGCTCTTTGAAAAGGAAGAAGAAAAGGTAAGATAATGGCATAGCCATCGGCATAGGCTGTGACGTGCATGTGTGTTGCCCCCAATACCACCAGCATCTAGAACGTTAAGATCCCCCTCCTGCCGCTCATTTTAAGCACTGAGCCTCATCAAGAAGGCCTCATTTCCGTACCTTCTTTGGAAGGTCAACCAGCGACTTCTTAAACACCACCTCCCTAAACCTCAGTAATCTTCTTTATATGGCCGACCCATCCGTCACCATCAACCGACGTGGTGACCTTCCTAGGGAGCTTCGTTATACGCGTCTTTTCGGCAGCTTTGCCAGAGGAAGCAGCAGCACCCTTCGTCTCACCTGAATCACTGGCAACCTTAGCAGCGACCTCACCACCACTCTCCATCTACTAAAACGATCCCGGCTTGAACCGTTTGTCCCAAGTACACCTCATCCACCTCCAAACTGGACGAATTTAGCTCATACTGTCGCAAAATAACCGGCACTGATAAAATAACGTCGTCATACTTCAAAAGGCCACATTTAATCACGTTTTTGCTACACGGGTAATTCGCGGTTAAAGGTGTCAAAAATCAATTTTTTGCATACATATATCTCGCTCATTTTTATGCACCAACTTGTAGGGACAGTCCTTTGACATGCTTAAGTATGTTCCCGAAATCTTTTCATTTTTTCATTGTAATTTTACCCATTTTGCCTCACTGAAAATTTTACACTTGGATCAGAATAGATTTCTTGACAATACATTCAAAGGAAGAGTAAATATCTTTAAAAGATGGTTGATATAATATTGCTATATCGTCCTGAAATATAGCTGATACTAAAAATCATAAGATATATCATAAAATGATTTTTGGCACCCTTAGATTCAATAGTAAATATGGCTCGATACAACTATTATTTGATGTTGTTTTCTCTTACAAAAATTTTGTAAGTTCAAATAATTATTTGCTCAAAAAATGGGAAAATATTTTCCATTATGTGGTCACATTGTGTTCACATTATGAGTATTTTTGTTTGCTATCAAATAATTTTGTTTGCCCAAAATCAGCTGATTTGTTGTTTGCCACACAATAATATTTTATGGTCACATTACGGCAAAGAAATATTTGTGAGTTTCAGTCAAATTTTTCCCTAATATGACCGTACCTTAATTTAAATTTTTTCATATAAAAAATTATATTTTTCTGGTATTATGAGTAGCTTTACGTATTTTGTTAAAAAAATGTGCTGTGTTATCTTTTAAAATTCGTTAAAAATAGTAAAACTTTATGTATCAGACTAATTATTGTTTTAAGTTATAGTAAACAAAGCATTTTTAAATACATTTTTGAAAAATTAAAATTTAATAAATTCGCAACTAACAAAAATGCATCTAAAAACTGCATTTATATTTTTCAAATATTATGGACCGAAGAGGTGATTTTCGAAATGCTGACTAAATTATACAAAAAATATACAATGGCCTTTTAAATACTTTTTGAATTACAGAAATCCATCAATAACTTCAAGAGATATGAATATTTAAAATTGCATACTTTTTATATTTTGTTAACTTTTATACAAATTTTAAAGAAAATTCAAAAACATCAAAAAAATTTATTCTTATATGAAAAATTTGGAACATGTTTTTATAAAAATTGGGTTATACATATAAGATTTTCGCGTCCCAAAAATTTTACACTTTTATTTTAATGTAAAGACTTCAGTCTTTTCAATTATGTTGAAAAATTAAAAACTTTTAATTTTACATTAAATTACATTCAAATGCATTTTAAAAATCTTTCTTATTTTTTAAATATTCGCCGTAAAGCCGCCATATGTGAAATTCATAGACAGTTTAAATCATTAAAATTCACAAAGTCTCCTCAGAGATATTGCTTTACAAAGTTACTTACTTTTGAAATTTTTTAAGTTTTAAAGAAAGTAAAATGAAAAAAAAAAATGGTCGATATACATTTTTAGATACCCATAATGTAGTTACCAAGTGAAAGCGAATATTTAAGAATTTTGCATAATAAGCTGTTCATGAAATGTTCCTTTTTTGTTCTATTTTTAAAATATTTTATTTAAATTAACTATTTTTAATAAAATACATTTTAAGAATGCAAAAACTGTACTTTAAGTTAGTGCTGTATATTACGAACTTTTCGGTGTAACGAACAGGGCTGACAAGAATTAGGTTCGTTAAATCGGAAAACTACTGTATTTAAAAAAAATTATTACTACTAAACTCATCTTGGGAGAACATTTATATTTAGACTAGATGAAATAATATTATTAATATATTTAAACAAATTTCAATAGGGATATTCCCCGGGCTAAGCAAATCCTAAGAAACAAATTATCTTCAAAATTCCACTTTTTTAAATTACCCAGCAGTACACTGATTCTGCGGCACGGAATTTCTCACTCAATTCAGATGCACCACAGTAGTCCCAGAAGTTAAAAAAAACTTATTCATCATTTTATTATTGCATTAAGCAAGTTATATGAAACTTTTTATTTTGAATCATGTAGTTTTTCTTTTTTATACTCTTTTTCTTAGTAAAATTACAAAGAAAGTTAAATAAAATGCTAAATAAAAAACCGGTTAACCGCCTATAAAACACCGGTTTTGAAAAAAACCGATACCGACAGTGTTTGTAAAAAACCGGAAACCGGTTAACCGGTTTTGTATACTCTAAGCTCAAGTTTCTAGCTGGTCTGTGGGCAGGAAGAGAACCTCCGAAAGTGGTCAACTCTTTTAATTATTTCTTATATAATATCCGAGGTGACCCATTTCGGATATCATCCCCTCTACACCGAGACCAGCTAAAAACTTGGGCTCCTCCAAAACAATTGGAAATTACCTTAGTAATAACTATGTGAAATTTCATTGAAATGTATTTAACGGTTCAAAAGTTACATAAAATTATTTAAAAAACACGTTGAAACTGCTGTACACTTACAGTGTTGTGCAGAACAAAACCAACAAAATTACCCTAATAAAAATAGTCATATTTTTTACAATATTTGGTTTACAACAAAAATAATTTTATGAAATAATACATATTTAAGGATTAACAACAACACAAACTTTAAAAGAATTTAACTTTGGCTATTTACAAAAACTGGAATAAAACACTACAATCTTCATATAAGAGTGTGAAAAACAATAGCAACATATTAATATTTTGTTTCGTTTGCTATTTTTTATATATCGTCAATTCCACGAAAGATTTATAAAAAATGTAAATTTTTTTAAGGAGGGTCATCCGATTTTGTTTATATTTGGTACACATATAACCTATGGAGCCATTTAAATATCTCCGTTTTTATTTTTTTGAATTTTGAAAAATTTATTCGCAATTTAATTTTTTCAAAAAGTGAAAAAAATGACAAAAGTGTCTAACTTTAAACATAAATATCTCAAAAAGTTGTTAACGGATTTTAATGATTTAAATTGCATATTTAAGAAGAATAAATCCACTATAAATGTAGTAATTTAAAAATAATATTATCGTTTAAAAATGCATTCATAATGCAAATGTATTTTTTGGATGCATTTTTTAAAAATTTCTACCCTTTCGGTTCTGGGACAATAAAGTCTACTATTTTAAATATTTTTTTTTTTTAAATTTCCATCATTTTTTTCATATAAAAATTAAAATTTTTTTATAAATTTTGATTTTTAACTTTTTTGGTTATACTTTTTTTTAGTAATATGTGACTTTAAATATTTATAACTAGTGTAAAGTTTATTACAATAAATATTGTAAATTATATTGAATAAATCAAAAATAATTTTTTTGCTAAAGATGCACTCACGAAAAGAATGCAATTTTCGAAAATTTTAAGAAATTTTTACCTTTTTGATTTTAAATATTTTTGCTTAATATTGAAGACAAATATGTTTATTATATAAAACATCAGCACTTAATCTGGGATAAATAGGTTTTCTACCGCAAATAACAAATTATGAATTATTATGGTTAAAATTTATTTAAAAATATGCTTACAAAGATTAAAAAATACAAAAATTAAAAAAAAAAAAAAAAAAAAATAAAAAATTTGTATGAAAAAATTTGAAGAAATATTTTGAAAAATTTTTTTAAAATAGTGAACCATTTTGTCCCAGAACAATTTATATTGAAATTTTTAGCAAACATAATAATGTTTTTTATATCAAAAGAAGAAAAAAATTGAAAGGGTAGACATTTTCCAAAAATGCATTCAAAAATTGCATATGCATTATGAATGCATTTTTAAACGATAATATTATTTTTAAATAACTACATTTATAGTGGACGTATTCTTCTTAAATATGCAATTTAAATCATTAAAATCCGTTAACAACTTTTTGAGACATTTATGTTTAAAGTTAGACACTTTTGTCATTTTTTTCACTTTTTGAAAAATTTAAATCGCGAATAAATTCGCGAATTTTTCAAAATTCAAAAAAATAAAAACGGACATATTTAAACGGCTCCATAGGGTATGCGTATGCCAAATATTATTAAAATCGGAAGACATGAAAAATATTCTTGGGCGTTCTTTCATGGAATGGACGATATATATATATTTTTTTTAATTAAGCAGTTTTAATGCGATTAATGTCTTAATTGATTTCCCTAGTATGGTTTCCAGTTGAATTTGTTAACTACACAACAACTTTGACAGCACTAATTTTGAAGCCGCAGAAAAAATCTTCCGCAGAGTCTTGCGTCTAGGTGTAAGACTGCATGGTTAAAAAAGTCAAGCAAAAATTTTAAGCAATTACGTTTAATCCAATTCTTCAAAAGTTTTAAAATACATTTACCATTTTTTTACATCCAAAAACATAAAATTAAACAAGATAATTCTCTATGTATGACGAAATTTCTGTACCTTTTAATAACCTATTAATCTAAAGATATCAAAATTTTATTAGATTTCTAAGAAAAGGATATAATTTTTTCGCTAAAATTCAAGAATAGTCATAATTAAATTTTTTCTGTATCCAAAATCATTTTTTGGTACTGTGCGGTTTAGGATGTACATCTTGGCATTATACCGGATTGGCGGCGTTGCGTACTCGGTCATAGTGGATACATATAAATATTGTTTTAAATTAAATAAAGTACTTTTCTTTCTTAATATGATTAATTTTGTTGATTTTATGAAAAAAACAACCTTTTTATATAATATTTTAAATTGTTGCTTTTATAAAAACAAACAAAAAAAGTTTACCTTTATTAAGTTTTTCATTGAGCAGTTCAATTTTCCTTAGCCTATAACTTCTTCAAATAGTTTCAATGGACTTTGAGCAGAGTATATATCAAATCTTAGAGACTATATAATCTATCTAAGTTGACAAATCCATTTTTATATCGTGTTATCTTTTTATTTTTAATAATAACTGAATAAAGTTTTTGGCGGAAGTCCTTTTTTGTACACTGAAAAGTCGTAATTTTTGAAATAGAGTCTCCTAAATAAATTCGTATACCTTAATTAGGCAGTATTATATAATATGCATTATAAACTAGAGTTACTGCTCATTTTTTTATTCCGAATAAACTTAAAATTTATTGTAATCACAAATCATAATTTCTATTAAAACAACTATAAGTAAAAGAAAAAAATATCAAAAAAATTTATAAATAATGCTTTATTTAGATATTTTTACTATAAAACTGCCAATTACTTAAAAAATTTCGCAATAAATTTTAAAATTGTGTAACAATTTTTGGAATTGAAAATTTTGTTGCTTTTGATATGCACGCTTTCATATAGAGAATATACAATATTTTTATAATTTTTGCGAAAAGAAACAAATCAAGAACAATGTTACGAAACTAGTTTTGTTGTAGATTTAATACTATAATTCATACATTTAGGATAACCCTAATTTTGTTGCTTATGTTCTGCAGAATGCTGCAGCACACATTTTCCATAGAAATATAAGAAAATGTGAAAATTTAGCTGAAGGGGGTCAAGTTTCAGTTAGTTTTTAAACGATTGTGTACAGTATTTATCCAAGTATTTGGTATCATTGGAAAGGTTATTACTTGAAAAATAATATATCAATATAAATTGATCAAAAAACGACAAATCTAAAATCTATATTAATTGAGCTATCATTATGACATTTTAGTATAATAGAAAAAAAGTTGTCCTTAAAAAAAGAGTATAAATATATTCCCACTTTTTTATTCCGAAATACCCAAAATTCCAGTTTGAAGAAAGCTTGCTTCAAAAATTTACTTTTTCCAGTAAAATGTCATTATGAGAGGCGTGTCTTATTAAATATTTTTTGTGTTTAGCGAACATATATAGGTATATAATCAAGGTATTTCTTTTTTTAATTTCAGCTTTGACATTTTTGAGCTCCACAAAAAACTAAAAATTAACGAAAATCTGGTAGGGCTAGCACGGAGACTGTTACCACAACTGCCCTCGGATTTGTTTCACATGCATTTATATTAAGCATTATTTTAGGAACATAAAAGATGTACGATCTAGAGAAAAATAATGGATTTTAAAGTGAAAAGAATTTTACCACCTTTTTGAAAAAAATCATAAAAAATCACAATTTTGTTAAAATTTTCTATTTAAAAAAAATAAATCTTTTTATCTAAAGCACATAAAGTAAGTTTGTGTAATATGGTATACCTATTTTTATTTTAGCTGTAAAATTGAGGAACTTTAATCGAATACAATATAATTTATTCTGTAATATCTTACACGTGTTAGACTCACATAAAGCAATATTCAAAAGGGTTTGAAAGCATAATTTCACAAATATTTAAGAAAATTAAAAAAAAAACACAAATAACACTTTTAAGAAATTGGCGGGTTATATGATACACCGTGTTCGCAAATATGGTATACTCACGTGTAGTATTTTTTAATAAAGAGAAAATAAAAAAAAAAAAAACAAAATTCATATGAGAAAACAAAAGGTAAAATTACTTTAATTATGTAGACTATTTTTTGCAAGAAAAATAGCGCTATGATATAGTATGCATTTTTCATGAGCCTAAACTTGCTCGCATTGCAGATTGGAGGGTCATGTCTTTATTACTGAATCAACCCCATACGAATTATTGCAGTTTTTACAAGGCATTACTTTAATGGGTGGATTTAACATATCCTCGTCGCCTGGTTTCGAAAATGTTAACCTATACCATATAAGCCTACATGTGTTTAATTAAAATAAATATTGAAATAAAAAATATCCACTAAATATACTATATCGTTGTATATATTATTCTCTAACTAAATACTCACCATTTACTTTACAATTAGTTTACTGTAGTTAAAAACACTTTTTTTTTTTAACTACCAAAAAAAAAAATAAAATTCTTATCTGATTGGAAAATAAGTCGATCATAAGACTACAGTGGTGGCCACGAATTTAAGACACGACATGTAATGAACTAAGTTGTGATAATTATTACAACCCTGCAATATAAAATTAGATTTTGTTAATTTTTCAGTGTACCCTGTAATGTTAAGATCAATTACCGTTATTTGGTTTTGTTTGTGTATACATTTTGTTGCTGTTTTTATTATATTTTCGTAAAAACGTGCTTTTGAAGCTGGTCACGAATTTAAAACATATAAGAAATATTTGGTTTTTAAGTGATTTTTTGGTGTTTTTTGAAGCTAAAAGGTAAGTAATGAATGTTTTATTCCATTTAATGTTAGAATACATCAAAATATTTAGTTAGAAATGGCCAGAGGTACTTGGAGTTCGGATGCCGAGCGAAAATTGGTCCAACAAATGAATACTGATGGAAAAACAGTAATGGAAATTTCCAAGCTACTAAAATGTTCCAGATCCAAGATTTACAATGCACTGGAACACATCAAGCAACATGGCACTACCAAAAATGTCAAACAGCACCCTAGAGCCCGAAAAACTACACCCAGGGAGGATAGCTTAATTTATAAATCAGCTGCTAAAGATCCTTTCAAGAGCTCAAGTAAAATTAAAAATGAGATTTCATCGGATTTTGGTATTAATATATCGTCCAGGACAATAAGAAGACGTCTGAATGAGAAGAACTTACGTGGGTGTATTGCACAACGTAAACCACTTGTGTCAAAAAAAAATATTAAATCCCGACTAGCGTTTTCAAGAGAAAATCTCAATAAGCCGATGACATTTTGGAAAAATATACTTTGGAGCGACGAGTCGAAGTTTTGTCGCTTTGGTTCTGATGGAAAACAGTACGTATGGCGTCCTCCAAACCTGGAGCATCACCCAAAGTACACCCTTAAAACGGTTAAGCATGGTGGTGGAAATGTCATGGTGTGGGCAGCATTTTCCTGGCATGGTGTAGGTCCCATTCAGAAGATTATCAATAAAATGGACCAGCATATTTACAAAAACATACTGACAAGCATCATGATACCATTCGCTGAAGACAACATGCCTCTAATGTGGAAATTTATGCATGATAATGACCCTAAGCACACTTCACGCCTAGTGAAGAGTTGCTTAGAGGAAAATAATATCACAGTTCTGAAATGGCCAGCTCAATCTCCGGATCTCAATCCAATTGAGAACTTGTGGAATGATGTTGAGGAGCATGTACGAGCAGTAAAGCCAAAAAATTTGACTGATTTATGGGAAGAAATTCAAAAGGCTTGGTATGCCATTCCAAAGGAGCGCTGTATGGCCTTAGTTGAAAGTTTACCCAGGAGATGCGCTGCTGTGATTCAAAATAAAGGATTTCCCACCAAATACTAATATTGTTTTATGAAGCTGAGCTTTACTTTTGTGAATTAACTTTTATTTTGCCTATGTCCTAAATTCATGACCAGGCTTAAACTTGTATTAATCTGTATAATATGTAAATAAAAATTGGAAACTAAATATAGGTAACAAACTATTGTTGATTTTTTTTCATAACATTACTAGGATCTTTAAAAAATAACATGGATCTAAAATTTGTTCGATAAGATGTAAAAATTATCAGAAATATATAAGTGAAATGTCGTGTCTTAAATTCGTGGCCACCACTGTACGTGGATTTTTTGACAACTAACTCACTGCATAACTAGCAAAAACCAAATAGACTTTAGCTTGGTACTGTTATTCCTATGTTTATATTTTCCGAAAAAATCAACTATACCATATTATCCGCCTGTATCATATTACCCGAACTTACTCTGGGTATATGATTCTTGCACAAAAATTATTTATAATTTTGTACAGAATACTGAAAATATTTTAGACTCAAATTGAGAACGCCAAATTAAAAAAAAAAAAAAAAAAAAAATGGGTCAAAATTTGACTTTGGTCCAAATATCTCTTAAAGTAAAAAAGATATCCCACACATGTTAGCGTATTTTTTGTAGAAAACTATAAGGACTATATATGTGAAATTTTTTTTTAATCAAATCATAAATTAAATTTTGGCGATTTTATTTTTAAATTTTCATACCCGAGGTGACCAACATCCCTCCTACATCCCACTATTTTTAATTGATTATCCAGTAGTTCTTAATAGACGATGTGGGTTTTAATCGGTATGTATGGATTTTTAAATGATTTCTTTTTTTAAATTGTAAGAAATTTTTGCAAAAAAACTTGCGTTTAGGTAAGCATTACTGGTATTTGGATCATTTTACTAATCACTTTTCATTAAATATTTTTAATATTTTCTGATTCCATAGACTGTGAGAAATATCTGCTAAAATTTATACTATAAGATGATTGGATTTTCTGACAAAATCTGAGAAGCATTACTATTTACTTATATGTATTTGTAAGCTTTGAAAATATATGTATGTATATTAGACTGCACCAAAATTTACCAACTTTCGAATTTTGTCCGTAACTCCCCTTAGAATCGTTCTTTGGGTTTCAAAAACTTACTGTGAAAAATATTAATGAAGTTTGAATCATAATTCCTGAAAAATATGCTTTTTCGGCAGGATAATGCAAACAGCTTTCTATGATTGAAAGATGTTTACATTTTTTAACCTGTTTCAAACTCCATTTTCAAAATTTGAAAATGTTTGTTAAAAAAATTTCAAAAAATTTCGAATAAAACTTTGCAGGTTTATATACAATACTATAGAAAATAAAACTTGAAAAGAATTAGGTCAATACCTTGTACAACTAAGTTATACCTGCGATTTGAATTCTGCGGATTTCGGCAAAAATGTATTTTTGGAAGTTTTTTAGATATAAAGTAAATTATTGTTTTAAGTGATGTTCAAACTAAAGAAAATCTTTTGGTATTAAGTTAAAAGAAATGTCGGAAAATGCATTCTAAGGTTTTAAAACGAATTGGACAAAGATGACCTTTAAAATACGGAGGTCGAAGGTCAAAATTAGAACAAATTTAAATCCCAAATTTTACAAAAAATCGATTTATCGCGAAAACCAGAGTCAATTAAAAAATGTGGTTTAGAGACTTAGTACTCCATAATAACTTGAATCCGAATTGAATAAGAAATCCGTGCCGCAGAAAAAAAAAATTTCCATTATGTAACCAGTATTATTTTACAGGTTTACAAGGACGGACAGACGGACGGATGAATTTCATCGAACCCATGTAATTCTAAGAAGAATGGTATATTTTTATATACGATTTATATAAGTGTAAATCTTTAACGTTTTACTTGTTTTATTTTTATTCGTTAAATTTCAGTATCACGTTTATTTTTTTAAAGCAAATTGAGCGGATTTTTGTACATTTAACAACAAATTTTACAGTTATAGTAAATCAGTTGTTTATGTGTTTTTTTTTTTTTTTTTTTGCATGAGCCACTCAGAAAAAGGCTACAATCTGTGAGTTTTTATATTTCTGAAAAATTTTTGAAAATTGTTCATTGTTATTGTAATACATTTTTTATAATTATGTTCCTATTTAGAAAATAACTTACCATTCATTAAATTACTAAGAAAAAATTCAATTGCGTAATTTATTTTTATATATTTTCAAATTCTTTAAAATATCATTAATCATAAAGCTACTCCTTGTTAATTCTTAATCTATGTAATTAAAGAATTTTTTGCTCATATTCTCATAATTATATGTATATACCACTTCGGCTAAATTTTAATTTATTACTCCTACGTTTTGGAGTCTGTGAGCTAGAATTGTTAAGTAAATTATTTTTGGTGTCTGCCAGAAATGAATTGTTAATAAGATATGAGCATTAATTCATTTACTTGCCACAGCCAGTGGAATAACATTAATAAGAATAGAATACCCTAGACGTATGATTAATATTTAATAATTTTGTCATTTGTATAAGTCTACAACATACTCATACATATGTAAATGTAATTACATATAGGAGTAATTAATGCACGTTTGTTTGTAGAAAAATTAAATTACGCCTTTGTTCAATTTCTGTGAATGTCTATCTCAAGTTCATTTACCCGGTTTATATTTTTATGCATTATTTTTTGTTTCTCTCAGTTTACAATATATTATCGCATTAAATATTAATCTACAGACAGGGTGAAGCAAAAAAGTGATTACTTAGTTGCTATTTTAACAAATAAAATATGTGGGCTTTTAAAAAATGTGGAAATCCGTGGAAAACTTAGAGACTAAGCCGAACAATATGTCATATTAAGCTTTGAAACTAATTCAATTTAAAATTTTCCCAATCAAAAATAATACCTCATATTTCAAAATTCTCTTAACTATAAATAAATTCGTGGTTTTGGCCTGAATATATGTATGTGAGAGTATAAGTATTTATAAACCTTACGGCCACACCATTTTGTAATTATTTTTGACAACAGCAACAACAACAACAAGAATAAGAGTAACAAAAACAACCAATATAGTAAAATCACAGCATATGAATGGCATAACAAAACAATAATAATACAAATACAACACAATACATACGATTGTATTGAAAACAAAATTCAATTAAATGCCTACAATAATATTAATAATAATACGCTTTATACAAACATATACATACAACCACTTATATATTAACATATACATGAATAAGTTTGTACATATTAATATATGTATATAATTTCATGAATAAGTAAGTGTATGTGTGAATGTTAAGTAGTATCAAATAAACAAAACATTAATGCAAATAACCACTAAATATACAATCACACATATGCAAAAACACCTACACATATAAGCATATAAACAAATTTAAAACCCCTTTAACAAATAAATCTTTTTAATAAACCCACCTCTTAACAACTACAATGCAAAACTATAATGAAGTGAAGAGCAAAAAATAGTTTTGAGGATAGTATCCTTGATGATATTAATTGTTAGTCGATTTGTGTATCCTTAAATAAAGGTTTTTGTGATCTCTACAATAGTTATCTGGGATCCAATAAAGTGTATAATAAACTAGCTAAATTTGCCAAAATTTCGAAACCAAAAACTTTACAAGGCTACACGATAAAGTTTTACGTTGAATAAATTTAGTAGGAAGACTACTTTAACGTATTGATGATCTGAATACGGAAAAAATAAAATAAGATCATAACATGAAAATATCGAATTGTAAGCATAAGGTTTCTATTATTTATGACCAAAAAAATTCAATTATAATATTAATAATAATAAAAATAATGTCTAACGTTTTTTTTATATAATTTGCCCTTCTTTAAATGCCTCACAATATGTATTTAAATCTTAAAACTAAATACTATTTTATCTCCAAGGAAAGCATGGGAAATGAAGTCGGCTCTACAAAGACTTGAATTTTATTGAACTTCAGTAAAAAGTCTTGCAAGTGGGTGAGTCCGCAGTTTTATAGCGTATTTTTCACTGAGTTTTTAAACTTGTCTTTTACAAATGGAACCTCTAAATCTCTACGTATACACAGAAAAAATGATTATTTGTAAACAGAAGAAGTAGCTTTATAAATTTTAGTATAAAATGTAATAAAATGATCAGAAATAAGGTATATTAATCCAATGATTAAAAAGAATTCAATAAGTATGAAATTTATGAAGCACTAGCTAATCCTTGTGTGATTCCCCACCCCCCGAAATGAAATACATAGTAATTAAAGGATTAAAAAATATACTAATTTTTGTATTTAATTTTTATGGGAGGGACCATACCCCCATAATCCGCTAATTTATTAGACAAATGTTTTCTTGGATGTCAAAATTCTTTGTGCAAAATTTGAGCATTCCAACTCCAATAGTTTCCCAGATATACGCGTTTTTGCATTTAATTCATATGGGAGGTACCATGCCCCCTACTTCTAGTCCGCCCATATTTTTCTCAAATATTAATATTGATACCAAAGTGGCTCCGACAAAATTTTAGAACCCTAACTGTTATATTTTCTCAGATATGATAATTTAATATTTTCTTTATATGGGAGGTGCCACGCCCACTATTGCTGGTGTACCAATTTTTGTCCAAAATATTCATATTGAAGCTAATGCTAGTCGTACAAAATTTGAGCTCTCTAACTTTTATAGATTCCCAGATATAAAAATTTTGGTATTAACTTTATATGAGTCATGACACGCCCACTATTTCTTTTCCGCCCATTTTTGCACAAAATGTTTACATTGACACTTAAGTTTATTGTACAAAATTTGGGAAATGTAACTGTTATAGTTTCCTAAATTTACTGCATTTGGTATTGGCAAGCAATATTAGGCGTGGGATGTGCCACACCCCCTATTTCTAGTTCGAATATTTTTTTTCCAGAATGTTCATATAGGTGTTAAAGTTGTTCGTGCAAAATTTGAGGACTCTAGTATTCCGAGATATACTGCTTTTAATAGTTATTTAGTAAGTGGGCGTGGCACCTGGCCCACATGGAATTTCAAAATAAAAAGTAGCCTAATTTTCCTTCCAGGCATATAAGAACACACTGTGAAAAATTTAAGAAAATCGGTTTAGCCGTCAAATCTGGCATCAAGCGGGAGTACAAAATATACCTTCGGTTTTTGACGATTTTTTCTTATTTATGCTTCAAGATGTGGACACTCTTTTTGGAGAGAATGTTGTGCATCTCAGGATAACAATTATAATAATATAAACATTTTCTAACTTAAATTCAATCAGACGCATGGGTTTAAATCCAGTTTCATGTTGATGTATTCTTTCGAACAATTGCCAGTTATTAACAACCCAGCAAAAAAAAAACTGAAAAAGTCATGATTTTAACATTGTGTTGTCATTGGAAGGAAGTACTTAGTGGTGAAAAAGAGCTGCAGAAGTTCTTTTTTTAACCCATGGTTGGCATTGGTAGGATGTTCTTCTTTTATACTTCTTGTTCATTGCTTTTGAAGCACTTCTCTTAAAACTATGTTTATACAATTTTTAAATAAAAATTCTGGTTTTGCCCTATTAAATAATAACAAAAATGTATTAAAATTTGTAAAATTGGAATTTTGTTAGAAGTTATTACAACTTTTTCCCGCAAAAATTTAATTTATTTTCACTTTTTTGGAAGTAATTATTAAGAACTTCCAAAAAAGTTTAAAATATGTGCATTGTTCCACTTTTGAAGTTGTGAAAATGTTCTTTTTTATGAAGAACTTCATCGTTTTTTGCTGGGAATTGTTATATCCTAGAGATACTTTATATGTCTAACTTCGTCCTTTCATTAGAATTTTATGAAGGCTCATTGAACTATTAATTAATTCAACTCCACCCTAGTGATAATTGTAGTTCTTTATAATTTGAGGACACAGACTAATTTTAGCGGTTTTGTTGAGTCGTTAAGTAACTTTTGGTTGAGGAACAACTCTCGTGTCTTAAGTGCAGCCAGGCGGATGTTTTTTGTTTGACCTACGAGAATTTTGCGTCCCACTCTCGCAGTGGCTATGGTTTGTCGTCGAGTGAATATACATTCACAGCTTTCGAGGCTTTTCTTTTGTCATATCCATTCGGATTATATAAAACTCAGAATTGATATTGATAAAGACCACAAAACTCAAGAACTTTTTCAAAGGAGCATTCTATTGTGTCATACACTGGCAATATATAATAATAGTTAGCCATTTAGTTTCAAAGCCTCCCAAAATAAAAATGGTTTTATTAATTTTGTCAAACGTTTTCACAGTTGTTGATTGTTCTGTCTTAATTTCAGCACTACAGAGTACATGTTTTGCTCCGATGTAAGTTAATACTAAATTTTTCCAAGACAGCGAAGTTTCATCTATTCCAATTATACGATGGCGGATCAATATTTCCGTCACTTTTCGAACTTCCGTCGTAGTTATATGAAATGCAACACTGTTCCCATCAAGTATCACCTGTTAATAGACTACTGTCAAATTTTGAGCAAGTGTCGTCATTTACTTTGCGTTTAACAGCTGTTCAAAACATACAACCTCGTGTATTTTTCTACAAATGGAAAAAAGTGAATTTCGAGTGCTCATTAAACATTATTTTTTTGCGAAAAAAAACCGTCAATCAAACCAAGAAAAAGCTCGATAAATACTATGGGGACTCTGCACCATCGATTTCAATGGTAAAAAAGTGTTTTACTGACTTTCGTTGTGGTCGCATAAGTACCAATGACGCTGAACGTTCTGGACGGCCAATTGAGGTCAGTACACCCGAAAATGTTGAAAAAATCCACGATATGGTGTTGGCCGACAGAAGAGTAAAAGTGCATGAGATTGTTGATGCCATAGGCATTTCATATGGCAGTGTGGTTTCGATATTAAATGATCAGCTGGGTTTAAGAAAGTTGTCTGCAAGATGGGTGCCGCGTTTGCTCTCAATTGACCATTAACGTAAACGTGTGACAACTTCAAAGGATTGTTTGGAGCTGTTTAACCGCAATCCGAATGAGTTTTTGCGGCGTTTTGTAATTGTGGATGAAACATGGATCTATTACTGTACTAAACAATGGGTTTTTCCGGGTGAACCTGCTCCGAAGAAGGCCAAGGTAAGTTTGTCGGCCAATAAGGTGATGACAACAGTTTTTTGGGATGCACGCGGGATAATCCACATCGATTACCTTCAAAAGAAAAAAAAAAAAAAAAAATAAATGGCGAATATTATTCCAACTTATTAGACCGATTTAATGAGGATTTAAAAAGAAAACGACCCATATGGCCAAGATCAAGATCAAGATAATGCACGGGTGCACACGTGTGCAGTCTCAATGGCAAAACTCTATGAATTGGGCTACGAATTGGTACTTCATCCGCCATATTCTCAGGATTTAGCCCCTAGTGACTACTTCCTAATTCCAAGCCTAAAGAAATGGCTCGGTGGAAAGAGATTCAGCTCCAACGATGAAATTACTGACCAAACAAATGCCTATTTTAAGGGCCTCAAAAAATCCTATTTTTTGGCAGGGATAAAAAAACTGGATGAACGATGGACTAACTGTATTGAGTTAAAAGGAGATTATGTTGAAAAATAAATTTTTGTTTTGCAAAAAAACACTGTGTTTCATTCAAAAAGTCACGGACTTATTGATCCGCCCTCGTATACGCAATATATTCGAATTTCAGCATACTCTACTAATGTAAAAAAGTTGTCCAAATAAAGAATTTGACCTTGGTTCGAATTGTGCTATATATATTGAGATTCTGCATTAATTAAATCCCCCTCGTTTGTGTCATCATTGAACATACAGATAAAATAGTTCTGAACGGACACGTTTATGTCAATATCATTCTGATTCATATTTTCATTATTGTTTGCTACTTATCACCTGCATTTGACCTGTCGTTTTATATCAATGAGCAAAATTTATATCACCACTTTATATCACCACTTTCATTATAGATATCCTTAATACTATTATCTCCTATAATTTCTTTATTACAAATTAGTTCATATACGTCATCATCAGACAGAACAAACTAACTCGAATAAAAGTTGAAACTTTTACAAAACTAAATTTTTGTAATTAAAAAATTTTATTAAATAATTTAAAATCTAAAAAACTATATTACTTAGCCCCAACCAAGTATTGCCTATGCTCTAGCATAGGCAACAGCGTTACCGTTTGGCGACTTTAGTCGCTATTTGCCCCTTTTTTAACCACATGGCCACATTTTTGGCTCCTTTCTTAAATAACGACTTTTTAAGACTATGTGCTAAATTACGATAGACTAAGTTGTTTGAAATATATCGACCCATTATATATTAATTTCAAAAAATTAATAATCTTGGGACTGTCTTACAGTATAGTGATATAAAAAACCGTGGAGTATTTATAAATGAACTGAAACTGTTAGTAATTAAAAATAATAATAAAGTTTATGAACAGCTATTTATATCATCATATGCCAAATTTTTTGGACTGGATTTAAAAAATAAAAAAAAGATTCGATGAATACTTATATCCTAATTTAAATCTTTACATTCCTAAAAGCAATCCCTCGGGGGAACGTGTTTTTTATTAAATTATCAAAATCAAGAAATAATTTATCTAACAGACTTATTAGAATACTTGTGAATTCATGCATTCTATCCTAAATTTGAAAGTCTAGAATACGAGTAAGAACTCCTACAAAAAAACAGGAGTTTAACTAATTAAAAGAGGATTGTGTGCTAAATATTTTTGTGAATAAATCTTTAGTTTCGCAAAAATAAAAATTGTTGTAAAATAATAATAAATTATTTTGTAATTAACAGAACTGAATTTTGTAGTTTTTCTTCAAATACAATAATTTGTTGTTATCAAATAAACAAATTTTAAGGAGTTTTTTTAGGTTTTAAAGTAGTTTTAATGTAGACCCTTTTTTCAAAAAATCTCCTTTTTTGGACACTTTTTAAAAATATTCAACGGTAACGCTGATAGGCAATATCATATACGAAAATGCCACTGATGATAAGCACAAATATCGTACTATGTGTAACAGAAATCAAACTTTAGCTGTAAACGCCTAGTGTGTCTTTGAAGATACAACCGGAAAATTGTCTACTTATATCAGTATATTTTTTAATATCTTTAAAGGATACACAGAAAAAAGTAAAAATGGACTTCAATTACGAAATTTGTAATATTAATTAATTTTTAATTGATTTTGCTCCAATCATCAAAATTATAATATTAATAACTAGAATAATTGATATTATTATTACTTCTTTTCCTTAAATAGATGCAATGAGCTGAAAAGTTTTTAAAATTTACTTAAATTTATTTTATTTCTGTACTTTTATAGACAAATATTTAATTTTTCTTTATATTTGATTAACAGCTGTCAATTTATTAAAAAACAAAACTGTAAACCAATTAAAAAATTAATTATATTAATAAATCATATAATTAAATTCCATTATAAAGTTAATTAATAATTTTATTAAAAAATTATTTTAAATATTTTTTTCTGTGTATAGTTCAAAGTACGGTAATATTTTTTTCGTTAAAAAATATTCATAGATTCTTAAATTTTAAATTAATTTTTTTTTTAATAATTTTTTTACTTCATTTTGAAATATTTCCAAAACGGCGTAATTTAGAAATAAAAAAAAAATTTTTACAAAGACATGTTATGTTTTAAACGATATAAAACCAATTTAAGAAAAATTTGACGAAAATTGTGTTCATAGGAATTTTTTTAATGGTTGTATCTTTAAATATTCCAGGGGCATTTAAGGGTTAATTTGAATAACTCAGTAAGTTTTGATATTACGTGTAATTTTTACCAGAATTGTACGTAAACTTCCAGTTTGTAAAAATTTGTATATTTTCAACTTAAAATCGCTATAACTTTCGCATACCCTGCACAAAATGTATGCATTCGAGTCACTTTATATTTATGCAAATGGTTTATAATGTGCCATAAAAAAAATAATTTTTTTCTAAAGGCAATTTCTTTTTTTTTTTTTTTTTTTTTTTTTCTTACATTTTTTTTCTAAATTTACATTATTTTTCTATCAAACACATTTCTTGGCATACCTTCCCTATTTTATAAATCATATGTTTATTTGCAGTTATTTATTAAATAAATAGTAAATGTATTAAAATTCAAATTTATATTGAAATTGATAATATACCTATACACATACATATGAAATTATGTAGGGATAATATAAGTATTTGTGTACATTTACAATTGCATATGTGTTGTATTTATTTTCTTAATATAATATTAAATTGAAATATACTTCATTATCAAAATAAATGTAAATAACTTTAAAATCTAATACAGAATTAAATTAAATTACATGTAAAAGAAAAACGCATCTTTGTATTGTTAAGCTATCAAATGGTAGAAAAACCAACCACAGTAAATAAATAAAATATAAGAGAATTATTAAATAAATTGATCATGGGAAATATAATTTATAAAGAATTGATTTGTTTAACTTTAAAATAATTTATTATTATTATTATTATTTTTTTTTTTTAAATATAGATTTCATAAATTCCTAGTCTTTCTGCCAGTTTATATTACTTTCACTGTTAAATTTTTATTTTTCTCTGTTATAATTTAATATTATAATTCTTAGAATTTTACAAGTATAAAATTAATTAATATTAAAATTTTGAGTTTGTGTACAAAAAAAAAAAAAGTATAATTTTATTAATAAAATAAATTCATGCATATTTCAGCTTAGTTAAGCATTTAAAATAAACTAGTATCATATTAATATCAAATATTTATAATGAATATTATTCTATTTAATAGTCAAATGAATGTACAATTTATTATAAATAAAAGTTATTAAAGTTAATGAGGTATTTAGTTAAGCTTTACAATTGAAAATTATATAGATTATTTAAATTATATTTGTAATAATAGTTTCAATGGCTATTTATTTATTAAGTAATATTAATAATTTTAGTTTTGTTTGTATGTTTTAATAAATAATTGAGACTGAAAATGTTTTTAGCAAGGGATATACAATTATAGTTTACTTTATTAAGCTACGAGGGAGGATCAAAAAGTCCGTGACTTTTTGAATGAAACACAGTGTTTTTTGCAAAACCAAAATTTATTTTTCAACATAATCTCCTTTTAACTTAATACACTTAGTCCAACGTTTCTCCAGTTTTTGTATCCCTTCCAAAAAAAATAGGATTTTTCGAGTTCCTTAAAATAGGCATTTGTTTGGTCAATAATTTCATCGTTGGAGCTGAAACTCTTTCCACCGAACCATTTCTTTATGAGGTAGCAATTCGTAGCGCAATTCGTAGCCCAATTCATAGAGTTTTGCCATTGAGACTGCACACGTATGCATCCGTGCATTATCTTGATGAAAAAGTACTTTTTTCTTGGCCATATGGGGTCGTTTTCTTTTAAAATCCTCATTAAATCGGTCTAATAAGTTAGCATAATATTCGCCATTTATTGTTTTTTCCTTTTGAAGGTAATCGATGTGGATTATCCCGCGTGCATCCCAAAAAACTGTTGCCATATTGGCCGACAAATGGGTTTCACCCGGAGAAACGCATTGTTTAGACTGCTGCTTGGTCTTTGGAGTACAGTAATGGATCCATGTTTCATCCACAGTTACAAAACGTTGCAAAAACTCATTCGGATTGCGGGTAAACAACTCCAAACAATTCTTTGAAGTTGTCACACGTTTACGTTAATGGTCAATTGAGAGCAAACGCGGCACCCATCTTGCAGACAACTTTCTTAAACCCAGCTGATCATTTAAAATCGAAACCACACTGCCATATGAAATGCCTATGGCATCAACAATCTCACGCACTTTTACACTTTGATCGGCCAACACCATATCGTGGATTTTTTAGACATTTTCGGGTGTACTGTCCTCAATTGGCCGTCCAGAACGTTCAGCGTCATTTGTACTTGTGCGACCACAACGAAAGTCAGTAAACCACTTTTTTACCATTGAAATCGATATAGTATTTATCGAGCTTTTCCTTGGTTTGATTGGCGTTTTTTTTTTTGCAAAAAATAATGTTTAATGAGCTCCCGAAATTCACTTTTTTCTATTTTTAGAGAAATACACGAGGTTGTATGTTTTGAACAGCTGTTAAACGCAAAGTAAATGACGACACTTGCTCAAAATTTGACAGTAGTCTATTAACAGGTGGTACTTGATGGGAACAGTGTTGTGTTTCATATAACTACGAGGGAAGTTCGAAAAGTCACGCAAATATTGATCCGCACTCGTATAATCAGATTTATTTTTATTTTTTATATTAAGTGTTGCCAGTTTAACTTTTTTATTTAGTTTTTAGTCTAAAAATATTTGTTTTAGTTTTTGGCTTTTTTTAGCCCTTTTGATATTTAATACTACTTTAAAAAATACAACAAAGAAGAATATATAAGTTTTTATGAATATAATTAAAAAAAAAAAATCGTATAAAAGCGAAATATCGCCAAAATATTTTAAAATTATTAATCAAAAAGGAAAAACAAAACAATGAGACTTTTTTTTATATGAACATATTTGTATAGGTGTTTTGTGGGTGATTATTAGGGTGATCGATACGGTTTTCCAACCGGTTTTTGCTGTCAATGTGCTGTCGGTTTTTTCAAAAAGTTCATTTTTCGAATGTCGAATAGACCGGTTTTTTTAAACACAAAAAATCGGTTTTAAAATTAGCTTTTTATTTCAAAAAACATGTACTAAATACTGATATTTGAATCGAAATTTATGAATATTTTTAAGAGTATTATTTGTATTGTTTTAAAAATATAGTTTAAGGTTAAAACGAAATTAATTATTGTAATATTAAATAAATAAATTAGTAATAATTACTTCAATTGTAACACCTGTAATATTTTTACGCAGTTTGAAGGTTTTAGTCTTTTTTTATTCAATATTTTCTTCATTTTTCAAAGATTTTGTTTTAAAAAAGTTTCTCCTACAGAATAGTTTCAGTAAAATTGATTCTGGCTCTTATCATACTATTAACCCATGGTTTATGTTTTAAGTCGATTTGATGATGTTCGTCCGTCCGTCTGTCTGTTCATAAAAAATAATTAATTAATTAATTAATTAAAATACAGGTCACAATTTTGAACATGTATTAAATTTGAAATTTGGCACACAGGTTTCTTATAGTCTAAGAACGAAGCGTGTTGAAATTGGTTATGATCGTTCCATTATTTGAACTTGCGCCATGCAAATATCCTCCCGGAAAAGGAGTTAACCGATCATAAATCCCTTAAATGTAGTAAGAATTTTTTTTTACAAATGTAAGTTCCATATAAGTTAAAATCTGTGTTCCGAATTTCATGAAGATCGGTCCATAATTGAACATAGTATTGGCCCACAATTCCACAGGTTTAGAAAAGAAGACACTTCCCCGAATTTGGTGCACATAATTGAGTAGGATATTGTCGGACTTGACCGACTATTTCTTTCTCGTTCTTATTGGATTAATAGTTATTTCCAAAAATAATTATGTGTAATATATTTTAACTTGAACATCATAATATTTATTGATTTTTCTTTAAGAAATGTAGTCTTTTGGTAGAAATATTAACTTCTGCAAAAAAAAACCGGTTAACCGGTTTTTTCTGAATTTAAAAAAGTGCAACCGGTTTTTTCAAAATACCAACTATTCGAACTATTCGAAAACCGGTTTTTCCAAAAAGTCGAATAATCGATCAGCTTAGTGATTATTCATTGGATTATTATTTGCAGTCGTTTTATGTTTTATTTAAAAAATTATTATGAAACAAGGGCGAATGTTATATTCGGCTCGGCCGAATCTATATACCGACCATCAACTTTTTCAAATTTGGCGTTATATGGGAGGTGGGCGGTAAAGTGGGCGGACCTCGCCCATCTTTTGTTTCCGAGTTTACATTGGTCCTTGAATTATTTGAACACAATATAACCTTATATGGGAGGTGGGCGGTAAAATAGGCGGACCTCGCCCATTTTTGGTTTCCAAGTTTATATCGACCCCCAAACTATTTATAAAAAATTTCGTTGTCATACATGCTTTTATTTAAGAGATATCAGCAGAAAAGTATGAAACGGACACCCTATGTTTCTAGTTTTTAGCCCATAACTTTTTTGTTTATAAACCGATTTCGCCCATTTTCAATCCCAAAAAACCTTATATAAGACAAATTTTTGAGCCAAATTTTGTCCCCCTACGTTGTCCCGTTCGAGCCCTATCCTGCTATCAACAGACGGACAGACGGACGAACATAGCTAGATCGACTCAGAATTTAACCAGGACCCAGAAAATACTTTGTGGGGTCCACGATGTTCAAGTTACATTGTTTAAATTTTGTCGTGTTTGCAGTAATGGCAAGTGCAACTTATTGTCAAATATTTCTGCAAAATCGCTGACAAATAATAAATTTTTTCCAGACAATCATTAGCGTAATGTTTCCAACAGGTTAAAAAATATCTGTGTCTGACGTGCTGGTGTTAAACATTGTCAAGCTGTCGGTTTATACAATGTTCTCGATTCCCTATCTAATGCTATGGTTAGGTGTGAAAATGCAGATAGGAATTTTTGGAAGTGCCATTTGGATCAGGACACTAAGTAGTATAATTTCGATAACCATCGATAAGTCCTGGAGTGCATCATATATTAAATAATGTATTATAATGTTATTTTATTTATTTCACCCTTTTTAATTTTTAATAAAAATATATTAAAAAAATAATAATTCACAATAACGACTAACGACTAACGATTAATAATTTCAATCCATATTACAGTTCAAATTTAAAATACTTTTGTATGTACCGAATTTATTAAGTAGTCACAATTAAATTATGAGATAATTCATACAACCGACAGAATTCGATTGGCAAAAAATTCGGTTGCCACAATGAATCTGTTTTCTCTGTGTATGAGTTAAAATAGATTTTTAAATTATTTTTTTGGTACGGAAAACAAAACTTCTATTTTAAAATAAAGTTGACTTTAACAAAAATATAATTTTAAATTTCTTTTGTGGTTAGGCTGAATGTTTTTTTTCTGGTTTTATATTTTGGGGCATAAGGCATTTCTGACCGTCTTTAAAGTTCCAGACAACACTGGTTATATTGTAACTAAAAAGCATGCTTAATTAATATATATATATAGCTTTAATGTCACCAATACACAATAGACTTAATTTTGTAAAACACTACCTCTCACTTTGAAAAATTGTTCATGTAAATTGTTTTGGTTTTTTAAAAGTTTGTAAATTTAGCTTGAATTGTGTCATAGAACCTACAAACTATATACTTTGCTATAAGAAAAGCAATCGTTTAATGCATGTTTGATTACAGAGATAAATATTTAGAATTTAAGAGATTTTCCATAGTTTTATGTCTGCAAGATTTACGTTTTGGGTTTCTTTCTATCCTAATTTTTAAAAGACCACTATAAGTCAGTATGTTTTGAACATTAAATATTTTATTACATTACATTTAAGTTTCCGATACAAACAGAGACCATATAACTAGCCATATTTTTAACGATTCCTAAGTCCTGCACTTTCTAGCTTTAGTTTTTTTTTTTGACTTTATACTGTTAAAAAAAGTTCTCTATCATATTTGGTATTATAGGGGGAGTAGTAGTAATTCCTTTAAAATTTGCACTAGTTTTCCTTCTTATTGATTAATGGTCTTACAAAACCAATAACTATTCCCTGTTAAAGTTAATTCCATATATCTATGATCGGAACCTGGATAATCTTCTGAAGCACGCCAAGATATCTGCCTTAATACATATTGTATGGGGTCGTAGTAATGTACCTTAAACTCGTCAACTTGTATCCAGGATTGAATACTTTGAATCACTTTGCTTTATATCAGATATATCCTTTCTGTTCGCAATTAAAAAGTATGAAAATATTGAGTTGATTTTAAGTAAGAATTCTTATATTCAGATATATTTTTTGTAGGTATCAGAAGTGTTGTGCATTTCAATCGTCTTTTATTATGATGGAAATCTGCTTAATATTTGCAATTCGAATTAAATTTCTGACCAGTGGTTGAATGATAAAGCATGAAGAGAGTGACGATATAATATATATTAAGGTGAATTCTTATAAAAGTGAGAGACCTAATGTTGAGTGAACTATTCGCATATCGTCACCGAAAATGGTAAACAACTTAACATCTCTTTTCATAATTTTACGGGAGGTACAAAAAACTTTCTAAAATCTAAACGAATCCTTAAATATTGCCTAATATATTGTTGATGAATATTTTTATTTTTATTAAATATTTTTATACCCACTATCAAAAAGATGGGGGGTATATTGATTTTGTCATTCCGTGTGTAACATGTCGAAGAAATCATCTAAGACCCCATTAAGTATATATTTTCTGGGTCCTGGTTAAATTCTGAGTCGATCTAGCTATGTCCGTCCGTCTGTCCGTCTGTTGAAAGCAGGATTGGGCTCGAACGGGGCAACGTAGGGGGACGAAATTTGGCACAAATATTTGTCTTATATAAGGTTTGTTTGGGATTGATAAAAATCGGTTAATAAACAAAAAAGTTGTGGGCTAAAAACTAGAAACACAGAGTGTCCGTTTCATACTTTTCTGCTGATATTTCTTCAACAAAAGCATGTATGACAACGAAATTTTGTATGTATAGTTTGGGGATCGATATAAATTCGGAAACAAGAAATGGGCGTGGTCCGCCCACTTTACCGCCCACCTCCCATATAAGGTGAAAATCGACGAAATTGTGTTCAAATAGTTCAAAGACCAATGTAAATTCGAAAACAAAAAATGGGCGTGGTCCGCTCACTTTACTGCCCCCTTCCATTTAATATCTGTTTGTGATATCTAATTTGCAATCTAAATTCGTAAAAAAAGGAAATTTTTTTTTATTTTTTTAACAAATGTGATGTTACGTTATTTTGACTTAAGAAAATCACTGCCTTTGTTAATATAATCGTAACTTTTTTTTTTTGAGCTACAAGTCTGAAAATTTTGTGATCACACTTATTTTGAAAAATAAACTATATTTTATCAAAAACACAAATTTGAAAATGTTGATGTTACGTTGTTTTGCATTTTTGGTGACGATATAAAAGTTTAGAACTTTTGTAGCCTAGTATAGGGATTTTGAAGGATTTGTGTTTTGCTCTACGATGCAAAGAAACAACGTAGCAATAGCCGTTTTGGAGTCGTTAACATATGTTTATTTCATTTTCACTATACGGGTATTAGATAACAACACATCTTTGGAGTTAAAGCTGGGAAACGCATTTTCATCCACCCAATATCCAAAGGAATTTTAAGATATATATCTCCGTTTTCATTTGGAAATTAATTACACAACTAATATCTCATTTTGTATTCGGAGGTAATCAGGTACATTTTAATATCATAATTTCCATATAAAATTCTCGAGAAAGATTCTAAATAAATAGAATATTCATGACCTAACACTTTACTATGGACGAATTTATAAACTTCGTTGTTCATCTAAAAAACTAATTCGTATTATATTTTCAATAAATTCCAGATCATTAAATAGTGGTCTACCGAGAAATTTTAGTTTGAGCTCTAGTATATCTAGGACTATCCAGCAAAAAATTGTATACGAATTTATCATATTTTTCATTTACACAACTTCAACAATTGTTAACGTTTATTAAAATTTTTATCAAAGGATAACAGAGTAAGAAGTGAGATTGAGAAAATCTTAAAATATATAAAATTTAATAATTTGGAAACGGTTTATCTTCTATTTTTAATTTTTTATTTAATTGATATTATATTACAGAACACAGAAAAATATAACTTTTATAGTTCTAACTACTACTTAAGAACACGTGGACATTTTAGATAACCGTTCTATTAGAGATTAGATAGTAGTTTCAGTCATTTTTTTGGAACAGTTTGCCCATTTCCTTTTAAAATCTTCGATAAATTAGGCATATTTTTTGTGTTCTTCAATTTTCTTTTCACAAAAGCCTTTTTGCAAACATTCTTTGATATATATTTCGGTATTTATAGAGACCACTATAAATTGCTTGCTTCTTTTGCTGCAACTGCATAAAGCTTGCCATACCAGGAATTTTTTAGGAAATTTTGTCTGCTTTTGGGTCCTAAACTTATCTTTAACATTTCCTCGAGCATTAGCAACATAAAATAAAGCATGCAAGTACAGAGTAATGCGTTAATAATAACATCTTGATGATTTTACGCATTATAGGGCGATTTCCGGAAGTGGGTTTATATGGGAGCTATGGTAAATTATAGACTGATTCTCATAAATTTTGGCAATGTTGTTTCTACTTAAATAAAACTTATTTGTGTCGAATATTAACTTGATACTATGTTTCGTATGGGATTTATGCACGTTAAATTGATTTTCGGAAGGGGGTTTATATGGGATCTATGGTCAATTGTGGACCGATTTTAATAAAATTTAGTACAAAGATTGGTATTTGTACAAAACTTCTCTGGACCGAATTTCATTAAAATATTCTTAATATTAAAACATTTTTAAGTGTGGAAACTCTATTCCGGGTGGACATTTGTATGGGGGGTAGGTGAAATAATGGACCGATCATAACCAATTTCATTAGGCTTCGTCCTTGTATCATAAAAGTCCCACCTGCCAAATTTCATTCAATTATCTTCAAAATTGCGACCTGTACTTTGTGCACAAGGTTTACATGGACAGTCAGCCGTCCAGCCAGCCGTCCAGCCAGACGGACGGACGGACAGACATCATTAGATCGATTTAAAAAGTGATTCTGAGTCGATTGGTATACTTTAAGGTGGGTGTTGGATAATTCATTCTATGCGTTACAAACATCAGCACAAACACAACATTGGAGCCGGAAGCTGCGAAAAAACTGCCAGTGCATAAGGAGTGAGATCGAAAAATTCTTAACATACATTTTGCCTCATTACTTTTTTCGGAATCAATATTAAAAAATTTTTTTGATCTAGTTATCACAAAAAAGTACTTCAGTTATTATTTCTAATAACAACCATGTTAATTTGTCCTTATTATCATTAAAGTAAGTGAAGAAAAAGCTTTACGTCCTACAAGTTATTAAAAAATTTAAAAAAATCCAAATAGGTCTTACAAATAATTGGCCACAGAATTAAATGTCGTCACATAAAACCGTTTGTAATGTCATTAAACAGTATCAGGAGAATTTGACTATTGATGTGAAATCTAGTTCGGTAAGAAAAAAGGACCACATGATATTGGGAATGCCAGAAAACTGAAGGCATATTGAAAGGAACTCCAAACACATCTGGTAGAAAATCAGCTCAGTTTTCTCAGTGTTTCGACTATTTGGTGCGAAAATTTAAAGCTAATAGGAAAGTTGATAATATATAAAGTTCAAAAAATTCCAAAATGGAATTCAGCAAAAAAAAAAAAAAAAAATTACAAGCCAAAAATAGGACTCGGAATTTAAAACCAAAAATACTCAAGCTGTATAATTGACGAAGAAACGTAGGTGCTGACAGAATCTTCGCAGCTTGTGTCTCAAAAATTTTTATTGCTAATGCTCGAAGCAATGTTGGAGATAACTTTAAGACCCAAAAGCAGTAAAAATTTCTTACAAAATTCATGGTATGACAAGCTTTTTACAGTTGCGGCAAAGCATGAAAGTCATTTGATACATTCGGATCTATAAATACCAAAATATGCATAAAGGAATATTTGCAAAAAAGACTTTTTCTTTTCTTAAGGAAGCACAACGTGTCCACATATTTTTTGACCCATTTGGTATCATGTCACTACGGTAAGAAAGCTCTGGAGTGGTACCAAATCAATTAGTACCAAGATAGGTCAATTTTCAAAATTGTCCATGGAGAGATATTGAGCTCTTGTGAAAAGTGAATTCAAGAGCACAAAAAAAGTGTCCCAAAATACCGAAGATTTTAACAGAAGATGTACACACTATTCCAAAAAAGTGACTGAAGCAACTATCAAATCTCCAAAGAAAGGGTTTTCAGAAATGGTCCACAATTTTATAATTAGTGGTTAGAACCATAAAAATTATATATTTCTGTGATCTGTGCTAAATTATCAAATGATTAAGAAAATAATGAAGACTCTAAGATCAACCTTTTCCAAGTTATTAAATATTATGTATGTTTCATCTTATGTTTCGTCTTCCATTATACCAACATGAGCATTTTTGTATGAAATTTGATTTTAATTTCCGTGCCCCATTATTGGCTTTTAAATTTTTTTCAGCATTTCTGTCTGTAACTTTTTGGACTTTGTAAGTTTTTAAGAATGCATTGACTTTAAATTTTCGCACCATATAGTCAGAGCATTGAGCTAACCGGGCTGCTATTCTACCAGATGTGTTTGGAGCTGTTTTCAATTTGATTTAAATTTTCTTGGCCTTCCTTGGCCTTCAATGGTGAAGTTTGACGGCAGACCTTAAATTCGTTGGCCAAATTTTTATAGGACCAAGAGGAATTTTTTTTCTCTTCTTCTTTTTTACGGTAACAGCTTTTTAATACCTTTCGTTAACAAATTTAATAGAAAACATATGTAATTTAAAAATTTGATACCGAAATGGTTTCAACTTGGTGCCAATTAGGTATCGATTTTCAATAAGAATTGAACACGCAGTGTTTAATTTAAACACATACGGTGTAGATTCACTATTGACACAGAATGGTATCGTTTTCAACACGTATGTGATTGATATTTCTCTGGGTGTAAAAAAAAAGAATTTAAATATTGCTTTTGAAAAAAATTAAAAGGAAAAACTTGTGTTAAGATTTTTTCGATCTCACTCCTTATTTCAGGAATTCAAAGCTTTCATTTAACATTCATATTGCGTTTATATAATTTTGGGAAATATTTTATAAATTTTCTTAAATTACATATTTTTCAAAACTTTGAAGTCCTTTCGAGAAAAAATTTTACGTCCTGGAGAAAAACTGAGTACGCAGTTGTATTATGTTTGAGCTCCAGTTTTATACATATTTCGATTTTTTCATGTGAGATTTTTTTTTTTTTTGAGAAATGGTCACACATTGTATTCATTATACTTGAATTTTATTAGATTACAATGAAATAAAAACAAATATGTATATTGTAATTTTATTGTTTTCAATTCATTTCATAACAAATTAAATTAAATATTCTATTTTACAATTAATAATAACAATAATAAAGAAAGAACAAAAATGTGTTTTATAATTGTTTGAATTATAAATAATGCTTTGTTTATTTTGAAATTACAGCATACCTTTAGGCATGACGTTTTTCACCTTTACGTGTTAAAGCATACTTTCATGCATAAAATTTTATTTAAAATTATGTGGCATACTTTAAAGGTTTAAAATATTTGTTTTCTTTTTTTTTGCAATTTTTATTGCCAAAAAATTCATTTATCAAAATTGTTAAAATTCAAGTTGTCATATAATGTTGTATATAACTGACAGTTTGAAGTTTAATATATTCGTGGGGTTTTTTTTTTTTTTTTTGTTTTTGCATATTTTTTAGTTGAATTATATGGAAATGTAAAATGTTGTTTGCTATTTATAAAAATATAACAATTTTTTATAATAAATTTTTAATGTTATATAAATAAAAATATTATTATTTTTAGGAAAAGTTACTGGAAATTAAGGTTTAAAAAAGTTTAAAGAACTAAATAATAATAAAAATACAAAAAAAAAAAAAAAAAAATGGTTGCATTTGTCTTTAATTTACTTTTTATTTATATTATTAATTCATGATACAAAAAGTAAATTTTTTATCTTTTATACATTTCTCCAATTTGTTTAACTTTTAAAAACAATTGTTTTTCCAAAAAATTTTTTTTTTAATTAATTATTTAAATTTCTAAAAATACTACATACAAATCTCTAGATATTAATACCTCACAAACATAATATTGAAACACCTCCTTTAACAAAGATGTTAAGCTTTAGAGATTTCTATTATTTTACCTTAAATATTTTATTATCCTTTCATTTATTAAACAAAATATACAATTGTGCATTTGTCACTAATGTCATTTGCTATATTTTTAGTTGGGCAGAAGGACCTTTAGAGACCTTGACATCATTGAAAAAGAATATATGTAAATATGATTATTTTTCTATATACTGTTATTATTATTGCTTATTGACTAAGACATTATTTAATTTCCTTTAGTCTTGAAAACTTTTCATTATTTATTAAATGATTGTCTGGTATTGTTAACAGTAGGAAATTAACATGTTTAGGTGTTGATATAAACAGCATACTAATGCAAACATACATTGATGTCAAAACAAATAAATCAAATTTTTGAAAAGAAAAATTATTTAACCCATTGTGAGGATGAGAAAAATCTTATAAGGAAGAATTTTAAACTATAAATAACACAATTGTGTTTATCTTAGTGAAGAGAAAATTATCATATGTTTTACATAAACTAAAAATGCTTCTCCAAAAAATTTCATTTTTGAGTTATGACAATTTTGCAGCAAATGAGCTAAATATCGTAATTGTAATTGTATATTATGTAGATTTTTGGAATCGAAGGGGGAAACTTGTATTATTACAAATTACATCGATTGTTTCAAATTTATGATTAGTCTATAAAAAAATTAATTAATATTTAACAAAATTGCATAAAATCATAAATCTCAACAACACTAACTTTTCATCTTATTTAACTTTAAATTTGTCTTTTTTGGAAGTTACTTTTTTTTCTCAAATAACATAAAAAATTTTGCAGTTAAGGAGTGAAATCGAAAAAACATAAGCTTTGTCTCTTAACTTATTACAGAAGCAATATATATATCTTTGAAAAAATACGTCAGTTATTATTTTTAATAACAACCATGTTAATTTTTATGAGTTTTTTTCAAAATGAGTGACGAAAAGAAGTACACCCTAAAATTATTAATCATTAAAAAAAAAATTAAAATTAGTCCTACAAAAAATTGGCCAAAAAATTAAAAGTCTGCCGTCAAACTGTTTCCAATGTTATTAAACAGTATCAGGAGAATTTTACCATTGCACTATGGTTTCGCCGACCACTTTTATTGGCCAAAACTAATTTTGGTAACATTTTCTATTTGTGTTTTAATTATCGTAGTTTTGTAGTAAACATTTCAAAACGCCAAAAAATGAAGTCTTTTCCTACTTTTACTGTTTTGTCTTCATAATACAACAGGTCAAAGTTCAGTTTCTTAAGCAAATTTAAAATATGTATAAAAGAAGTACCTTTTTTCAATACTTTATAATTATTGAGTACAACAATTTTTTAAATAAGTTTATTATGGAAAATATATCTTAGGATAATTACTTTTATAATTGAATATGAAATCAGTTAAAACTTGTTGTCATCTTAGAAAAATACAGTTTGTTTTAAAAAGCCCAAAATGAAATTGGATTCGTAAGAAATTTTTCGTTTCATTAGACCTGCAAGTTTTTGGTTAAAATTGGTAAAGAAAAACCCAATGGAAATAAATAAACATATATCTGGGCTATATTTTTCATATTGTCTCGTTTTGCGATTTTTGCGATTTTCGAGAAAATCCATCTTTTCCGTATAATTTAGCATTGGAAATACTTATCATTTACAAGGTCTAACCAAAGAATAAAAATGTCAAGGTTAAAAAATAAAATAGCAGATATTACTAAAATATAATTGTGTATCAAAAATAAGGCTGCTAAAGAAAATTCACGCCTTTGGGTTGAATTATAAGTGAAATATGCAAAAATTTCCATTGTAATGGCTTTACTTCTGACACGTAAAAAATGTAAAAATTAATTGATTTTCTTAAATACAAAATAAATACATTAAATTCCCAGTAAAAACTTTGGTTGCCATGTAATGAGTTAAGAAGCTAATATAATGGCTCTCCACTACTTACACATTAGCTGAATAACTCATTATTTTAACACGGTGATGACATTAGAGGCAACTACTTACCCTATACATTACCTATATGTCATTACAATAACTAATTACTTCCATGCTGTTAAACAGCGCATGGATTTTAAAGCATTACTGAAGTCATGATAAGTAATAATAATAGGAACTAGTTATATTTTAGGTTATAAATAAGTAATGAAAATCAGGATATAAAATATTTTTTTGTAGTTGTAAAAAGATTTTTTAAATTTTAATTTAAAAAACTTAACAAAAACCAAAAATGTAATTAAAATAAATGTAATAGAAATAAACTATTTTAGATTACAAATTGATTCATACGCAAATTTTGCCTTTCATTTATGTATACCTTCTTCAAATATATGAATTGGTAACTGTATATTGGTAACATCAATAAAAATTAATATTTTTAAAAATCTGATCATAAATAATTAGTTACTAAACAACTTCTATGTAATGCAGACAGTATGTTGTTGTCATTACAAAGTAACTACATCCGTAACTACATGTCATTACCAAGTTTTTGCTGGGTTGCTTTGATTTTCACCCAAATCATATTTCAAACAAGACAACATGTTTTTTTCCCATTTTAGTAATTTTGGCCAAAAAAAGTGGTCATTGAAACCATAGTGCATTGATAGGAAACCCGGTTCAGGAAGAAAAAAGGTATTTGGAAGGCCAATAAATTTGAAAGCATATTGAGAAGTGCTTCAGATACATCTGGTAGAAAAGCAGCCCAGTTAGCTCAGTGCTCTGAGTAGTTGGTGCGAAAAGTTAGAGCCAATGCAGGCTTAAAAACAAGTCCAAAAAGTTCCAGACAGGATTGCTACAAAATATTTAGAAGCCAAAGATAGAGCACGAAAAATAAAATCAAATTTCATACAAAAATAATATAATGGACGAAGAAACGTCCATTATATTATTTTTTGCAGCTTATGGGTCAAAATTTGTATGTTGCTAATACTCGAGGAAATGTCGAAGATAAGTTTAGAACCCAAAAGCAGACAAAATTTCCTAAAAAGTATTAGTAGGGAAAGCTTTATGCAGTTGCGGCAAAAGAAGCAGTCATTTGTTACAGTGGACTCTCGGTGTTCCAACCGATTTTTTCAGTTAGTGTGCTGTCGGTTTTTTCAAAGTGTTCATTTTTCGACATTCGAAAAAACAAAAACAAAAAAAAAAAAAAACCGTTTTAAAAATAGCTTTTTATTTCAAAAAACATGTACTAAATTCTGATTTTTGAACCGAAATGTATGAGTATTTTTTTAAATATTCATAAAGGCCATTAATATCTAAATTTTTAAAAATATAGTTTAAGATTAAATCGAAATTAATTTTGGAAGATTAAATAAATAAATTAGTAACAATTTCCTTGAATGGAATTTGTTTTATCTATTGTAACACTTGTAATATTTTAATACTTAATTTAAATATTTTAGTTTGTTTTTTGATCCAATATTTTCTTAATTTTTCAAACATGTATTCAAAAAAAGTTTCACCTGCAAAATCGTTTCAATAAAATTGATTCTGGCTTTTTTCATATTAACCCATGATTTCTGTTTATGCTTCACCACCATAGATGGGGAGAGTATTATGCGTTTGTTCTGATGTTTGTAAAACCCAAGTGCAACCGGTTTTTTCTAACTACCAGCTATTCTAACTATTCGAAAACCGGTTTCTCCAAAAAGTCGAATAATCGATCACCCTAACAAATGCCGAAATGTTCATCAAATAATGTTTGCAAAAATGGCTTCTAGCTTTCATAAGATAGCACAATATATCCACATATTTTTGGCCTGATTTGACATCATGTCACTACAGTAAGAAAGCTCTGGTGTGGTACCAAAACAATAACATAGTTTTTATACCATGAGAGGTCAATTCTCCAAATTGTGCGGAGCTAAGACCATAGAGATATTGCGCTCTTGTGAAAAGAGAATTAAAGAGCACAAAACAAATGTCCCAAAGTATTAAAGATTTTAAAAGGAGATTGACAAACTGTTCCAAAAAAGTGGATGAAATTACTATCAAATCTCTAATGGAATGGTTACCAAAAAAGATCCATGAGCTCATAAGTATTGGTTACATCTATAAAATTTATACTTTTCTGTGATTTGTAATAAGTATAATATTAACTAAATAAATACAAAAAAAAAACTAAGATCAAACATTTCCAAATAGTTGAATTTTATATATGTTAAGATGGCTGCCCATGAAAAGCTTGTGCGCAAAGTACAGGTAGCAATTTTTAAGATAATTTGATGACAATTTTTCAACTAGCCCCCAGTAAAATCTTCTGCCAGAGAAAAGTTTTATTACTCATAAATTCCTTAAAAATAACAATATTGAAGGATGTTTATATAAGTATAAATCTATTTGCAAAATTCAAAATTTCGTGAAGATTGATCCATAATTGACCATAGCTTCCATATGAACCCTTTTTCGAAAATCTCTTTAATGTTCTTTAATGTGAAGCTATGGTGTTATATTTTGTGTAGATCGGCCCATAATTGAAAATAGCGGTCCACGCACATTTTTTGGATTCCGAATTTAAATTGGTCCTTGAACTATTTGTACAAAATTTCGTTGATGTTTTATCTTATATGGGAGGTGGGCGGTAAAATGGGCAAGCTTATATTAATCATCGAATTATCTGTACAAAATTTCGTTGTACAGCAGAAAAGTATGAACTGAAGCTACAACGACATATAGTTGGAACCATAACTTTTTTCTTTATTAAGCCATTTTGCTAATTTTTAGTACCACACAAAGATAAATATTTGAGTCAAATTTCGTTTACCTAGGGTGTCCCCCCCGAGCCCTATCCTGCTTTCAACAGACAGACATAGATATATCGACTCGACATCTTACCAAGACCCGGAAAACATACACTTTATGTGGTCTAAAAGGATTTTTTTTCGACATATTATACATTGAATGACAAACTCAATACATCCCCCATCTTTTTGACGGTGGGTATAAAAAGTGTGCCGAAATTTGCTTAAAGCGATACAATTATGTTTAAAAAAAAGTCAAGTTTTCAATATACAAATTACACTGGTCAACAAAAATTTCGTGCTCCTTCAAAAAAAAAAAAAAAAAAAAAAAAAAAAAATAAAATAAAAAAATAAAAAATAATATGTGGACTAGATACCTACATACCTACAGTTAAGTGGAGATTCACTAGTAGGCAAAAAATATTTTTTTCGTCTTAAATAAAAAAAAAAAAAAAAATAAAAATTTGGTGAATTAGATGGAATTTCACGTGCTAAACAAGAACCAGCTTTTACTTTTTTTTCTATTTTTTATGGACATGACTACTATGACCCCACCTTTAGGCAGTCACACTTGTATTACTCGAAAACGGTTTGTCCAATTAAAATTAATTAAACTCCAGTAGATAGCGATTTAAATTATCTTTGAACCGAATTTACATAATTTTTGTTCAGTTAATATTTCCGTAGTTATTCAATAATTAGTAGCCAAAAAAAAAAAAATTAAAAAACTTGAAAAATCGTGAAAATTTCGATCCATAACTCTGAAATTTTTTAATTAATAAAAAATTATGTTGACAAAATTAGAAGACAATTTTTGTGTGCATCTTTTGGTTTATCATTTATTAAAATCGTGTAAACGGTTCTTGATTTATAGTCCAAATTGTACAAACCATTCTCGAGTTTTAAAGTCTGACCGCTGAATGTATGAGTATTTTTTTAAATACACATACATAAGGTGATGACATTTGACATGCCCATAAAAAAAAATCAGTACGTGATAGAAAAAAAGTGAATGCAGATTCTTGTTTAAATCCATTTAATCCATCCATTTTTGTTTCAATAAAAAATAAACAATTTTTTTTTTCCCACCACTGTATTTCTACTCAATTGTATGTAACATGAGTATTTTTACTTAACTGTGAATAAAATTTAGATTTCTGCATCAATTTTGAAGATACATATTTATTTTATTCGCAGCATTACCAGCTTTAGAATAAAGATAACTGAATATAAACTGAAAATTTTTTTCATTTATTGAAAGAAATTTTAGTAACAAAAAAAAAAAAAAAAAAAAAAAATCTAAAATTTTGTATGAAAAAGTTTTTTTTGGACACTTATTTTAAAACAACTTCGAAACTATTGAACACAAAAAAAAGAAACAAAAGTTTGGGTGATTTGAAGATATTTTTAGTGACAACGCAGAGTTACAAAATGAGCACAAATTTCTGCGGCACGGGGTTTCTCAGATAATTCGGATATACGGTATTAATAAGTACTAAGCCTCTAATCCACTTTTTTTTAATTGACTCTAGTTCCCGCGATAAATCGCATCTTTTGGTGTGCCACTAATGTCAATCGTACACGCAAAGAAAAAATATGGTTCCAGTGACCATAACTTAAGAGCAACATGCTATTATTGTAATATATGATACCAGGTTACAATAAGTATATTTGTACGTAATCATTATTATGATTCCAATTTATAATTTATTAGTAAGGTTCATAAACTTATTAATAACTTTTAGTAAGTTTTTTAACCTTTTCTTAAGTATTGCTTTCAATTTCATCAGGTTTTTATCATTTAATAATTCCATGTTATCATATATATAAACTAATTTCATCATATATATAATCCCATTTTATCAAACATATGATCCAATATTTTCATATTTATATTCATTTGTACCACGATATGTGGTACAATCATCATACTGAATAAAAACAAAACTTGTCAATTTATATTTGTTCATATATAAACTAAATGAGAATTAAAACTACTGGACTGATACACAAAAATGTGTATTCAAAAGGCATTAAAAGTTAATGGCTTAATGGTTGTAGAATTAATCAAAATTGTAAAATGAACTGAATGGTTATGTAATTAACTAAATAGTTGTAGAATTCACAAAATGATTGGATTTATTCATAAATATGATTTCATATAAACATATTTAAATACATATTATAATTCAGTGAACCATATTAAAATTTTGATTGTGGGTAATCATTAAATGATTAAACAGAATCATAAACGTTGCTATCATGAACACAGTATATTTAAATCAATGAAAAACGGCTATATAATCATTGAATAGTTGTGGTGATCATGCTGTAACCATGTTTTTTCTCTGCGTGTACACACCGTTCTTGAGTTATGAAGAAATATACTAGAGTAATGGCCTTACTATGGGCGAAATATTAGACACGCCCATAAAAAAAAACAGAACTGATGGAAGAAAACTGAAAGCAGATTCGTGTTTAGCACATCAAAATGCATCAAGTTTAACTATTCGTCTTTGGGGGATGATTTTTTTGTCGACCAGTGTAATTACAAAAATTTTAAATTGTAAAAAACTCAAATTTTCATCCTTTATTCATAGAGATAAATTTGTTTGAAATAAAGCAAAACATATTTCATTAAAATCGTTGCCTTAGTTTTGATTTTACATAGTTATATACACACAGAAAAAATATTGGTTAGAAAACCATGATCATAAATAAAATTTAATAAAATTAACAGATAATGCGTTGCAATTATTTAAAAACAATTAATTCAAAAAATTTGTAATATTCATTTTAGTTAAAACATAATTATGAACAAATGAAGGTTTCTGCAAAAGAAAATTTAGTTTGTAAAATAAATTTTGATATTTTTAAAGTTTATTTGGAGTAGTTAGAATATACAACCGAATTGATTGTAGGTGTATAGAGTTTGACCACTATATATTGGTGTTTAAAATTCTTAATTAGTCTCAATATTAAAAATTATTCTGTTAGTACCGAATAGCCAACAATTCGATATTCACAACTAAAAATTAAATTCTTTTTTTATGACGTTGGTTAAAAAATTAATTTTTTTTCTATCTGTTCTTTTTTAATTGTGGAGAAAATTTTTAAGAATTAAATATCAAATTAAATATATATTAACTTAAAAACCTGTGTGTATATAATATAAATAAATTGATTGTGAAAATTTCATTTTAATATAAATGTGGGATTTTTATATTATTAAAGCTTGACGGCTTTTAATTTAAACACAAATTATATTATTTTTAATAATAAATTGTGTATATTTTATTAAATAAAAACTTAAGATTATTTTACACTTTAATATAGTGGATGTAGCTGGTCAACTTTAATTATTTTCTCATAACTTCTTTGCGCAACGTTTTAGACAACTTTTCAACTGATAATTTCAACTTCTCAACTTTTCAACTTTCACAACTTGAATTTAACTCAAACACTATCAACTCTCAATCTTTCAACACTACCTTTTATATAATTCTCCTACACTACTCGCTACATTTCAAAGTACCAGAAAGTTCCCAGCGAGTTAACCATATAACTATCCTTGTCTCGTCCATTAAAAGTCCATTTATCAAAATGCAAGTCCCCATCCAGAATGTTCGTCTTTCGTTATAAGATGTCTCGTCCATATTTTGTCTGTAGCCTACGTGACTAGTTACTATATTATTCTAGAATATTCTGTCCGTTAGTAATATTAACCCCTTCGTTACCAACGTCTGCCAGATCTGGTGGAGCGACCAGGCTCCAATCCCACATAAAAAAGATACGAAAACTGTTTAAATCAAAATATCATTTGACTCAATCTCAGGTCCTATAAGTTCTATAAGAATTGTGTCGCATTTATAATTTTGAATTCTATTTATGTTATTAAAGAAACAATTATAGCTCAATTAATTGCCAATTCTGAGTCGTGAAAAATTGCAACACTTTCGTGTAATGATTTTTAAAAAGTGTATTTTATTATGGATTTGTTTTAATATTTTGTATGTTCATTTCTAGGTCTGGTATAATTGCTACCAAATGTCTTAAACTATGTGCAATATCGTCTACAAATAACAATTCTCAAGAAAACTTAATGTTTGTATAAATGCGAAACTATGCGATGATTCTTTACTTATTTGCACTTAAATCAAGAAACAGATGCGATTACAAATTGTTTGTTAATGTTTAATTGTTCCTCTTGTATTGTGTTTTTGTAATGTTTATATTTTATTACATTTTATTTTAACTTTTTTTGTTATTATCAATAATCAATAAAACTAAATAAAGAGAAATGTCAAATTGTTTTAAATTTAATTCACAATAGTCTAATAGAAACCAACCAAACATTCGATTATTCCAACCGAATTTTGTAGATAGTTATTACAACCGAACAAATTCGATTCGGTTGTGGCAATGAATCTGTTTTCTCTGTGTAGAAAAATTTAAAAAAAAAAAAAAAAAAAAAATTATTTTGTGATTTTTTCAAAACTTTTCTATGCAACTTGTAAATGAGTATTTTCACTAATTTTTTAGTAAAATCAAAATTTATGCATCAATTTTAATGAAATATGTCTTCTTTTATTTTTACTAAATTTATCTTTATGATTGAAGAACATTTTGAATTTTTGACACTTTCGAATTTTTATGATTTTTCGAAAAAGTTTTTTTTTTTTTTTTTTTTTTTGAAATTTTGTTTAAAATTAAATTTTTTATTAAAAGATGGGCTTAATATCTCCATAACTGTTGACCGTATTCAAAAGTAATGTAAGAACGAATTGAAGATAATTTTAATGTTTTTTTTTTGTTATTTTTTAACAAAATCAGACAAGTCATTTACGAAATATTCTTTAATATACTGTTCAGTTTCCTTAATTTTGCAAATGGCGATTTATCGCGAGAACTAAAGTCAATTAAAAAAAAAGTGGATTAGAAACTTAGTATTTATTAATACCGTATATCCGAATTAACTGAGAAACCCCGTGCCGCAGAAATTTGTGCTCATCAAGATCTAAAATGGTTCCATGTGGTGCCGGCAAGCACCCAAAGTCAAAAATTCCAAAAAAAGTGTTTGAAACTAACAAGTTTTTTTTTTTTTTTTTATTTTTTTTTATTTCTTTTTATTGCTGTAGTTGCAGATTTTAGCATAAATGTCCAATTCTTCTAATGTAGACTATAGACACTTGTATTTAATTCATAAAAAGAGAATTTCGGCAACCAGCGCAGAACATGAGATGTCTATTGCATTTACTTGAAACTTTTTTTTTCGATTTTTTTTGGACATAAAGAACAGCGTCCACGTCTAGATGTTGGTTGATATACTTTTTCTTGTATTTCTTGAAACTCGCAAATACGTTTCAACATATATGTGTTTCAATTTTATTTTTTCCTGACCCTATGTGCCTAATTAAAGGTTAATAAAAATTTGTATAAATAAATAATTTTGTTATAAATAAAATAAATTTTAGAAGTTTTTCTTAAAATATATGTATATTTTGTTATTAAATAAATAAAATTTAAGGTGTTTGTTTAGGTATTTAAGCAGTTGGCCTCCCTTTTTTTGACACCTTGGCAAGTTCTCAACGGTAAAGCTGGTTGTAACTCGTTTTCTTCTATTTTTATAAAATTTTTATTTTGATCAGTTCAGTGTGCGTCTGCTTGAGTGTCAGAACTTTTAGTGCAATAATTATAGTCGAAGTAATAATAAGTTTTCTATTCTACAACCAGTTTATAGTTATTGTTGTGCCAAATTAACCCCCAAAAGAGTTAATTAACAAACGAGAACAAGTTGTATATTTTTGCACAAAAACATGCTCTTACATAATAATACATTGACAAAAGTGATTTATTACGTTTATTAAATCACAAATACAAGAGAATAAAGGAGTACAATATAGATATAAACAATAAAATAAAAACATAACATTGAAATGACACAGAAAAGTAGAAAATTAATTTGATTGTGTATGTTTGTATGTACTTAAATGCCAGTAAGTGTAAATGTTAATTGTAATAAACAATTTCTAAAGCTTCTGTTATTGTTGTCCTCTGAAATCCTTCAGATATTTTTGATTGTTTTTTATTGTATTTGTTAGTATAAGTGCATAAGTGAGATTAAAATTTTGTTCATTAAGTATTTGTACTAAAATACGATTTATTTTCGATAATTGTTTGTAAATTTCAATAAAATTTTCCAATTGCCTTTGTTCTTGCTGCTTCTATTGTTGTATAATATTTAAATAAGAATTTGTATTTAATGTGTGAGATTATGTACGTGTACGTCGTTGTGTGTATGTGGAAGAATAAATTCATTTTACTGTGTATACAGAAAGATCAGGTGTTAATCAAGGTAAACACTTGTTACTATTCCCAAGTTATTTTCAATTTTGTGCTCACTTAATTAATTTCCTTGGTTATTATTATTATTATTATTATTTTGTTATTGTTTTATTATTGTTATTGCTTTTATTTTATTTTGCTATTATTATAAATGAAATCAAGCATTTTGCTTTGGTATTGATATTTAAATGTCTTTGTGTGTGTGTGATTGTATGTGCGTATGTGATTTTAATTATATTGTATCTGTAGATTATTTATGTCTGTATTAATTGTGTTTTTTTGGTTGTGCATGATTGTGAATTTTTATTTACAGTTAGTTTAATGTTTATTTACATTTAATTATGTCTTGTTTTTCCAGTCTAAATACTTTTATATCTTTTGTTTGTTTAAAGCTTAAATCAATGATTTGTAATGAAATTTTTAGGAATTAAATATTAATAAATTGTTTTTGACCTTAATAAATTGTTTTTTACCTTCCTCAAGTATACAGATTTTGTATAAAATTTTATTAGATAAAGATTCACATCTTTCTATAAATTTAAATAAATTTTAATTTTTTGCTAAAAACAAATAATATAAAAAATATAAGCGAAGTTCAAAAAAAAGTACAGCATACTTTCGACTGTACAAGAAGTTGCTGCATTGGTATGGGTAATAATTTTGAAATGTTATTACTCATACGACTATTAAATTTTCTGTGAATTTCATTCAATATCTTTACATAAAAGTAAATCAAATTGTAAGCAACACGAAGTAAAGCATACAAAATTCGAGTAGCCGAAAAAAATTTCCAATAAAATAAGAAGGAATAAAATAAATTTAAAATATTAATTAATTGAAAAGCTCTACCTTGCGTCCATTTTACAAGTTTTAATATCAATATTTCTTTAACAAAGTTTTCGTATTAATTATTGCTTCTATTTGATAAACAATGAGAAGAGACTACAGGTCTAGCTCATCCTGAGTGACATAAAAATGCACTAAATTGTACTTTGGAAGACTAAAATTCCATGTTGAAAAGTTTTAATTTTTTTATCGGTCTTAATATGATGCCTATGATTTTTTCAATAGTGGTAGGGAACATTTTTTAAATTTAAGATTTTGCAACTGAAGAAAATCCCAAAAAAATGTTTCTTCTCAATTTTGTTCACATTTATTGCAAACTTGGAAAATGCCACAGGCTAACTCTTTTCAACACATTAGAGTTTTCTAAACTGCATTCGTTTTATAAATCTAGTTTTTAGGATTTTAGATCATACATATGTGGGCAATTCTCTTTTTGCGTTTGCCTTTATGAAACCGAAATTCAACCTCAAATATTTTTTTTTTTTTAAATTCTGACTTTTTTAAAAAACTTTTGATGCAATTATGTTAACAACACTTTTTGCTGTAGCAGAAAAAAAATCAAGATCTAAAATGGTTCCATGTGGTGCCGGCAAGCACCCAAAGTCAAAAATTCCAAAAAAAGTGTTTGAAACTAACAAGTTTTTTATTTTTTTATTTCTTTTTATTGCTGTAGTTGCAGATTTTAGCATAAATGTCCAATTCTTCTAATGTAGACTATAGATACTTGTAGACAAGAACCAGCAGGGATTTAATTAGCGACAATTACCAGTTTCAAATCATGTTGTGCAAAATTCGAGCCTAATAGCTCTAGAAATAATGCATCATCAATCTTGTTAATGTGCCCTCAACAGAAATGCTGTAAGAGGTACCCAAACTTGGAGAGAAAAAACGTGAATGGCTCCAAGAGGTGTCTTTTTCACGAGGCACACTAAAAGGTTATTTCAGTGAAGGTAGAGTATTGCGTTATCAAAAAAGGTTTCCAAATGACATTTAGAAATCTTTGTGGCATTTTAAAATATTAATTTGCTAAACGTGTATAGCTATTTTAAAGAATTTAGCAATTTTGCATATTTTGTTTTGGCTTTATAAATCAATTTTAAACTGAAATAAGTTCCTGTGTAAAGTTTTACTTACGCAGAAAATATAATTTCACTAAAAACATGGGCTAAGAACGCGATGTTATTAGTTTAGCATTAATCGTCGAGGCACACCCAATGCGTCAATTAAAATTTGTAGCTGCTTCAATACCATATATCAAAATCAATATGGCGTTCGAAAAAAAGTAAGATTATTCATTTAATGCAACATAAGTGCAATTAAAAAATTTATATAAATGACATTGTCTTATGACTTATTTAAAAAAAAAATATTAATTTTGCAATAAATGGATGAATATGAACAACAATACATCACACAGTGTTCGATTTTCAAATTTAGCTGGCCAAAACCCCAAAAATTAACTTTAAAGGAGGAAAAAAATTATATTCGGGTATTAAAATAGACTATTCAGTTAAGACATTTCCGTACTCATTTTAGCTGAAATCGATCAATGAATGCTTCTAACGATAACATGAATGATGGGTAAAATATACAAAAGAAAAATATTTTTTTTTTGCTCGAAAATTAGTCAAACTTTGAACATGAATAAAAAATTTTCTATGACATATTTTTAAAAAATTATTTTTGTATATGAAAATATAATTCCTTTAAAATATAAAACAGGTATCTTGTATATATTTAAATGAAGATAGTTTTAAATATTGAAAGATATAATAGGGAAGCTCTTAAAAAAAAATTGTAAGTCAAAAACAAAAATGCATAGACGAATAGTTTTTTCTGTTATCAGCTGGGGTCCAACTTTTGATTGTTTTGAGAACTAGGGATACTCCTTTAATAGAAACTAAAAAAATTTTTGCTCGAAACTGCCCCTGCCGAACAAAGTATTCAAAACAAAGATACACCATCCTTCTAAGTGGAACAAAAAATTGAATACCATTTTATTTGTAAGTTGCTTTTAAAGAATGTATGTTTTAAATGAATACCTTTTTTTAAGTTGTGAGCTTACAAGATCGTGGGTGAATAATTCCATCTAGCAATTAACCGTTATATAGTGGAACTTTTCTTTGCTAGAAAAGGAACTTATTTTTGTTTAAGATGTTACAAAAGTAATTTTTTATTTATAGAACTATTTACAAGAATTAAAAAAATAGTCGGAGCCATGAGTTGAACCCACAACCTTCCGGATGCTAGCCAATTGCTCTTCCCACTATACCACTGCAGTGTACTGCCTAGTTATTTTAAAGTGCATCAATGCTTTTCACAAAGAAGTCCCGTTTGCTTTTCTTTTCGTGTTATATTGGAATGCTTAGCATTTGGGTATACTATAACATGGAAGCATTCGAAAGTTATACATTTGAAACAAGAAATCTTTATTTGAAACTATATCCCTGGTATTACATGCCTGTCAGTGTTCACAAAGTTCTTTGGCACGGAAAAGTTATAATTGAACATTGCATCCTTCCTATTGGTCAATTATCTGAAGAAGCTCAAAAATCCAGGAATAAAGACAAAAGACGTTAAAGACTGCAGTTCACTCGGAAAACTTCACGGACCGAGACTAATGCAGATTTAATAAAAAGGACATTAATATCATCAGATCCTTATATTTGCAGCTTCAGGAAAACTCCAACAGTTAAAAAACGAACTTTAACGCCAGATATATTGAAACTACTAAAAAACGCATGTTATAATATACAAGAGTCTGATAGTGAAAATGACAGTGATATTGGTGCAGATTCCACATGATTTTGTTTTCTTTTTACTAAACTTTTTTATACTTTCATTAACAAATTATGATGAATTATGTAATCTTTTTTTTTGTATTTTTAATTAAACTTATTTTCAAATGAAAAAGAATTATAAAAGAAGCTATTTTAAAATTTTTACTATTTTTCATAATTGGGTAATTAATAGTGGGCGTGGCGGTAGGCGGATTTGTCTAATTTTTTGTCCAATAATTCTTCAATATGTAATCACTATGCCAAAAATCATTTTTGTACGATTTATAGTTTTTGTGTAATTAATTTTGGCCACCTAAATTTGAAAATCGAACACTGTGCATAACTAAAAACTAAACTTTGCAAATTTGAACTTTGGCAATTTTTTATACATTTTTATCTTAAACCGCCATAACATTGATGCCGTTCGATAAAAGTCATTCACGCGAACAGATCTGTGTTCTAGTAGAGCCAAGGAATATTGGTACTAAATATCGTTGATATGCCATTTAAAAACTTTCGACATTTTTTTGAACATCAAAAGTAAACGAATTTGAAGGACTTCCAATATACTAAATTCTATTTGAGATTATTTTTAATTTTATATTTTTTTAATAAAATTATTAACTAACTTTATACTGGAATTTAATTATATTTTTTAATAATATAATTATTTTTCTAACTGGTTTACAATTTCTTTTATTAAATAAATTGACAGCTATTAATAAAATATAAATAAAAATTAAAAATTTGTCTTTAAAGATATAGAAATAAAATATATTTAAGTCAATTTCCAAAAACGTTCAGCTCAATATGTCTATTTAAGAAAAAGAAGTAATAATGAAATCAATAATTCTACACATAGAAAACACTTTGGTTATGACAACCGAATTTTTCGCCAATCGAATTTAGTCGGTTGTAGGTACTATCTATACAATTCAGTTATAATTACCGTATAATTTCGGTAGAGGCAAGTAATTTGAAGGCAAATAATTCGTCTGTCACAACCGAATTTAACGGTTAAAAATAAAATTAAAATGTAATTTGTTCTTATTTTTGTTTGTTACGCTTTATTTTTCTAAATTTTATGGACACATTACATTTTATTTGCATACATACATATATTGTGAAACTTAAAAACACTTTTTGCATGTTTTTAATATTGCAACTCTATGTTTGAACAGCTTCCAAGACATAGTTTTTGACATAACATTGTTTTAAACGGACTCTTGTGAAAAAAAACCTGTCTTGGTCATTGCTTGCGTTAGCGAAAAATTTATAAATATTTGACACATTGAACTGGATGTTTTCACTCCCAATATCTTTATATGATTTCTCTTATTAGAAAGAGGTATCTGCAGCTTGTTTATCCTAAAAATATTACATACACAAAAATATGCTGAAAATATATACATTAATGTCTTACCTTTTTATGTTATATATTGCAATTCAATTTGTAGAACCATTTGTATATTATTTTCTTGTTTTATAAAATTTTTTCAATAAAAATGCACATAAATGCAATATTGTTTTTTTTTTTTATTTGTTTAAAACATCAAATTAATATCAAACACTTTTTTAATTTCACAATTGTTTATTAGTTAATAGAACCGAATATTTTTAAATATGGTTTTTCTACACATTAACCTAATTGAATATATTTCCGTAATGAATAATCGGCTACTGTAACTGACAATCTATTTTATGTATTCAAATATATTAAAATCAACTATATTATAATTGCAAATACAATATTAATGGTACTGATTAATATTATTCCCAGATTAATTTCATTATGTCTACCAACATAGTTAAAATAAATTCTGGAAATGTAAAAATTGGTACATATGATTGATTTTATTATTGTAGAGGCCTACATTCTACTATTGTTACGAATTTGAAACTATGGGAACAAAAGATCTATTAAATTTATAAAACTTAAGTAATAGCAACACAAATTCGTTATATCTTATCAAATTGTAATGGATGCAAACGTTTTCCAACTAATCTTTTTTCTGTGTGTAGTTATTAATATTATCATTTTTATGATTGGAGCAAATTAACTAATTAATAAAAGCAATTTCGTAATTGAAGTCCACTTTTACTTTTTTCTGTGTATATAATTATATATTTTTTTTTTTTTTTTTTTTATTGATAATAATTTTATTTTTTAACCAATTGTCTTAAAATTTTACAAAATCACACAGAGAAAAAAGTTTCATTGTGGCAACCGAATTTTTTGCTAATCGAATTTGGTCGGTTGTATGTACTATCAGCTAAGTTCATTCCAACAACCGAATTTTTCGTTTGTCAATACCATATTATTGACTCACAAGGTAAAAAATTTGCTTGTGATAGCCAAATTGTTATCACATAAATCGGTTACAGCTACCGAATTCTTCGATCCCTTTACATACAAATTTCAACAAAATTATTTAGGAAAAATGTGTTTATTTTCCACAACGTTATGATTACACAGAAAAAAGTAAAAATGGACTTCAATTACGAAATTTGTAATATTAATTAATTTTTAATTGATTTTGCTCCAATCATCAAAATTATAATATTAATAACTAGAATAATTGATATTATTATTACTTCTTTTCCTTAAATAGATGCAATGAGCTGAAAATTTTTGAAAATTTACTTAAATTTATTTTATTTCTGTACTTTTATAGACAAATATTTAATTTTTCTTTATATTTTATTAACAGCTGTCAATTTATTGAAAAACAAAACTGAAAACCAATTAGAAAATTAATTATATTAATAAATCATATAATTAAATTCCAATATAAAGTTAATTAATAATTTTATTAAAAAATTATTTGAAATATTTTTTTCTGTGTATACAAAACAATTGATAATATTTATACATTATCCCGAAAATATTTGAGTTGTTGATACTTCCTGTTATTCTCATTCATTGTTATTCTTTTTCTCCCCATAAGCTGGAAAATCAAAATACAATATTATGTATACATGATACGCAATGTTCTTAAGGAGCCACCATTCCAAATATTCATATAACATTGCCATGGGTAAATTTGTATTAGAGCTTAAGATCTAAAAACAAAGATTCTTCATTAACATACAATACATCTTACATCACATATTTACTTACCTTTATTATATAATATGTTCTTAATGATTGTTGTTATTTTGCTTTAATTTTAATATTAAAATCAAAGACCGGATTTTAATACTAAAAATACAATCTTTTTATTTTTATTTCAATCGAAAAACAATCTTTAATGTTCAAAAAATAATAAAAATCTATTATGATTTTTTTATTTTCATCAATAGTATAATTTTTTCATCTTGATTGAAATAAAAAATATAAATATCTTTTGTGATATTTATTACAAAAGTTGAAAATTATTTTGAACTTTTTTCATCGGATGAAAAAAATTCTAAACAAAAACAATTTCATTAAATGAAAAAAATTTTTTGAAAAAAAAAAAAACAAAAGTCAAAAAAAAAAAAAAAACAATAATTTAAAATATTTTTCGAACTAATATTTATTTTTAAAGATATTTATCGTTAAAGATATTTATTTTTTTCATCACTGATGGATATTTATTTTAAAAATGACAAATGAAAAAAACATTTTGAACATTAAAGATATTTATTTTGATTGAAAAAATAAAAATAAAACGTTTTCGGGTGCTTGATTAAAATATTCATTTCCCTACATTTTATTTTTTTTTTTATTTGTAAAATATTTCAATTTATTTAAAAATGTCAGAAATAATCTACCAATTATTCGTTCATAGCTAAAAATATTTGTCGGTAGAGAACACCGAATTTTGTTTTTCTAATCATAACCGAATTTTTAAAATTTGTGTGATAGGCTATTGATTACAGTAAATGAAAAATTAATTGTATATACAATTTTTATAATCTTAAACGACTGTTGATTACAACCACCAATATTGAGAACAAAAGTATTAATTTTCTGTGGTTTCCTCTACCGAATGAATTTTAATTATTTGTCTTTGATGCAATTTAATAATTGTAGGAACTGGAATTCTGCTGTTACAATGAATTTTTAGCAACTAATATAAAAAAGCATTTGAATTAAAAAATGTTCTTTAATAACAACCGAATTTTAGTTAAATCTATTAAATTTGTATAACTCCAACCATTTTCCAACCAATCATTTTTCTGTGTGCCAAGAATTGAAGAAACTAGACTAAGGTTTTGCAAAAGTAAAAAAGTTTAAATTTCATATGCAAATAACCTGGAAACCATAAGATAAAAATAATATATGCAAGCATGTTTTCCACAAGTCTTATCAAGAGTTCTTTTTCGTGAGAATGCTACTAAAGATTCCCTTTCAAAATTAGTTTTAGAAATTTAAGTCTTTCTCTTAGATAATTATTGCATCCATTTATACCTACCATCAAAGTAAATTTTCTTTTTCAAAAACTCGACAACGGTATGCACGATTTATATATATAATACACCAAAATATGTGTAACAAAATTGGCTTTAATACCCCATTTACATTAGGACGAAATCTAGTTCAAATGTGATTTCAAGCAAAATCTACATAATTTTATTCGATTTTAATTATATTTTCCATACAAATCAAAATCTAATTTCAAATAACATTTTACCAAAATCTAGAAAAATTTTAATAGATTTTGAAAAATATCATTTTTCAACACTGTTTTTCTTTAAGTGTATAAGTAAAATACAACAATGTGCTAAATAAAAAAGAATTTTTAAGTGGAGATACACTAGTGGGCAAAAATATATATATATATATATTTTTTTCGTCTTAAATAAAAAATAGGTGGATTAGATGAAATTTTACGTGCTAAATAAGAATCAGCTTTTACTTTTTTCTAACACGTATCGATATTTTTTTACGGGCATGACTTCTATGACCCCGCCTTTAGGCAGTCACACTTGTGTAACTCGAGAACGGTTTACCCTATTAAGATAGATTAAACTCCAATATATAACGACATAAATTGTCTTTGAGCTGAATAATTTTTAATTTTTTATTCCGTTAATATTTCTGTAGTTATTCGGTAATTAGTAGCGAAAAAATTATTATTATTTTTTTTTTTTTAGAAAAATGGTGAAAATTTTGATCCATAACTCTGAAATTCTTTAGTCAATAAAAAAATATTGTTGAGACACCTTAAAGACAATTTTAGTGTGCATCTTTTGGTGTATTATTTATCAATGGTTCTTGAGTTATAGTCTAAATTTGCAAACCATTCTCGAATTTTATAGTGTGGCCGTTGAATAGGGTGATGATATTAGTCATGCCAATAAAAAATCAGTACGTGATAGAAAAATAGTGAATGCGGATTCTTGTTTAACTCGTCAAAATCCATCTAGTCCACCAATTTTTTTTTTTTTTTTTTTCAAGAAAAAAATAAAACAAAATTTTTTTTCTGCCCACCACTGTATTACTACTCAATTGTATGTAACATAGGTATTTTTACTTAACTGTGAAGATTTGTGCATCAATTTTGAAGATACAAGCCTTATTTTATTTGCAGCATTACTAGTTTTAAAATAAAGATGATAGACTGAAACATTTTTAATAGTTTCATTTATTAAAAAAAAAAAAAAATAGTAACAAAAAAATCTAAAATTTTGCATCAAAAGTTTTTTTTTTTTTTTTTGGACATTTATTTCAAAATAACTTCGAAACTATTGAGCACATAAAAAATGAAGTTTAAGGGATTTGAAGATATCCGCATCTTTTGGTGTATCATTTATGCTAATCGCACACACCGTTCTTGAATTTTGATGAAATATACTAGAGTAATGGCTTTACTATGGGCGAAATATTGGACATGCCCATAAAAAAAATCCAGACCTGATGGAAAAAAACAGGCAGATTCGTGTTTAGCACATCAAACTACATCAAGTCCACCATAGACGATGGTGGAGGATTTTTTTGTTGACCAATGCTATGTCGGAACTACCATTAATTCAAAAGGTTTTGTTTGTCCTGAAATGTCATATTTAACTTGACCATTACTAAAACGTTCTGTTATTGTCCATCCGTCGTACGAACGTTACCTGCACATCTCCTAAAACAAGACTCATTCTGAACTTCGGCAGCTAAGTTTCTGCCTACGATGGTCTTATTAGCGCCGCTATCTAAAATTTGTCATCAATTTTAAAGTTAATATATGGCCTACTATCTTGTTGCAGAGATATGATCGTTGATATTACAGTTAGTTTGAATAATTTAATTCGATGATCAAATTAATCTTTCATTCATCAACAAAAATTTTAGCTCGTGCCTTCTTATAATCAGCTAACCTAATATGGTAGGGTTTTATCAATGAGGAAGCAAAGTGAACATTCTCTGTCTTCAGTTCTGTTGCTTCCCAATAAAAGTCCGAGTTATCTTGACCAACAGCACTGAATGTTGTAAAGGCCTTCGAATATCTTTCTGTCAGTTTCCCTTCTTTTCAACACATTTGGTGCAATTTGGCCTAGAGGTGTTTTGGCCCAATAACCGTAAAAAAATATTCGTCTTATCTTAATACAGTCAACACGTCAAATTTTATTGTAGTGTACAAATTTCATTTTCGTCTGATCCATCTTTTAAATCTATAAAGTCCTTATCAACGTCATTATTTTTCAATTCTGAAATGCGTCCTTTATTCGTTTTGAGAAATTCATAAGCATGAATGTCCTTCACAAATTTCTAAAGCTTCCTTACTTAACGTCGAAGTTGAAAAATACTAGAAATATCCAAATGTAAAATTACATGTCTAATTTCTGCCTCAAATTTTTGAATGATGGTCTCACATAAGTCTCTGTCTGAAGTAGGAGTTTTAAATGTTTCAGTCATAGCGGAAATAGTGCTAAAATACTCGTCAAAGTTTTCGTTAAGTCTTTGTTTACGTACTGCGTCCGTAAAGCGTTAGTCAATGAAAACCAGTCTATGTCATTGGTCTGTCTGTGGTAATGCCATTACCACTCAAGTGCTTTGCCTTCAAACAGACTATGGACATGCTTACATAAAATTTTAAAATATACTGGCAACTTTTAAAGAGTATAAGTTGGCAGTATATGGGCGCGATAAATAAATACGATAAATAAATTCTACCCCAGTTCGAGATTGATTGGTATTAGCCTATCAAATTAAAGAACAAAATTTTCCGTTGAGTTTGAAAATTGCGAAAATTAAAAAAAAAAAAGAAAAACAAGCGGGAATGTTAAATTCGGCCCGGCCGAATCTATATACTTTTTTGAGAAACCGGTTTTCGAATAGTTGGTATTTTAAAAAAACCGGTTGCACTTTTTGAAATTCAGAAAAAACCGGTTAACCGGTTTTTTGCAGAAGTTAATATTTATATCAAAAGACTACATTTCTTTAAAAAAAATCAATTCTTATAATTAAGTTAAAATTTATTAAATACAAGCGTAAAAGCCTAACAATGTCAGGAAAAATATAATAATAAAAAAAATCGTCGCAAATGCGCTCCCTGGCTGAAATACAGAATCAGTTTTTTATAGGATTTGGAGAGCAAACAATAAGTATAGCAACTCAAAAGTTCTTAATACCAAAACAGACTTTTTGGTCCCTGATAGAATCATCTGGCACTGCTAGAATTTGTTGAACGAATAGTTTTATAAGTATGCCGATTTTTAGTTTCTTTCGTTGTCTGGGAGCTTCAGAAAGCTCTGGAAAGGAAACATTGCTTAGGAAAGATATATTTAAATCCATATATATAGATCCACGTAATTTCGCTCCCTGATAGAGATTTCAAAATCTGGCTCCGTTAGGATTTGTAGGACGAATAGGGTTTTAATTAGCTGAATTTTAATTTTCTATGTCTTCTGGGAGTTTTAGGAAGCTCTGGAAAGAGAAAAAATTCTTAGAAAAAGACACATAAATCCTCTTATATCCGCTCCCTGATGAAAATTTCAAAATATGGCTCCATTAGAATTTGTTGGACAAAAAGTTTTATAATTAAGCCAAATTTTAATTTTCTACGTCGTTTGGTAGCTTCAGAAAGCTCTGGAAAGAGAAAAAATGCTAAGCAAATTATCTAGATGACTAGAAGATAATTATGTTTCAAAATTGTAGAAAAAATCATCTAAATACTATACGTACAAAATATCGTTGTCGTACATGCTTTTGTTGAAGAAATATCAGCAGAAAAGTATAAAACGGACACCCTGTGTTTCTAGTTTTTAGCCCATAACTTTTTTGTTTATTAACCGATTTTGCCCATTTTCAATCCAATTTTATATAAGACAAACATTTGTGTCAAACTTCGTCGTTCTACGTTTTCCCGTTCTAGCCCTATCCTGCTTTCAACAGACGGACAGACGGACGGACATAGCTAGATCGACTCAGAATCATACCAGAACCCAGAAAATATATACTTTGTGGGGTCTTAGATGATTCCTTTGACATGTTACTACGTTTTCCCGTTCTAGCCCTATCCTGCTTTCAACAGACGGACAGACGGACGGACATAGCTAGATCGACTCAGAATCAAACCAGAACCCAGAAAATATATACTTTGTGGGGTCTTAGATGATTCCTTTGACATGTTACACACGGAATGATAAAATCAATATACCCCCCATTTTTTTTGATGGTGAGTGTAAAAGCATTCGTTTTTCCCAATTATATTGAAAATTATATAATATATTTTGTGTTACTAATTTATTTTATTTTCCTTAATGAAAGATCTTTCATTCATCAAATATTGATATTTCCAATTTTTTATCTGTAGAAAGAGGAGATTAATTGTTTTTTCGATACTCTCCTAAATATTCCACTTTGGGTATTTTCGGTGACATTTCATAGTTTTTGGAATTGATAAAAGATTTTATAAATTGTTGTTAATGAATAAGAATAGATAACAAGTGCTTCAATAATTCATTTAAAGAGTGGACAAAAATTTCACTTGTGTGTTAGACTCCTCCTGGGGAGCATTCGCCAAACTTTTGGTAAGTCGATTTTACTTATCCTTCGGCAATGTCGTAATCAGCTATGAAGCACTTACTAGGTATATATAGATTATCTAGTGTTAATGGAATACAAACAAAAATCTAATGATTTTTCTTTTCCACTGATTTTGGGTCGGAATTTTTAATTGAATATTTATATATTTTTTACATAAATTTTGATTATATATAATAATTTTTGTTGGTTATTTTTTAAATTTATGTACTAAAATAAAAATCCATTATATATAGGAAAATAATTCTGCCCCAATCACATGGTTTGGGGTAGTTTTGCCTTTTATTCATAAAAAAATAAAAGTAACGGAGATATAATCAGAATAAAAAAAGGACTTAAATTAAAGCCAATATATCTAAGTTTTCATTACGTTTGCCGTTTGAAGACCGTTCCTTCCACCCTATCTTGTGATAAATCGGAGATATTAATCAAATACCAAATCTCTTGTCCATGGTTAGCTCTAGATCTTTACTATAAGTTCCTTTTTTCGTAAAATAAGTAAAGAGTTAATCAAAATACTCCTATATTTTTTTAATTTATATTTCAATTTAAGAAAATCTGCATACAATTGCGATTTGTAAGAATATTTTCAAAATTTATGACAAATATAATGCAAACCATTTATCGCTTTGATGTACTTCTCTTTGTTCGTTCATTGTGTGTGTCTGTTTTTTTATTTCTTTGCCACCATTTTGACAAAACGCCACACTTAAAAAATACAATTTAAGACTCTTTTAACAATTTCTAAGCGTTGAAAACAAGTTTTCATTAAATAGCTCGACTTTTTCTTATTTTTAGTCATTTTACAAATTAAAGAAAAAAAAAAAGAACACTTTTTTCTATATAAATTGCAAGTGTAAGTGTAAATTGGAGTATATGAATGTATGTGTGTGCTTTTGTATACAACTTTTATTTGAAAGGAAGTGTCGCTTTTCATAGTTTTGTATAAGTATTCTCTATGCTGAATGTGTGTTTCATTCATTGCAATCATTATTTATTTTATAGCAGCTCTTTTTTAGCTTTTTGTTATTTTCACTCAGTCCCTATATATATTAGTTTTCTTTGTAGTTGAGAGAAAAGAAAAAAAGTAAAATTTCTATTTTTGTTAAAATAAAAAAAAAGAGGAATATGAAGAGAAGAGTGGCAGTGTATATTTTATACCCTACAGTAAATTGCCAGTGAAGTAAATGTATATGAGAAAAATGTTCACAATCTTTTAAAAATTATCGCACTAAAACTTTTCGTCTTTATAATTCCAGTCTTTTCTAACACAAAATATTTTAGAGCAATTAAAAATATTTATATCCAGTTTCAACTTTAATTTTATAAAGTTTCCAAGAATATGTCAAAGTTAACACACCTATGAACTTTTAGCTATTAGAACAAAAAATAAGTAGCTAAAAAGCTATAAAGAAAAAATAAATTTAAAATGTCAGCAAAAATTTTTATAAGTTAATTTGTTTAGTAACATTTTTTTTCTGAATGTTAATAAAGGAACAAAGAAAAACTTTTATTTCTCTATGGAACAAATAAAAAAAAAAATTGGTGCAAAAACTTTAAAGAAAGCAAATGTTGCAAATAACTAAATATATGCTAAAATCTCTAAGAAAATTATAAACAATCCTTTCAAATCACTTATTCCCTAGAAAACTAAATTCTTTTAAAAACCCTTCATAACCAACGTTGTCAAAGGCAACCACAAAATTTGTTTCCACTTAACTTGCCTCCAATCAAAACTTAATTTGGTACGAATATATGCTAAAAAAAAAAGAACTGCAACCAAAACTAATATAAACTAATTTAAAATTTGCCTTATACCTTTTTTTTTTAAGAACTTGTTAGCATATGTGTTTAATGTAAAGCAAAAACTAAAAATAAAAAATCCTTCAACTTTGCCTTAAATTCACATTGGTGTACATTTCATTTATAGAGCATAATTAAGGATTAGATTCTTACGCTGTATGAGTGTGAAAGAAGTGGAAAACAACGTGCTTAACACTTTAAGTCAAGGCTTATGTGCAGCGTGCTGAGATGGTATAAAAAGAAAAATCAACAACAAATGTAGAGGGTTATGTAAAAAATTATGAAAAATTTGTGAGGAATTTGAATGAAATTCCTTCAAATTTATAAAATATGTATAAAAATTTATTTTTGAAATACTACTGTAAATAAGTATATTTTTTTATGAAAATAGAGCGAAACAAGTGCGAAAATTAAAAAAAAAAAATCAGTTTTTCGCGAGAAACATTCACAGTTTAATATGCAATAGCAAAATCGGAGGAGCATTAAAAATAAATTCAAAACAAGAATTTTATGGACTTTTTGAAAATTATGCAAAAAATCGTACTTTTTGTTTTTGTATTTTTATATAGAAAATTGCAATTTAAACAATATAGATATAAGAACGGCGATAATTTAAGTCAAATGTTCTTGATAATTGAAAATGGGACACTTTTGTCAAAACACATTTCGCTAAGGCACATCGTGTAGATAACATGAAATTAACTATAATTAGCATAATTAGTAGGTGTTTGTTATGCTTATTACTTCGTCATATAGATGTTTCAATTGTCACATTCGTAACAAATATGGTCTGGCTAGACCAGTACGGCATTTCTATATTTCCAAATGAAAATTTTTATGATTTTTTATATTATTACATACATATAACTATATTCTACCATCACTACCACAAAACTTTGCAAGATATAACTTTTCTCCATCGTTACATTTTTGCTTTTCTCCCTGTTTTGGGTCTTAAAACGCATACAATATTTCTTTTCAAACATTTGATGTTTTATAGGTATTGCTCTCATAAGACGAAATATGAACGAAAAGGTTGAAAATCATAAAATAATTTGTGTAAACTGATGAGATTTCAGTTTAAAAGGTTTTAATAGAATAATTTACAATATAAAACGAACGGATAACATCGTTGAACTACATAATTTTCGTACAAAATACATCTGGTCCAGCCAGACCATATTAGGTACGAATGTGACATGTACACCAATTTATCCTTATAACTATTTTTGTGTTAGTTTTATCATTCTGGTTTTTTCACAGAACGATAGAAAACAAAATTGTAGGAGGGTACCTGGAATTTCAAGTCTCTAGCTTGATTATATATATATGAAATTTACATTTAAATCTGCCAGACCAGTTTGTAAGACGAAGGGTTAATAAAAATGCGGAGGCGCATCAAAAAAATTAGAAAGGTAAACATTTTATTGACCAAAAAATATTTACTTGTGTTAAAAAAGGATCACAATATGAAATAGCATTTCTTTGTAATAAACTGTAAAAAAATATATTTTCATTCAATGTATGGAGAAATAACTTTGATTCGATCCCCATTTTTTTAAAAAATTTTTAAAAATTTTTTATTGCGAAAAATTTTTTTAAATTTTACTAGGAAACCCTAAAATATGCTGCACTAATACCATCAAACATTGAAAATATCGTAAATTTTAATTTAATAACTCAGTAGGTTTTGATATTACGTATAATTTTGACCAGAATTGTACATATACATACTTCTAGTTTGTAAAAATGTTTATCTGTTCAACTTAAAACCGCCATAACATTCGCGACTCTCACACGAAATGATTAACGCGAACTGATTCTCAATGCATCCGAGTCACTTTATATGTACACAAAAGGATTTTAATGTTCCATCGAAAAAAAATAATTTTTTTTTTTTTGAAGGGCTAAAATCAAAAATTTTTGATAATGGCCCATATAAGTACATTCACCACTCTTAATATAAATATTGCTTCATAATTAGCTTCAAGTCCTGTATGGATCCCTTCCTGAGTTTTGATGCACATGATGTTATTTTTTTGAAAATTATACAAAAATACACTAATTTTCAATTTTCATGGAATGCAACTTAAAATGTTACAAAATGTTTGTTCAGAAAATTTTCCGAAAAATAGTATATATTGCCCACTTTAATATTATGAATAAAAATCGTGCGCATATTTAGCCCGATTTGAGAAAATAATCTTTTTTCAAAAAAACTCCAGCAGACTTCATACAAAAAACAGCTTAAGTTCAAACATTTTCTTTGCTTTATCAAACATTAAACAGTGAGGAAGAATCGAAATAAATCTGTAACTTCTAATCGGCTGATTGGATTTACGTGAAATTTCACATGGGTGTAGCAGAGGATAGTAGCATTTTGAGTTTAGAAACAGGATCCAACACACGCATCAGGAGCGGAACTATGAGGGTTCAAAACAGGGTACTAGTGTCATGGAAAACACTTAACCACTATTGAATTTTTGTTCCTTACCCTATTTCCAAGAATTTTATAGCATCTTAAAGTCCTTGATAAATCCTTTAGAAAACATGCTTGTATGTACTATTTATTTTGTATATTTTTCGAGTTATATACATTTGAATTTTAAAAAACCTAAATTTTATAAGATCTTGGTTAAAATTTTTCCATATATAGCTTAATATTTTCAACCGATTTTATAATATTTTATATAATTGTTTAAAATTCAAAATTGTCTATCGACCAAAGAAAATTTTGAGTCGTTATCTTTATTCAGTCAAAGGTTAGACGATTTTGAATTCGAAAGTTTTCAAAAATTAACAAAACAGATGGACTGACGGACGGACATTAGAATTCTTTCAAAAAAATCTTAAAATTCGAAAAATATTTTTTTTACACTTCTCGATTAATATGAAAACCAAATAAATGTATTAAAATTTTGATATCACCTTTCCTTGAATTAAGTGGCATTTTCGACCCATTTAACCCAAATGTATAGACGGACGGACGGACATTGTCATAATACCAAAAAATATTTTAGAGTTCTAAAAATAATTTTTTTTACTAAGTAAAAAAAAAAAAAAAAAGAATGTGATCATTAAAATTTGGATATCACTTTTTCCTGAATTAAACGTCATTTACTTCCCATTTAACCCAAAATTTAAAGTGATCATTAAAGTGTTGATACCACCCTTCTCTGAATTATGCATAATTTTCGACCCATTTAACTTTAATGTATAGACGGACGGACAGACATTTCCGTTCTGCTAAAAAAAAAAAAAATCTTAAAATTCTAAAACTGAATTTTTTTAACTAATAACACTGGTCGACAAAAATTTTTTTCGAGCTCCTTCAAAAATAAATATGTAGACTAGATGGAATGTGGAATATGCTTTCAGTTTTTTTCCATCAGGTCGGGATTTTTTTTATGGGCGTGTCTAATATTGTGCCCTAAATATGCCGATTACTCGAATATATTTCATTATTACTTGAGAACGGTATGCACGAATTATATAAATGATATACCAAGATATGCGGAACAAAATTAGCTTTAAATCGCTCTACTATCAAATTTTTATACGCTCAATAGTTTAGGAGATATTTGGAAAGATTGTCGGAAAAAATTTTTTCATGCTAAATTCTTTTTTTTTACTAACTTTTTTTTAAAAGTGAAAACATCAAAAATATTTAAGTTTATCACCTCTATCTCAAAGCTGGCAAAACTACGAGTAAATAAGGCCACGTATTATAAAAATTGATGCACAAATCTTGATTGGATTCACAGTTAAGTTTGGATATCCATGCATAACTATAGCTAAGTGGAAATATACTAGAGGGCAAAAAAAAAAAATGTTCGTCTTAAATAAAAAAAATAGGTGGATTAGATGGAATTCGACGTGCTAAATAAGAATCCGCTTTTACTTTTTTTCTATCACGCATTAATTTTTTTTTTTTATGGGCATGACTAATATGACCCCGCCGTTAGGCAGTCACACTTGTATAACTCGAGAACAGTTTGTCCAATTAAGATAAATTGAACTTTAGTGTATAGCGACCTAAATTGTCTTTGAACTGAATTTATATAATTTTTTGTCCAGTTAATATTTCCGATGTTATTTGGTAATTAGTGCCGAAAATTTTAAAATTTATTTTTTTGAAAAGTGGTGAAAATTTTCATCCATAACTCTGAAATTCTTGAGCTAATGAAAAATATTGTTGACATACCTCGAAGACAATTTTCGTATGCATCTTTTGATGTATCACTTATCAAAATCATGTAAAGCGTTCTTGAGTTATAGCCTAAGTTTGACAAACCATTCTCGAATTTTATAGTGTGACCGCTGAATAAGGTGATGATATTAGTCATGCACATAAAAAAAAAAATTAGTACCTGATAGAAAAAAAGTGAATGCAGATTATTGTTTAACTCGTCAAAATCCACCTAGTCCACCTATTTTTGTTTCAAGAAAAAATAAAAAAAAAATTGTTTGTATGTAACATGGGTATTTTTACTTAACTGTGAATAAAATCAAGATTTGTGCATCAGTTTTGAAGATACATGCCTTATTTTATTCGCAGCATTACCAGCTTTAAAATAAAGATGATAAACTGTAACATTTAATTTATTAAAATAAATTTTAGTAACAAAAAATCTAAAATTTTGCATGAAAATGATTTTTTAGGACACTTATTTCAAAATACCCAACAAACCAAATGATATTGTAATGATATCATAACGATATCATTTCGGTTATAAAGAAACTCGAGAATGATATCATTTATAATTCTAAAATGATATAGGTTGCTTTCTAAAAGGTACACTCGAAAACGATATCATAATTTTTGAAAATAATGATATTAGTAATGATATCGTCAAATTTAGGCAGCGCGATAATTAAGCAATATATTCCAGAATATATACATATCAATATTGGAAAAACATATAATATCCTTTTTATTTCATCAATATATAATATCCTTTTTATTTTATCAAAAATTAAAACAAGATAATCAAATGAAACTAAAGTTCATCCTGTTCCTAATAATTTTGTATGTAGTACCAAACTTCTGCGATCCGAAAACGGTTTCCTTTAAAATCCAATCTGATATTGATTCCTTTATGTTAGCCTCTTTTATTGTTGGAAATTCCGCTAAATTTTGCTATAAATATATAATTTTCATGTAATACATACATAAATTATTTTTATCTACAAAAGTTATCAATTTATTTTTATTTTCATAAAAATGTTTGAAGTTATTTTCTAAGGAAAAAATATTTCGATATTTTATTATATTATTTTAAAATTATGATATCATTAATGATACTGTATCGTTTCTTGGTTTGTTGGGTAACTCCGAAACTATTGAGCACATAAAAAAATTAAGTTTGGGGAATTTGAAGATATTTTTAGTCCGCATCTTTGGTGTATCATTTTGATCAATCGTACACACCATTCTTGAGTTATGAAGGAAAAATATACTAGAGTAATGCCCTTACTATGGGCGAAATATTAGACACGCCCATAAAAAAATCCAGACCTGATGAAAAAAACTAAAAGCAGATTCGTGTTTAGCACATCAAAATACATCAAGTCCAACTATTCGTCTATGGTGGATCATTAAAATATTGATATCACATTTCCCTGAATTAATCGCCATTTTCGACCCCTTTTACCCCAATGTGCGTCACTAAGAACAATTTCCTAGATTTAATCCTTATCAACGACTAATACTACTGTTATTTTCAAAAAAGGTTTTATACGTTTCTTTAGTGTGATATGATTTATAAAACATTTAATTGTATGTGTAGACACGAAATAATCACAAAAGAATATCTAATTAAATACCATCATTAAATCAGTCATAAAAGTAAATAAAAAAAAACTGTAAAATATTCCTAAGAAAGCTTTTATTTATTAAAATATTAAAATGTTAATTTTTAGTTTTTTGGATGCATTTCAAAATAATTTTTATTATTCTTGAAACTAAAATATTTTTTATTATTATTTTTTTATGTTTAACCATTTTTTTTTTTTTTTATTTTTTTTTTCAATTCTGTCTTATTCTTAATCAACCTTAATATTTTTACTTGCACGTCTCAACTAATACTATGTATACTTAATTTATTTCCTCATTTTTGCAAAAAAAAAAATAAAAAAATTAAGCTTAGACTTATGTATAAACATGCCTGTATGAATATAAGATTGTGAAGGTAAATATTGTTTTATTTTGTTCAACATCATTTTTAGTTATTTTCACTTTCTTTTATTTCATTTTACCATTTTTTCTCCTTTTTTTTTTTTGCTTTTTTCTAGTATTTTTTCTTATTAAATTCAATTTTCTTGTAGCTAAAATTTCTTGTTTATATATATTTTCTTCATGATTTATGGGAAAAATGTTAAGTCATGTCATAACATAACAGACACGAATTCCTTGTCAAGTATTAAGTCGGATACGGAAAAATAAACAATAAAAAGAACATGTTTGGCACACAAACATACACATACATTTAAATGCTCATGTAGACTTTTTTGCTGTAATTTATAAAAGCATAAATTAAATGTTATAAACAAAAAATGAGGTTAATTAAGGAGATGAGAAAGAAATTTTACTTTCTAGTATTAGATAAAAAGTGAATTGTGTCATTTCTACATAAATTACCCTTAAAATTGAGTTGCATTAAAAAGAAATGAAAAAATCATATGTTTGAAAAACATAAAACTAAAACTATTACTAAAAATATTAGATTTATTTCACAAAAAAAAAAATTCGATATTAATCAAGTCTGTTTGCATTCAATATTAATTTTAATTAAATTTTCCATTAAAATTATTGCAAATAATCTGCCAGGACTTGCTGTAATATCAACATTTATTTATAAAATGTCATCAAAATCATTTAAATTGAACAAAATAAAAGAGATGATGTCAAATGTTTTAAAATTTGTCATGTATTATCATAGTGTAAGTACAATTTAAAATACAATTGCTAACGGTCTTCTATATCTTTTTAATTAAACTTTTGACATAAATGATTTTAAAGGGATTTACACATAAACAAATGTATGTTAAACATATAAAACCATGTACATGTGAGTTTAAAAAGCAAATCATGTTAATATGCAAGTTGTTAATTTAATTTGGCATTAAATAAACAGATGAATAACAAAAAAATAAATGTATAATTGGGAGCACTAATATGAACATAAACACATACTAACTAATATATAAGAAGGCAGGCTCAAAAGGATTTTAAAGTGATAGGATTTATTTAACAATATAATATAACAGAGGATAGAATATAGAGTAGACTTTTAACTAAACTTTAGTTCAGACTACAGACCGGACAGTAAGCAATAAAAAAATTATTGACTAGAACATAGATTAGACTATATATAAAACTAAATATTACACTATATTTTAAACTAATCTATAGAGTAGACTATAGGCAAGGCTATAGAAAATGCTATAGATTCTACTGTAAACTAGACTTTTTAGTAGTCAAGTCTACAGATTGGACTATAGACTTTACTATAGACTTGACTATGGACTTGACTATAAGCAAGACTACAGACTTAACTATAAGCAAGACTATAGATTATACTATAGTCTAGAATATACCATAAACTAGACAATAGATTCGATTATAGACTGGAATATACACTAGACTTTACTAAAGACAAGACTATAGATATTATAATAGACTAGACAATAGACTAGACTATAGACTTAACTATTTATTAGACTATAGACTTGACTATAGGCAAAATTATAGATTATACTATAAACTAGACAATAGACTAGACTATAGACTTAACTTGACTGTAGACAAGAATATAGATTATACTTTATACTGGAAAATAGACTAGACTATAGACAAGACTATAGACTATAGTCGAGAATATAGAATAGACTCTAGAATTTACTACTGAATTGACTATAGATTATTAGATTATATATTTCTATAGAAAAAATTCTAAGATCAAAAATGTTTCTAAAGAAAAAATTGTGATAGAAAATATTTAATTATGGAAAAATTTAAAGGCAAATATTTATCTACATAAAAAATTTTAAGGTTAAATATTTTTCTATAAAAAATTTTTGAGAACAAATATTTTTAAATCGAAAAATTTTTGAGAGCAAATATTTTTCTATACAAAAAATTTTGAGAGCTTTTCTATAGACAAATTTCGAAAGTAAATTTATCTATAAAGAAAATATTTGATATTTTTCTATAAAAAATTGTAAGAGCAAATATTTTTCCATAGAAAAAAATTTTGAGAGAAAATATTTTTCTCTATTTTTCTCAGAAAAAAATTTGAGAGCAAATATTTTTCTATAGAAAAAATTTTGAGAGTAAATATTTACCAATAGAAAAAATTTTGAAGGAAAATATTTTTCCGAAGAAATTTTGAGAGAAAATATTTTTCTATAGAAAAAATTTTGAATGCAAATACTTTTCTATAGACAAAATTTTGAAAGCAAATATTTTTCTATAGAAAAAATTTCAACAGAAAATATTTTTATATAGACATTTTAAGAGTAAATATTTTTTTTTATAGAAAAAATTGTTAGAGCAAATATTTTTCTAGTAGGAAAATGTTGAGAGCACATATTTTTCTTTAGAAAAAATTTTGAGTGCAAATATTTTTAAGAACAAATTTTGAGAGGAAATACTTTTCTATAGAAAAAATTTTGAGAGGAAATATTTTTCTATAGAAAAAATTTTGAGTGGAAATATTATTCTATAGAAAAAATTTTGAGAGCAAATATTTTTCTATAGAAAAAATTTTGAGAGAAAATATTTTTCTATAGAAAAAATTTTGAGAGAAAATATTTTTCTATAGAAAAAATTTTGAGAGAAAATATTCTTTTATAGAAAAAATTTTAGTGCAAATATTTTTCTATTGACCGAATTTGAGAGCAAATATTTTTCTATAGAAACAACTTTGAGAACAAATATTTTTGTAAAGAAAACATTTTGAGAGCAAATATTTTTCTATACAAAAAAAATTTTGAGAGCAAAATTTTTTTTACAGAACTTTTAAAAAGAAATATTTTTCTATAGAAAAATTTTTGAGAGAAAATATTTTTAAATGAATATTATTTCGAACTTTTACATGAATTAATAATTTTTGAATATTTATTTAGTTCAATATTGTAATAGTTTTTGTAGAATACAGAAAAAGATCAGCATCCATTTGTGCCTTTAGTGCTAATCGTAAAGATCTTCCTTTTAACTCACTTTTTGAAGAATTAGAATACGCAACTGCATCAAATATTCTAAATTCTTATGTATTAAGTTGAAATGAACTTAACAAAAGCTTTTTCTTATATTTATTATATTCTACATTATACAAAAAAAAAAAAAAAAAGAGAAAATATTTATCTACAGAAAACATTTTGAGTGAAAATATTTTTCTATATAAAAAATTTTGAGAAAAAATATTTTTTGTACAGAACAAATTTTGAGAGAAAATATTTTTCTACAGAACAAATTTTGGGAAAAAATATTTTTCTACAAAGAAAATTTTGAAAGAAAATATTATTTTATGGAAAAATCTTTGAAAGTATTATTTAATACAAAAAATTTTAAAAGTATTTTCCTACATAAAGATGGAGAGAAAATATTTTGAGTGAAAATATTTTTCTATATAAAAAATTTTGAGAAAAAATATTTTTTGTACAGAACAAATTTTGAGAGAAAATATTTTTCTACAGAACAAATTTTGGGAGAAAATATTTTTCTACAGAGAAAATTTTGAGAGAAAATATTATTTTATGGAAAAATCTTTGAAAGTATTATTTAATACAAAAAATTTTAAAAGTATTTTCCTACTTAAAGATGGAGAGAAAATATGTCTATAGAAAAAAATTTTTGGATCAAAAATTTTTCTATAATAAAATGAGAGAAAATATTTTTCTGTAGGAAAAATTTTGAGAGCACATTTTTTTTTATAGAAAAAATTTTGAAAGCAAAAATTTTTCTATAGAAAAATTGATAACAAAAAATATATTTTTATGAAAAAATTTTCATGGCAAATAGTTTTTTACAGATAGTTTTGAGCAGATATTTTTGTATAGAAAAAATTTTGAGCAAATAATTTGCTATAGGAAAAATTTTGAGAGGAAATATTTTTTTTTAACATGTTTAGGGTAAACTAAGCTTTATACTACACTACAGAGCAGAGAATAGACTAGATTAGTATCTAAACTATTAAGTAGCTTTTTTAATTATTTTTCATGAAGCGTTTTCTTTTGCCACCTCTCGTATATTGGGCATAAGAACCCATAAGCCTATTTAAGCTTTACATGTACTCATATACACACATAAACATCAATAGATGTATCCACATATATACACACACACTATCACACTAACACATAAACATAGCCATCAATTTATATCAGTATAAATCTCATGATCGATATTATAAAGCCAAAAACAACAAAGCATCAGCAACAAGAACAACACAAAAAATCTACACTAAATTTAACAGAAAATAGCATTATAAGTGAATCAATGTGCAAAAATCAAATTACATTTTGCAATTCGTAAATGGAAATGAATCAGAATTAAACGAGCAAAATGTTATTAGCGAATATATAGAACACACACAAACAGCAAAATTCACAAAACTAAATAAACAAATCCCAAATATACATTCACACTAAAATGTTTTACACGCACTTATATAAACACACATACATATACAACTATTTTACTATGTATATCATATATAAATTCAGCTTATAAACTAATACAAACTCTTACACATACTCTTGAAAACACCCATAATGTTTACATATATTGAAAAGTTTTTCTTTTTTTTTTATTTATTATTTTTTTTTTTTTGGTACAAATACATGCAAATTTACAAATACTATACAAATAACAATAATGCCATTTGCATTCATATATTTACACTTACACATACACACACTCATCATATTAAATACCAAACTTTTGTGTGTGTATTAGTGTGGGTGTTAATGCAAGTTTTTATAGTTACTATTGAAGGTTAAAGTTATGTTTGTTTCGTTATTGTACTAGAAACCTTATGGTGTCGGATTTTTTTTAATTAATAAAGATTGGACCATTGGACACAAAAAATATTTTTAAAAAATTATGCTCTAAGACGGATTTCTTCGGTAAAATGCTGTCTCAGAGCAGAAGGATATGCTTAGAAATATAATAACATAGAATTTTGTACTAGCTTATTAGGATCCATCAGAGATGGAATATATTTGTTAGTTTGCTTCTGTTGTAACAAAAATTTTCGGTATCAATTTTGAGTACATATTGACAACATCCGTGTACAAAATTATAAAAATTAGCATCTATAGTTTATAAACACCTGAGAACACAAGTAAGGCTGGGCCAAACTGGACAACTGATTATTAGAAACTTTGGACACTCAACATTAATTGGTGGATCACAATATATGAATATTGCTACTGACTACTTATCTACTCAAATCGAATGGGATAAGGAGTTAAAAGCGGTCATACCATCAAGGGAAAACTGGGGGATAAATAACCGCAACATTGAAGGCATTGAAGTCTACACTGATGGCTCAAGGAAAGAAAATGGGACAGGTTGTGGTGTTTTCTGTGAAAAATTGGATATTAACTACAGCGCTAGACTTTGTGATGCATGTAGTATCTTTCAAGCAGAGGTTTTTGCCGTGTATGAGGCAGCCAGACTTATATCTATGAGGCCGATATTTACGAGCGATATCACAATATACATAGATAGTCAAGCTACGATAAAGGCACTCTGTAATAGGAATATTAGATCAAAGGTAGTCAGCCGTTGTCGCCGAGAGCTTCAGGTTCTCAACGAACAACACTCATTGAAACTGTGCTGGGTACCGGGTCATAATAATATACAAGGAAACGAATATGCTGACGAGTTGGCACGAGCAGGAGCAGATATGGATGTAAGCACAGCTTGCGAAAGCGTCTATCCGGGTTTGAACTCAATCTATCTTAGGATACGTGGGGAATTCAATAGTAAATCAGACGAGATGTGGCGAAACTCACCACGTTGCAAACAAACGAAGATATTATGGGAACCAAAAGATAAAAATACGCTAAAGTCTTTACTTAGTATGGAGAAATGCGAACTGAGACGGTACATAGGTATTATTAAGGCCATAATGAACTAAGGTATTTCCTGCACAAAATTGGTCTTAGTACAGTGAGTATATGTAGATGGTGTAATGATGCAGAGGAGGATACATTCCACTACCTTTGCCAATGTGTTGCATTATCACTTTACAGATTTAAATGTTTTGATTCCTATTTCTTTCAGAATTTAGAGGAACTGAGAGGAACGAATCCAATGAAGATGCTAAAATTTGTGAAATTAAATGGACTATATGTACGAAACATTGAGACGCAAATGGATAGAATATAATACTATCAAATTGACTAGCTATTGAACGTGAAGCAGTGCTGCAATATGATGCTGGTTCTAAACGTGCTGATGAGGAACTTCGAGGATTCACTCTGGATCAACAAATATGGTCTTGTGATTACACACGATTCCGTGTGGTCCTCTCCTAAACCTGACCTAACCTAACCTAAACACTATGTGAGATTAAATTGAACACTACATAGTAAAAAAAATAAGAATTTATAGCCAATTGGTATTAAAATCAGATTAAAAAGATATGATTTCAGATTTTAAATTAGCGGGTAAATTAGATATAAGTACTAATTTTTTAGATTGTATAATATCTTCCACTTGCTTGATTCACTGTGCGGCTGATCCAATATACATTAGAGTTGTAACTAATTTTGGGCCTCGAAATACCAAAGCCAATTTTGTCTTGACAATAAAAGTGAACTTTTTAGTCGATTGGGGCAAAAAATTTCATGCAGAAAATGTCTTTATTTTTATATGAAAAAAAAAAAAAAAAAAAATGCATATAGGGTAGAAGGGGGCACATTCGTTTTTGAAAATTATCTTTAAAACGAAGTACATTTTTTTTGTTAATAATTTATTTTATCTTCATATATGAAAGATCCTTCAACTAAATATTTCACTGTGGGTACTTTATGCAATAACTCTCATATTTTTTGGAATTGATCAAAGAATGTTATACACATGATAGTAATGAACAAGATTTGACAAAATATTTAAAGTGTGAAAAAAATTATCACTTGTGTGCAATACTCCTCCTAGGTACAGTGTCACATTTATTCAAATTAGAACGACAAAAATACGAAAATAAAAGCTTATTAATTGAAGTAATTTGTCTTGCATTTATTAGTAAACATATCATATATTATGGAAAAAATACTTAAAGTATTGGTAAATCTCTATAGCGCGAATTATGGACTTTAAAAGTTGCAACTTTTAAAAATATTTTAATTTTACTTACAACTTTTGTTAAGAAGTATGTTAACTTTAACTTCATATATCTCAGTAAATACTGCAGATAATGATATGATTTTTTGGTATATAATAATAAATGTATCCAAATTATTCTGTTGTAATTTTCTAGGTTAAAAAGTAAATACTGAAAATATTGTTTTTCATTTAAAAGAAATCATAATATTAAAAACTATATTTTTTGGGAAATTCTATTTTTAATGGACTGGAACTAAAAAGTTCCAACGAGTTCCAATTTAAAAATTCGATTGTTATATAAAATGATATCTATAAAATTATATCTAAGAATTTTGGCTGCGACTTTTGCGATCTATTAAAATATTAGAAAAAAATATGAGGTACCTCATTTTAGCAATTTTTTAAGAATTATTTAAATATCTCATGACAATGGCTAACAATTTTTTATTCAAGTGTTACACTATGATTTATGTGATTAGATCTTGCCACGCCTACTTTTAAAATATTCCTTATTTTAATAAAATTTACAGGAAATTCATACAAATAAATTAATTTTTTTCAGTATGGGAGTGGCAGTGATTCTACCCGCCCATTTTTAGTGGGAATGTTTATGGCCTTATCAACTAACAGAATATACAATTTCAGACCAATATCTCCAAAATTGGATTTTTGTCGTTCTAAAACTGCCAAATGTGACACTGTGCTGGGGTACATTCGTCAAATTGCTGGTAGGCCGATTTAGCTTATCCTATAGGAACGCCCCTATTACTTGGCGAACATAACAAGGTTTTTATTACTAAAGGAAATTTATTGATATCGTAAGCCGTTTTAAAAATACAGCATTTAAAAAAAAAGTGACGAATGTTCCCCCGTCTAACCTATTCTAAATAATTAAATAGTTGGAATAACGTCAATGTTCAAGTTTGAATAGAGGTTACCGCCACTACCATCTTTTGCTCGATCTGATGACTGTATTATCATTCTATGTTATACCAGCATTGATATCCAGAGGGCGCTATTTTTGTAATATATTTGACTTATGTCAACTTTTAGACGTCAAGATTAAAGTTTCATTGTTGTAGGCGGGCAAATCGTCGATATATTGTCGTGAATAAAGTCGAGTTTTTGATTGAATTTTTAATAGTTTTTGTGAAATAAATAATAATTTGTTAAATTACAAATAAAATAAAATATTATATTGTTGTGAACTCCCAAAAGAAATAAAGGAAAGTTTTGTTTTTGTTTGCAAGTTATCACCCCATAAACTTGTGTTCTTTTATTATGTTTTTTTTTTTTTTTTTTGGTAGACTCAGGTTGATTTGCAACCTGCTACAGTACACATTTTGTTGGCTCCACATTTCTGGATACCCGTGCCATAGTCGGTGGCAAACAGTCAATTTAATTTTAATTTATATCCTATGTTTCCTTCAATCCTAAAGTTTATCTATGTTTAAAATTTCATTAAAATCGGTTCAGCGGTTTAGGCGTGATTAAGTTTCAAACACACACTTGATTTTATAATATTAAAACGGAGTCCTCTTCCACCAAAATAAAGAAAATATTGTGATATGGTCAAGTATTTAGAAGAAAATTACTTAGAACTTATCGGTTATAGAATAATATATAAAAATCTGACTAGAAACTAAGGACTGCGCACGAAAAAATCCATGCATTCATATCTGATTATAGAAACTAACTCAAGGGCAAATTTTTTAAAATTATAACCTTATTAATGTCTATTACGTTCAAGTTCTAAGTTAAAAAGAATAAATTATTTCTTATTGGTTTTTAATGAAATATCTGATCTTTTCCTTCATTTATTCCATTAGAGTTTTTACTGTGTTTTCGGATAATTTTTTGCTGCAATAAGTTCACTTTTTTAAACTCCGTTTAATTTTTTACTGAGCTTTTAGTGTTCTTTAAATGTTTTTCTACTAGAGCATAATACCTTTTAATTGGGTGGAATTTTGGATAATTAGTTGGATTAACCTCTTTTGGTACAATCACAACACCATTTATTTGATACAACTCCATGGCTTTGTGCAGAGTTACCGTTGAGAATTTTAAAAAAGTGTCCAAGAAAGGAGATTTAAAATTCGCCAAACAAAGGGGGATTTTATGAAAAAAGGGGCCAACTGCTTTAAAACCTAAAAGTTTAATTTATTTAATAACAACAAAAACAAAAAATTTTGTAGTTTAAGAAAAACTACGAAATTTAGTTTTATTTATAACAAAATAATTTATAATTATTTAAAAAAAAAAATTGTATTGGAAAAATAAAGATTTATTCATAAAAATAGTTAACATATAATCCTCTTTTAATTAATTAAACTTCTGAGTGATTGATTCCATATCAAAACGGACAAAAAACAGACATTTTCGGATTTTATATCTCCGATTTCAATAAAATTTGCAAATGTTGCTGAAATCACAATTTTTCTGAGTAAATAATCCTCCTGGTCCAAAAATATGACGTTTCAAAAATCAAAAAGGGGTTGAATTTTTTCCAAAAGTAATCACACTTTATTGCTCATAACTTCTAAAATATACATTGTACAATATTCTTATTTTTATTTCGTTTAATAGAACAACACAATGACTTTAAAACGACATGTAAAACATTTATAGATTTCGAAAGTTCAAAGGTCAAAATCGATAATATAAAGATTAAAGCTTAATATCTCAATAAATGGTATTTTAAAATTCTGAAAAAATACATACACAGAAAAAATTATTCGATACATTTTTTTAAGTAATAAGTTTTTTAATTTTTTGTACAAATTTAATTAAATAATTAAATTAATATAATAAACATTATTATTAGTATCATTTTTGTATCACAAAAATTGACAACTGAAAAAAATAAAATAAAAAAAAAATTTTAATACAAGAAATGCAGAAAATCTAAGAATTGCAAGGTGTAGGTTGGAGACTACTAAGCAAAGAATAGAATATGCAGGTAGTTCATTGTTTAATAATATTCCAAGACATTTGAGAAACTGTAGTCGTTTATCAATTTTTAAGAAAAGAATTAAAGATTATTTATTAGATAATGTTGAAATGCTTCTTGAATAATTTGTTATTATTATTATTATTTTTTTTTTTTTTTTAATTTTATACTTGTATATTATTATTAACGATTAAGAAATGTATTTTGCCAGCTCGTCTCATTAAGCCATTCTGGCGCGAGACAACTATATTTGAATTGTTGATTAATAAATAAAAATAAAAAATAAAAAAAAAAAAAAAAAAAAAAAAAAAAAAAAAAAAATAAAATAAAATAAAAAAGAAAAACCTTTTTAAAAATTATGGGTATAGATTAAAATAAAATATTATTTTATGAGAAAAGTCGACGATTTTTGAAATGTCTTTAAATTTATATGGTGATTTCTAGTGCAGAATTTTTTTGAGCTTTCGGTAAGTACACGTTATTTTAATTATGGTCTTATTGTTAATTGTTCCCAAATTATTGTAGATGTTCATGTCATTGATGTCAAACAAATCATGGACCAAATTTGTGTAAAAGTTAGGAGACAATTTCTGCGTACATAGTATATAAGTATACGTTCCTTAAGCATTAAATCACATGTATGTACTTATATACATATTTATTTTCTTTATAGATATGTATATTACCTCCTACGTTAAAAAGGCTACTCTTAGAGGCATTTTTATATCCTGTTTTTTGAACTTCCTCGATTTTATCTGATATCTCTGCGAAATTGGCATACCTAAATCTCTGCTAAAGAAGTATATATCTATAAGTTCGTGTAAATATTAGAACACATACACTTACATCACATGTTTGGTTATCCCATAAGGGATCAAAACTTGGATAAGTAAGATATTTGTGGCGAAAGGTGACAAAAATTCTACTTTTTTGCATACATATCGCTTATTATACAATTTAAGAGCAGCCTATAATTTTGTTTAAGCACATTTCGTGGTTTGTCATTAATATTTTGCAATTTTTTTTTGGAGGATATTTTAAAATCATAATTAAACCACGGTATTAATATTTTTCAATCTATATATTTTAGAGTAGCATCGAAACACTGTTGATGTAACTCTAAATGTAACTAAGAAAATGAGAGATACATGCAAAATGCTGATTTTTGTGACCTATGACCACAAATATCTCGCGCAATTATCCGTGACTTTAGTAATAATGTATAAGAGAGCTCTATGTATCAAGTTTCGCTTTCCTACATCAAATTTCGATGGTGAACCCCAATGAGATATTACATGCGCAATATTGCAATAAATGGAATTCAATCAGTTCAGTACAGAGATTACATGCATTACATTTACAAAAATTATTGTGAGATGTTATTAAGTATTTTTAAGTAAGGTTTGTAATATTTTAATAAACAATTTAAACTAAATTTTTGCACTTTTTATTGGGGGGTATATTTATATGAGAAGATAAAGATTCAGTTAATTATTTTATTAGTTTTAAAGAAAATTTAAATATTATTAATTTTGTTAAAATATTAATTGAAATTTTTAAAAAAATTCAGTTATTTTCACTTTATTAATATTATCATTTTGATGATTGGAGCAAAATCAATAAAAAAAAAAAAAATTTATTAATATTAGCAATTTCATAATTGAAATTCATTTTTATTTTTTTCTGTGTATATTGATAATGAAACCCTTCTCTATATTTGTGCCAAATTTTAAGTTGGAGCCTCCATTGGTTTAGTAGTTTTGAAGCAAAATACAGAAAAAATCTAATTTTTTGTATGTAAATTTTAAAATATTTACAAAAATTTTTTTGAAATTATTTTTTTCTACGAGCACATATTTAAAAAAAAATTAAATTTTATATACAAAATTTGACTTCAGTTTATAGTTTTTTACATAACTTCTGAACTAAATTAGTATCCAACATGAAATTTTGCACAAGCATGAAGTGGAGTTGTATTAATATTATATATTTTTTTTTTTAGCATTTTAAAAACATCGTTTTCGGAGACATATTTTTTGTAAGTCTTATTTTGACCTTTGAACTTTCGATCAAAAATAACTCACTATATATCATTTTTAAGGTCATGTCCTTGTTTTTAAAATTGCACTAAAAGTAACTTTTTATTTTCTACAGCTTAGGAGTTATTAATAATTGGATTTTATTTTTGTCCATAACTCTTAAACTAAATAAGGCTCCAACTTGAAATTTTATATCCATATGGAGAAAAGTTATGTCAACAATATATAATTTTTTAAGAATTTTTAAAATACCGGTTTTTGAGATATAATAGTTTGAATTTTTTTATCTCTAACTTTGACCTTTGATCTTTTGATGTAAAAAACTTTCTATATATCGTTATGAAGGTAATATTTTTGTCTTAAATATGAAGCAGCAACCTGAGATCTACCATGTATATTTAAGAAGTTATTAAAAGTTAAATAAGTATTCATTTGTAAAGTTTTTAAAATTTTTTTGTTTTTTAAACCGTCATATTTTTGGACCGAAAAGATTTTAGCCCATAACTTTTTTGTTTATTAACCTGCTTTCAACAGATAAACAGACGGTCAGACGGACAGACGGACGGACATAGCTAGATCAGAATCTAATCAGTCTTAAAAAGTCACCATTTAGTCTCCATTTGAAAAAGAGGCGAAAAAAGTGGCCAGGTGGTTAAAAAAGGGGCAAATAGCGACTAACGTCGCCAAATGGTAACACTGGCTTTGTGGCTAAAGAGAAGGGTCGAAAAATCTTAACATATATAAAATTAAATTTGACCTTTGATCTTAGTGCTTTTATTATTTTGTATTTTTTTATTTAATTGTTATATTACAGATCGTATAAAAATATAACTTTTATAGTTTTGACCACTACTTATGTGCTCGTGGATTTTTTTTCGGTAACTCTTCCATTAGAGATTTAATAGTTCTTTCAGTAATTTTTTTTTGGAACAGTTTGCCTAACGTCGCCAAATGGTAACGCTGGCTTTGTGGCTAAAGAGAAGGGTCGAAAAATCTTAACATATATAAAATTAAATTTGAAAACGGCTGATCTTAGTGCTTTTATTATTTTGTATTATTTTATTTAATTGTTATATTACAGATCGTATAAAAATATAACTTTTATAGTTCTGACCACTACTTATGTGCTCGTGGATTTTTTTTCGGTAACTCTTCCATTAGAGATTTAATAGTTCTTTCAGTAATTTTTTTTTGGAACATCTTCTTTTAAAATATTTGATATCCTGGGACACCCTTTTTGTGCTCTTCAATTCTCTTTTCACAAGAGTCCAATATCACTCCACTGGTCGTAACTCCGGACAATAAGAAGGATTGACCTCTCTTGGTACTAAAACTATGTTATTGTTGTGCTGCAACTCCATAGCTTTCTTACCGTAATGACATGTTTCCAAATCAGGTAAAAAATATGTGGATACATTGTGCTCTCTTATGGAAAGAAGAAACCTTTTCTGCAAACATTCTTTGATGTATATTTCACATAATGCTTACCATGCATGAAATTTTGTCTGCTTTTGAGTCCTAAATTTATCTTCAGCATTAGCAACATAAAAATGTTGACCCGGAAGCTGCGAAGAATTTGCCAGTAGATACGTTTCGTCGTCCATTATACAACATGAGTATTTTTGTATGAAATTTGATTTAAATTTCTGTGCCCTTTTCTTGGCTTCTAAATTATTTGCTGCATTCCTGTGTGAAACTTTTTGGTGCAAAAAGTTAAAGCCTTCATTGGCTTTAACTTTTTGCACCAACTAGTCAGAGAACTGATCTAACCAGTTTCCTATTTTGCTAGATATGTTTGGAGCTCTTTTCAATATGCTTTAAATTTTCTTGGCATTTCCAATATCATGTGGACCTTTTTTTTTCTTCCCGAACCAGGTTACCTATCAATGGTCAAATTCTTCTGATACTGTTTAATAACATTGAAAACAGTTTGACGGCAGACCTTTAATTCTTTGGCCAAATTTTCCGTCACTCGTTTCGACTAAACTTATAAGAAATCAAAATGGTTGTCATTAAAAATAATAACTGACATATTTTTCAAAAATAACTAGATCAAAAAAAAAAAAAGAATTGATATTGCTTCTGAAAATAGGCTAAGATTTTTTCGATCTCACTACTTAGTTTTTGAAATCATTTACTAGACCTACAATTAATGCAAACTTTAGGTATAAATTCCAAAAAATACATTTTTTTTACGCATTAGTCCGTGTTTTTATAGGTTATATAAAATGCGACCTAGTTTCCACTATATTTTGATTATTTATATCAATGTATTTCTACGAATATTTATGTACATATGTATGCATTTGACTACTAACACCAACAAGTGCAAATGTGGGAGTGTAAGCAAGTTTAACAGTGCGGTATTGATGTACAAAAAAAGTTGTTGCTTTCGACAAAAAATAAAAAAAAAAAGTTCCATACTGAACTGTAACTTCCGTTTTTATATAAATTGCTTTTGATGTTATTGGCATATTTATATTTTGGCCAACAAAAAACAAGTCAAAACCAAGCAGAATGAAACTGAAAAAAGATTCGGCTGTGCCGAATCTTTGATACCCTTCACCATATTACCATCTTACTATCTTATCGACATCATATTACCATATTACCGACAAATAATAAAATTTTCGCCTTAACGTATGCTTTCATATTTTCACATATATAAATCTAAATTTTTTTCAAACTACGAAAATTTGAATATATAAAAAAAACAATCATAGCAGGCTTTGCTTTTAAAAAATAAACAACAACAATTCCATATTTATTTATTTTTTTATGTGTGTATATACAAACTGACTGCATATTCAAAGAACAACAACAACACTGTTATTCATTATATTACTTCTGTTGCTAACTAAACTACTTGTCTTATAGGCAAAAACGTCACTAATAGTCATTACATGTTTGTGTATGTATTTATGTATATTCTTAACAGATATGTTTTAGTTTTAAAAAATAAACAACAACAATTCCATATCTATTTATTTTTGTACAGACTGCATATACAAAGAACAACAACAACACTGTTATTCATTATATGACTGCTGTTTCTAACTAAACTACTTGTCTATACAAAAAACAAAAAACGTCACTATTAGTCATTACAATGCTTAATATACATGTTTGTGTGTGTATTTATATTCTTAACAGATTTGTTTTTGGGCCATAACTCTGTTGATTATGAACGAATTTGGTTTATTAAAAAAAACTAAATTTTATAAAAACATTTATGACTGATCTATATAAAAATAAAAATCTGTAGCTTGAACAAGGGCTTCAAAAATAAAAAATTCGTTTTCCCCGATATCTCAGTTATTACTGAACCGATTTATTTCATTTTTTCAGAACAAAAATTCAGAAAATAATTTCCGAGCCCCCTTTAAAAATTCGAAGTCCCTGGTATATACAGAGGCTTCAGAAACTGAAAAACCGGTTCCAAAAACCGGTTTTTAAAGTATATCTCCGCCATTTATAAACCGATCCTGCTGATTCCAAAAACCAAAATTTTATAAAAATATTTGTGACCGATCTGTATAAAAATAAAAATCTATAGCTTAAACCAGGGCTTCAAAAAATAAAAAATGCGTTTTGTCCGATATCTCAGTTATTATGGAACCGATTTATTTCATTTTTTCAGAACAAAAATTTAGAAAAAAATGTCCGAGACTTCTTTGTAAAAATGAAGTGCCTAGTATATACAGAGGCTTCAGAAACTGGAAAACCGGTTCTAAAAACCGGTTTTTTTAACATATCTCCGCATTGTATGAACCGATCTTGCTGAATTCCAATAGCAAAATTCTCGAAAGCATTTCCGATCGTTTGATATATATATTATATATATCAGTTATCGGTGGGCTTCATAAACGCCATTTCAACCGACACACGGACGGACGGACGGACGGACGGACGGACATGGTCCTATCGTCATCATTTCTTACAAGGATCCCGAAAATGTAAACTTTTTTGCTCTCCGACGAAAATTGTGAGAATTACAAACGGAATGACAAACTTATATATACCCTTTACACCTTTGGTGAAGGGTATAAAAAAACTTTTTATATTTCCATTCGCCCAATATTTATTTTGTTGAAAATTTTAGTTTCATTGAAAATTTTATAGCAAAAATAAATATTATTGAAAATGTAGAAATTAATCACAGGATGTTTGTTGTTATTGGTTTTTTAGCTTTAAGCTTAAAAAGTTAGAATTTATATCTATTATTATAGTTTTTTAGAAGTTTTGGTTTTTTTTTTTTTAATAATTGTTTGTTTGTTGCTGGATTTTATGTAGCGTTAAACCTCTAAATGTTTATGTGTCAAGGAATTTTTGTGTGAGGATTTATATCTATTGTTCACACCTAAAATTGAATTTATATGCGGGTGACAAAAAAATATAAAAAATATATACGTATTTTTATTCTTGTTTCTATTGATCTAAAATTCATAGATAAAAATTAATTTGAGAATATTTTTGTTATTGTTTAGGAAATGAAAAAATTTAAATAGCAACAATATTGAGTGAAAAATTTTAAGCTGAAAAAGAGAATTTATTTAAATGTATTTGAAGCTTTAACAGAATAATGCAGTCATACTTCTACAGACGGATTAATTTAAGATACGAAACCAGATTCAAAAGCTTATATATATATTTTAAATTTGTATTATTTTTGTCAAAGCTTACATACCTGTGTATTAATTAAAAAGCCCTGCCGGCAGATGAAAGATTTTACAGGTTTATTTTAATTAGCAATATGCCAAAAACGGCTTTTTGCGAAAAATAACTTTTTTTATTGTTGAAAATGGTTCTATAGGACTTCAGCAGCAACTTTTGTTCTGCGACTTGTTCATAATTCCGTTATTTACAAAATTACCGTTATTTTAAGGTTATTGAAGAAAATCTCAATTTTGACCTTTAAATTTCCAGAATTCGACCAAATGATGTTTGGCAACTTTGTACAAAATCTTTTGGCGAGTATTTTTGCTGAACACATGAACTCATAATATTTGCAAATACAGGGTGTTTTGATGCAATTTTAATAAAAAAATTATTTCGCGCCATCTAGCGGCAATAATTTGTACTAACTATGTTCAGCAATTAGAAAGGTAATTTGAATACCTTTCCAAAAAGAGCTTTGTTTTCAAAATCGGTGGACAAATAAATGGAAATCAGTAAAAAATGTTCTAAACAAAAACTGTGATACAAAGAAAAACAACAAAAAACAATAACATTACAAATGTAAACAAGCGCGAATGTTGTATAGGAAGTGGTCGGTAAAGTGGGCGAACCACGCCTATTTTTGATTCCGTGTCTACATTTGTCCATGAAGTATTTGCATAAAATTTCTTTGACCTTTCACCTTATATGGGAGGTGGGCGGCAAAGCGGGAGGACCACGACCATTTTTTATTTCCAAGTTTATATCGACCCATGAAAATGTTATAGTAAATGCTTTTATTTAAGAGAGATATAGCAGAAAATATGAAATTAAGCTACAACGGACACCCTGTGTTTTTAGTATTTTGCTCATAACATTTTTGTTTATTTACAGATTTTACTCACTTTCAATATCAAACAAACTTTATATAAGATAAATATTTGAACCAAATTTTATCCCCTTTCGTTGTGCTGTTCGAGCCCTATCCTGCTTTCAACAGACCGACATAGCTAGATCGACTCAGAATCTAACCAGGACCCAGAAAACATACTGTATAATTCATTTCAGCAACATAAACTCCCGTTTTTTTAAATATGCACTATATTTTTTAAATTAATGGGTAAAATTTTCCGAAAATAGGCTTTATTGTTTTTTGTACAGCACAAATTGGACAGAATGTTATGACTTGAAAGTCAACATAGTTGTTGATGACAATAATATCTAAAATTCTGCTGTGGTGCTTGAAGATTACATTCCTATTATATGAATGAAGATGAAAAAATTGCATTTTTTTCTTACATTTTTCAAATTTTCTCGTAAACGAAAAATGCGATCGTCAAGCACCACCGCAGGATTTTAGATATTATGGTCATCAACAACTATGTTGACTTTCAAGGCATAACATTCAGTCCAATTTGTGCCGTGTTAAATGTTGGCAGTAGTATTTTCTTACTTCCATGTTTTGTTGTTGCCATTTTGTTTTTCCCAGCGTATTATTGCAACAATATCCGAAAATGAAAGACTACTACCCAGACTAACTATACAACTAATAAAAACATTGAATTTGTAGCTGTTAACATAAATAATGCGTTAAATTCTTAAAAAGTAAAAAAATACAAGTTTTAAAGGCCACCCTATATTTCCGTTTTAGGACAAGTGAAGGACACCCTAATTAGATATAAAGGTAGCTGACTCTACCCCCGATGCATTAAAAGTCATTCGGCATTCATAGCTTGAAAATTAAAAAGTACTTTTTTGTGGCATATTGCTAATTTTAATGAAATAAATATTAGTTAATTACATTGTAATCTATTGGTAAATATTGCTTATGAATGGAACGGAAAGGGCTGGTATATGTTAATTAAGTTGTTTTTAACTTTCAATCAAATAAACATTTAACTTACACTTCAGCCTCAGCACTCTTCTTATGTAAGTATCAGTATTCATGCTTATAAAAACATTTCAACTCTCATACATCCTTTTATCTACAAATCATACGTGCAACTTATTTTACATATTCAACACTGACAACTGAGTTACAAAATGAAATGTTCTTTTACTTTAAGGCTTTAAATAAGACAAACAGCGCATACGAGCACGCATTAAACAAAACACTTAAACTTTTTATTACAAAAAGAGTGCAGTAGAAAGGGCCGGATATTTCACCATTTTAATTGCATCAAATAGTAAGAAAAATTATTAATTTTTAATTCAAAACTTACATAACTTACAATTGTATTTAAAAAAAAAAAACTTTTTCTTAAAATAATTTTTTTCACTAAAGTCAAAGTCATCTTTCCAACTACGTCCCTGCTTTCAGCATTTTCTACTCTTTACATACTTCAACTGAAGTATTACCTGTGCAGCTGCTGTTGGCTAAAAGTTGACTTTTCTCTTTTAATGAATACATTTGTATTTTTACAATTAATTAAACTGAAGTTAAATAAAAAAAAAAGGATTTAAAAGGAAACAACTCCTGACAGGAAATTCTCAAAAGAAATGCAATGAATTAAAAGAAAAATTCAATCATTTGCGTTTCTTTTAATGGGCTTATACAATTTGGGTAACATACAAATTTATTGTTTAAAGTAATGGGATTTAAATGAATGTTTCGTTTTATTAATTAAGATTATTGTTATTTTTAAAGGATTGTAAATGTAACAATTATACCTATGGAATTTTTTTATGTTTGAATACTAATTAACCCATCATCAAACAGGTGTTTCAATAGTCACATTCCACATAGGGGTAAAAGTGGTCGAAAATAGCGATTAATTCAGGGAAAAATAAAAAGTGATCATGAAAACATCGATATCACATGTTTTCATGATCACGTTTTATTTTTTTATTATTGATTATTAGTAAAAAAATTCAGTTTTGGAATTTTAAGATTTTTTTTTTTTAGCAGAATGTCCATCTGCCTATACATTAGCGTTAAATGTAAAAATTATGCATAATTCAGAGAAAAGCGATATCAACACCTTAATGCATTTTTAGAATTCCAAAATAATTTTTGACATTTGGGTTAAATGAGCCGAAAATGTTATTTAATTCAGTGAAAGGTGATATCAAAATGTTTATACTTACATTTGGTTCTAAAATTGATTGAGAAATAAAAAAAATATTTTTCAAGTTTTAAAATTTGTCCATCTGTCCGTCTGTTTCATAATTTTTGCAAACTTTCCAATTCAAAATCGTTATCAATAATGATAACGACTCAAAATTTCCTTGATAATTTTGTTTTCTACCAAACGTATAAAATACATTAAAATCGGTTTAAAAATTTGGGCTATATATGGAAAAATCTTGAACAAGATCTTGTAAAATTGAGATTTTTGAAATTTTAAATGTATATAACTCGAAAAATGTATAAGATAAGTAGTACATGTAAGCATGTTTTTTAAAGGATTTATCAAGGACTTTAAGGTGATTTAAAAATCTTGGAAATTAGATAAGGAACAAAAATTCTCTAGTGGTTTAACATTTTCTTTAACTAGTACCCTATTTGAACCCCCATAGTTCCGCTCCTGAAGCGTATGTGGGGTACTGCTTCTAAACTCAAAATATTAATGTCCTTTTCTACGCCTATTTTATATAAACCCAACCAGTCGATTAAAAGTTACAGATTTATTTCGATTCTGCCCCACTGTTTAATGTTTGATAAAGCAAAGAAAAAGTCTGCACTTAAGCTGTTTTTTGTATGAAATCTACTGGATTTAAAAAAAAAAAAATATATATATATATATATATTTTCTCGAATCGGGATATATAAGCACGGTATTTTTTTTTTTTTTTTCATAATATTAAAGTGGACAATATGTACTATTTTTTCAGAAAAATTTCAGAACAAACATCTTGTAACATTTTAAGTTGCATTCAGCGTTACCGTTTGGCGACTTTAGTCGCCATTTGCCCCTTTTTCAATCACCTGGCCACTTTTTTGCCCCTTTTTTAAATGGCGACTAAATGGCGACTTTTTAAGACTATGTGCTACATTACGATAAACTAAGTTGTTTGAAATATATCGACCGATTTTTTATTAATTTCAACAAATAAATTAATAATTTTGGGACTGTCCTACAGTATAGTGATATAAAAAACCGCGGAGTGCTTATAAATGAACTGAAACTGTTAGTAATTAAAAATAACAATAAAGTTTATGAACAGCTATTTATATCATCATATGCCAAATTTTTTGGACTGGATTGAAGAAATAAAAAAAAGGTTCGATGAATACTTATATCCTAATTTAAATTTGTACTTTCCTAAGAGCAATCCCTCGGGGGAACGAGTTTTTTTTAATAAATTATCAAAAACAAGAAATAGTTTATCTAACAGACTTATGACAATACTTGTGAATTCATGCGTTCCATCCCACAGTATCACATTTATCCAAATTAGAACGACAAAAATACGAAAATAAAAGCTTATTAATTGAAGTAATTTTTTTCGTATTTATTAGTAAACATATCATATGTTATGGAAAAAATACTTAAAGTATTAGTAAGTGTCTATAGCGCGAATTGTGGACTTTTAAATTTAGAACTTTTAAAAATATTTTAATTTTACTTACAAGTTTTGTAAAGAAGTATGACAATTTTAACTTCATATATCTCAGTAAGTACTGGAGATATTGATATGATTTTTTCCGGTCTGTAATAATAAGTGTATTCAAATTATTCTGTTGGAATTTTGTAGGTTAAAAAATAAATACTGAAAATATTGTTTTTATTTAAAAGAAATCATAATATTCAAAAAAATATATATTTTGGCAAATTCTATTTTTAATGGACTGGAACAAAAAAGTTCCAACGAGTTCCAATTTAAAAACACGATTGATATATAAAATGATATCTATAAAATTATATCTGAGAATTTTGGCTGCGACTTTTTGCGATCTTTTAAAATATTAGAAAAAAATATAAGGTACCTTATTTTAGCAATTTTTAAAGAATTATTTAAGTATCTTATAATAATGGCCGAAAATTAGTTATGCAAGTGTTACACTAAGATTGATGTGATAAGATCTTGCCACGCCTACTTTTAAAATATTCCTTATTTTAATAAAACTTACAAAAATATGCAGGAAATTCATACAAATAAATTTATTTTTTTTTTGAGTATAGAAGTGGCAGTGATTCTACCCGCCCATTTTTAGTGGGACTATTAACGGCCTTATCTACTAACAGAATATACAATTTCAGACCAATTTCTCCCAAACTGGATTTTTGTCGTTCTAAAACTGCCAAATGTGACACTGTGCATCCTAAATTTGAAAGTCTAGAGTACGAGTGAAGAACTCCTACAAAAGTTCAGGAGTTTAACTAATTAAAAGAGGATTGTGTGCTAAATATTTCTGTGAATAAATCTTTATTTTTGCAATAATAAAAATTCTTGTACAATAATAATAAATTATTTTATTATTAATAGAACAGAATTTTGTAGTTTTTCTTAAAATACAATAATTTGTTGTTATCAAATAAACAAATTTTAAGGTGTTTTTTAGGTTTTAAAGTAGTTGGCCCCTTTTTTTCAAAAAATCCCCTTTTTTGGTGACTTTTTATTTTGAAATCCCCTTTTTTGGACACTTTTTAAAAATTCTCAACGGTAACGCTGGTTGCATTCCATGAAAGTTGTAAATTAGTGTATTTTAGGTAAATTTTCAAAAAATAACAAAAATATTAAAACAAACTACAAATTCTTGAAGAAAAGAACACCAAAATAGCTGAAGTTGATGGTTCCATTTTAAATTTTAACCTTAAGAGACTTTTTATTTAAATTTAATACGCTGAAAGTTGATGAAAATTTAATTTTTTACCCTTTTTCAAAAATGTAAAAAAGTTGTTAAATTTGACAGCTCTTTATAAGAAAATAACACAACCTAACTTAAAGATTTTAACTGATATTGATACACAATTTTGTCTATTTTTATTTGGTACCCAACTTTATTACAAAAATTAAAATTTTAAAATTCAATTAATCGCCATTTTTGAAACATTTTACCCCAACTTGCATTCGCAACAAATATGGTCAATATATTTCAATATAAAATTTTGGTGACTTTTTTATACTAAGTGTTACATTTTTATAACTATATTATAGCATCATTACTGCATTACTTTGCAAGATATCACATTTTCCCATCGATACACTTCACGTTCTTCTCCTTGTTTTGAGTCGACAAATGCTAAGAATTTTTATTTTCAAACATTGAAAAGTATTACACTCAAACACAAAATATGAAAATGGAAAATCATTTTTTTATGATTTTCCAAACTGATGAGAGCTCAGTTTAAAAGATTTTTATAAAATATAATACAATAAAAAATAACTACATAATTTTCCATACCAAATATATGTGGTCCGGCCAGACTATATTTGTAACGAATACGACATGTATTCCAATTTATTCCTATAACTATTCTTCTATTAGACCTATTGTTCTGGTTTTTTCTTAGATCGACATAAAACAAAATTTAAGAAGGGTACCTGAAACTTCAAGTCTCTAGCTTAATTATAAATACGAGAGTATACCTGGGGTGCTTCGCTACCCCTATAGTATTGAAATGAAAAAGTTAAGTGTGAATAAAATTAATTATTGTATTTAAATATTTTACTAAAATACAACCTGCTTATTAACAATCTAATAAAAAATGTCGGAGGACAAATTTAACGATTGCAACTAATTTAATAGTAAATAAATACTTTTCAAATGTTTTTTTAACCAATTTTCTAAAAAACAGCGAAAATTGGTAAAAAAATAAAATAACCAATAAAAATCATGGTTAAATACATACGTAGACAAACTCCTGAAACTATTTTAAGAAGGGACGGCGATTATAACTTAATTTTTGGATTTTTTCATATTGATAATTTTTTCTAATTTGACAATTTTTTTCCGTTCTATATTTTTAACCGATTTGTAACTTTTTAACAATCAGAAATCGCAAGCAAAATAATTAATTTTTACAGAAAAATGTGTTTCTCATAATACAAAAAAAAAAAAAAAAAAAAAAAAAAAAAAGAGTATGAACAAAGCAATTCAAAGTATTAAAAACTCTTTTCTATTTTGTTTTGATAACGCAGGTAACTAATTTTACATATAAATGTGTATTTGCTGAAAATAAAAAAACAGTAAAAAAAAAAAAATACCTTTAAAAACAACTCTCATTGTTTACATTTTTTACTTTGTTTCTCTTAATGCATTCGACTCGAAAAATAAACAAAGCAATTCAAAGTATTACATTTTTTTATTTTGTTTATCTCGCTCTTTTTACCACTCTCGCAATTAAAAGTGTAAAAACAACACTGTTGTTATTTCATTACAACTTATCCAGTTGGTTTTTATAAAAAAAAAAAATAACAACAAAGACTGCTTTGAATGAGAGAGTTACATACATGAGAAATAAAATAGAGTTAAATAATTTGAGACTCTCTTTTCTTTGTATGAGTGCTTTGGTATACAAACAAAAATCAAGTTACTACTAACTTCTACCGCTTATAACTTCTCAAATACTGAACGGATTTTAATAAAATTTATATTGTGCACATCTATGAGAAAATATCTTTTTAGTGGTATATTTTTTATTAAAATTTAGTGTGAGGGTAAAAGGAATTTAGTGTGAGGGAATGTGTTTGCCTATTAATTATATAGATATGACAATTAGATATAAATCTGCAGTTGGTCTGGCTAGACCATTTGTAACACAAAGGGTTAATAACATCATCATTAATATTAACATTAGTGTAAATTTTTTGAAAGATATGTGGTATAATTTTAGCAGGAATTTTATTTAATCTCTGTGTGCCATTTATCATTAAAAATATATAAATGCTAGCGTATTGACAATTACCGCGACCAGTGTTGCCAAAACTGTAAGGTTATATCCCACCAAATTTTACTGGAAAACCCCCTTAAAATTAAATAGTAGCAGCGTTTTTTATCTTTTTAATTTAAATATTTGACAAATTTAGTTATATAATAATAAAAAAAATTTGTCAAATATATTGATTACAAATGTCAGAAATTTGACAATAAATTAAATCATGTCAAAAAAAAAAAAATTGCAATTTTTTTTTTTTTTATAATAAATTTTTTTCCTTTTTAAATTAAATACTTTTGATAATATAATATTTGGCAAGTAAAGTATACTATGTATAGAAACACTGCCATTCAACAGAATGTTTCAAGATTATGGTGACATTAAAAAGCGTATTATTTTTAATATAATTAATATAGTTAAATTTTTTTCATCTTGATTTCTAAAGTCTTGAATTTAAAGATGTTTAATTGCAAAAAATAATTAATAAAGAAATAAGTACAATTTTCTTCCAAAACATGTATTTTCTAAGGTAATTTTTGGGTCATCTGAATTAAGAATTAAAAATAAAATCAATTTGCGCACAGTGGTTCCAAAATGCTTTTTATGGAAATAATTCAGTAACTAAAGAACCGTTAGAGGTATCTCAATAAAATTGTATGTCATTAAAAAAAAAAAAATCGCCAAAAATTCATTTATTATATGACAGAAAAGAAATTTTACATAAAGATAGTCCTTGTAAATATCTATAAAAAATACACTTACATGTGTAGGTTATCTCTTTCAGTTTAAGAGATATTTGTGTCAAAATTTAGCTTTTTAAACTTGGCGGACTTAATTTTTTCCCTAGAATTTTTTTAAAATGTTTGCCAAATTCTCCTCAAAATTCTAAATAATATTACTGCAAAGAATCTATAATTATATGAATCCGTTTAAAAGTTATATTAATCTAAATTTGGAAAATTTTTGATTTTTTGTGTTTTTTTCCAAAAAGGTGGCAATATTTATTAAGTGATAAAACTAGTTTTTTGTTCTGAGCTTTATCGTTTTTTTAATATTTTCAAAAGAAATCTTTATGTAAATGCGTGCAAAGTAAATCTGGAGGAGTTAGGGACAAAGGTCTGCCCACGAGCCCTATCCAAATTTAGTCAATTTCGGTATTTAACTTTTTCTTTTTTTGTTATGTTCTCAAATCTCAAAGCTGGGATCGATTTAAAATTATTTTAATTTTTTAGCCCTATATGTAAGATATACAACCAAAAAGTATTTTCTGACGGAGGCTTCTTATAACGACAGCATGACCATTTCAATGAAAAAAGTTAATTTTTGAAAGAAGCTTTCCCCGAACTGGAATTTTAGGTATTTTGGAGAAAGAAAATGGGAATATATTTATTTTTTTCCTTTAAGAACAAATTTTTTTATATTATACTGAAATTTTGTAATGATAGCTTAATTAATGTAGATTTTGTTTAAGTTCAAATATAAAATTTTTTTCGAAAAATAACAATAAATACAAAAATTTTTGGTTTTTTGATCAATTTAATGAAAAAAATTAGTTCAAATACTTTATTATTTACATGCTGTTATTTTTCAAGTAATATCCTTTCCAATGATATCAAATATTTGCATAATTCCTTTACACAATCGTTTAAATACTTGCTGAAACTTGACCCCCCTTCAGCGACATGTGCACATTTTCCTTAATTTCCATAGTAAATGTGTGCTGCAGCATTCTATATACATAAGTACATAGCAGTTTCAACGTGTTTTTTTAAATAATTTTGTGCAACTTTTTAACCGTTAAATATATTTCAATAAAATTTCACATAGTTATTACTGAGGTAGCGATTTTTAAAAAAAAAATTACATACCCGAGATGGGCAACTTTGGAGGGCCACCCACTTCCCCCCTGACCAGCTAGGGGTGTGTACTCCTCCAAATCAACTCAAAAGCACCTCAGCTCTGACCATGTGAAATTTTATTGAGATACCTCTAACGGTTCTTTAGTTACTGAATTATTTCCAAAAAAAGCGTTTTGGAACCACTGTTTTTCGTCAAGTATTTGTTGAACTCGCCCATAATTGTGTATTTTTCTTACATTTTCAATAATTTTCTATAAGAATATTTAAAAATTGGTCGCGTAAAAAAAAATTCCTATAAAGAAAAAGGCAAAATTATAGAATGTGAACAATCCAAATTTAATCTATAAAATATGGCGAAGAAAAATTGAGCGAGGTCAAAGTATTGAGGACAACATTTTAACAAATCAGTCTCGCTATGGAACAAATATGAAAATAGGTACTTATAAAGCAACAATGAAAGCTTACAGAAGATCCATCATTTGTGACGCCTCCAATTATACTGAGTCTGCGTCAAAAATTAAACTAAAGTCAAGTATTAAAGTAAGTGTTTTACAGTAAAGCATGTTATTGGAAATTTAGTGCATCTAAGAAGATTAAAAATTATAGGGACCCACCTCTAAACACCATTCGTGAAGCAAAACTACTCCCGTTTACAAGTGAACTCATGTTGTAAAAAATGAATTAATCATCATGATAAATAAATTGTCGAACAATTGTATATTTTGGCCAAAATTGTGGATTACCAAGACGATCCAAAATACTCTCTGGTACAATTATCTTAAATGAAGCTCTATTGTGCGAATTTATCTTATAAATTTGGACTTCATTGTAATCTTTATTGCCAAGGTTTGTTTTAATATAGTATTAAACATTATTTACTGTTGTATCTACTAAAAAACGACTTGCAAATACAACGACTTCCTTAAAGCTATAATTTTTAAGGGCTCTGGAGTTACTGTTGTAAACGGATTTATAAGTGGCTTGTTAACGACATCTAAATTAGTTGGAATGTTTGAAGATGAGGGAGTTAGTAAAATTAGTTCTGAAAGCTTACTTGTAGCAAGGTTTTGGGATCATTGGCAGGTTTGTAGAATTAGATACCATAGAAGTAACTAAAGTCGACTCTAACGGAATTATATTATCATTGGAAGCGTTGTGAGGAGGAATAAAGTTATTTGAATTAGGAGTTATAGCAGTAGCATGACTACTACTTGGATTTGTGGTTAGTAATGGAATAATTGATGATTTTAATAATTATTAAAAATTTTATCACTTTTAAAACTATTTTTTTTTTTTTAAATTTAATAAAAATAAATCGCATATATATGACTTCTAAGCTAATGATCAGAAAAAAACATTTATAGTAAAATAAAATGGTTTATTGTTTTTTAAAAATTAAAGAATTTTAAAACATTTTTTTTTTATATATTTTTTTTTTTTTTCATTTTGATAAATTTTTAAATAAAGAAAATTAATCTTTTATTTCTGAAATTTTAGATTTCTAAATTTAAAAATATACTTTTTATAATTTTTAAAAAATTCTATCGCCTTTAGAAATATTTTTTAAATTATACCAAGTGTCTTCCAATTTTTATAAAATTTTACACGTGTAAGGTCTATGGGTGACTATAAATATTTCAGCTTTCAGATTCGCTAAATTCAGAAAATTCGCGATTTTATTTCGCTTTTTCACTTTCGAAAAAACCTAAAAAATCTCGAAAGTGTACAACTTTAAATACAAATATTTCTGGGAAGGCTTTATTATTATTTAAACTGCGTTTGAATTGTAATTATATCAGCTTAAACATGAATATTTTATAAATAAAAAATATTTTTTAAAAATGCATTTTAATGCAATTGCATTTTTTAAATGTATTTTTCTTTAAATATGCTATTAAAATTTTTAAATTTTTTAACATAAATAAAAAGTTTGGAATCTTTACATTAAAATAGAAATCTTAAATTTTTGGGACGGACACATGTACTGTGCATAATTTCCCCTTTTCTTCAGCTAGTTTAAATTTTTTCATATAAAAATTATATATGAAAAATTTATATTTTTAAAATATTATGGATCGAAGACGTGGTTTTTGAAGTTCTGACTAAATTACACAAAAAATATACAATGGCCTTTTACATACTTTTTAAATTACAGAAATCCATCAATAACTTCAAGAGATATGTATATTTAAAATTGAATACTTTTTATATTTTGTTAATTTTTATATAAATTTTAAAGGAAATTCAAAAAACAAGAAAAAAAAATTATTTTTATATGAAAAATTGGGAACATGTTTTTATAAAAATTTAATAATGTATATAAGATTTTCGCGTCCCAAAAATTTGACACTTTTATTTTAATGTAAAGATTCCAAACTTTTCATTTATGTTAAAAAATTAAAAAATTTTAATAGCATATTTAAAGAAAAATACATTTCAAAAATGCAATTGCATTAAAATGTATTTTTAAAAAATCTTTTTTATTTTTAAAATGTTCGTCGTAAAGCCGCCATATGCGAAATTTTAAGGCCGTTTAAATCATTAAAATTCACAAAGTCTTTCCAGAGATATTGCTATTCAAAGTTACATACTTTTGAAATTTGTTTGGTTTTTGAGAAAATTAAAAAGCGAAATTAAATCGCGAGTTTTTGCAATTTCACAAAATTGAAAACAGAAATTGATAAAAGGCTTAATGGAGTTTATATATACAAATTTTTATCGAAATTGAAAGCCATCAAGTCAAAAAATATACTTTTTCGGCGTTCTTTCCTGGAATGGTCGATATACATAACCATCCCAAAATAATGAGATAAATTCTCCAATATCAGACAATTTTGTATGCAGAAATCATAGAATAAGACTCACTTCACTACCTATTTTAATATATGTAAAATAATGTTCAGAGCTTCAAAATGTACGAAAATATTATAAGTTTTAACTTCTAGTTAACATTCATGGATTTTTATATAGCTTTTCTGTAATTGTTTATCATTTAAAAATAATTTAGATTTCGAAGAATTTTTTGGCATTTTTAAATAATTCTACTAATTTTGAAGTATCTTTAACAATTAAAAAATAATAATAATAATAATTAATATTAATCATACGCTCCCATGGCAATAATGCTATAATTTCTTAACCTTTATGTTTACAACCAAAAATTTATACGTATCCTTATAACCAACATACCTGGGTATGTCATACATTTTGTATGCAATTTTTGACTATTTCATGTTTTCAAGTGTTTTTACGATAGAAAGATAAACACGTGGTATTTGATAATAATATTTTCTTGTAAGGAATTACATAATTTAACATTTTATTATAATTTGCTAAAAATATAACCGTTTTTACCTAATATTGACTGAGTGAAGCCAAAAATATAATTGTTTTTTAAGAACCTTTGAGGTTTTCCCACTTAAATAAAATCAGGCTTTCCCATCATTTGAAGCCATAACAGTTTTATTTTTTCCTCGTGCATTCGAATTTCAGATTGCGTTTCCCATTAATTTATTTATCTTTGAAAAGTAATTTTACTAATGGAAATTATTCCTATATGATTTTTTACACTTTTTAAGTGTTTTTTATGACAGAATTTTGATGTTTTTAAATTTTTATGATTATTTCTTAATTATTATACAACCGCTTTTACCTACTTTTGACTGAGTGTAACTAAAAATACAAAAAGAACGATCTAAATGGTTTTATAGTACCCTTGAGTTTTTTCCCATTCAAGAATAATCCGGTTATCCCGAAAGTATAACGGTTTCATTTGTTCCATGTGCATTTAAAAACCTTTGCATTTCATTTATTGTTCTTTGCTAAGTACCTGAAGAAGTCACTCATTTTTTTTTTATGAAATTTTTTGAGATTTTTGTATTTTTATAATAATTTGCTAATTATTATATAACCGTTTTCACATTGGTTTTTGTACACTAAATTTTAAGTTTTTTTTTCAATTCAAATGGAATAGCACTTTTGAGATGCACCTGTTGTTGGTTTTCCTATCATTTAAAGCTAAAGCAATGTTGAAGTCAAAGAAGAGTACATAAGTCCAATGCTGGAGAAAGTTAGAAATACAGAAAGAGAAAATGAGCAGGATCATTTATCAACAGATGAAGATAATAAAGATTACGTGAGAAATGTAGATAATTCATATGCAGAGGAAATACAGTTAATACAGAATATGATCCTACAAATGACACTGATTCGGATGAAGAAATGGATGCAGATACACTTGAAACCTTAATGAACACATATATAGGAGAGATATAATTTTCTTGAGAACGAAAACGTATGTATTTATCCACATGATACAATTTGGCCTATAATTTGATGCTGGACTACAATTTGTCAATTTTGGGAACTGTCAACAAAAGGAGAACATTCGGATGTGGCTACTTCTGTCACAAATATTAAAAGATACATATATGGAAAATAATCCACAATTAAAACTTCAACAAATCGTATAAGGTAATTCCTGTTGCAGCTGAGCAAATAACTAACTGTAGAGAAAATAAAAGAAAGGTACAAATTATACTACATTTTTGCTCTAGAAATGGAATCGAAAGCATGTTGGAAAGTCCAGTAAAATTAAGAGATGAATATTTTTTATCCGAAACCAAGAAATTCAAGATATTAGTGGAAAAATGAAGAATAAAGTGAATTGTTTTATATGTTATAGAAGAAGACCAACGCGAAAGGCATGTAGGAAATACCATAAACCAACATGTGCTGAATATTCAGAAGATATTAAGAAATGTAAGGACTGCGCAGCCTAAAATAATTTTTTTTTTTTTAATTTATTATAAGCTTATGTCTTTATTATTAATAAAAATTAAACATAATAAATATTGTACTTGTATTCGATAAAATATTTCCACAAATTGCTCTGTACATACCCGGGTATGCTGGTTGTAAACGTAAGGGGTATCGTCACCAAAACGCTTATAACTTTGGCTATAAAAACTTTTTTTAACTTTTTTCTTCAAAATATCATAGCTAACGATATTGTTGATAAACATCTAAATTTTCAATTTAATATGACAACCAGAACTCCGATTATGCTAATTTAAAAATGAAAAACATACCCGGGTATGCGGTTGTCAACATAAGGGTTAACTAACAGTAGGGAAAAACAATTTATATATAAAAATCATAGCAAAATATAATTTCAGCCACCATTATTCCAGATTGTACAATTTATTTATTTTACTTTTTATAAACTAAATGTTAAAAAGAACAAAGATTTTTTTTATTAAATTTAATGCTAACTAATACTTTATGTTAATGAATTTATTTAAACTTTTTTTTTAACTGAAAGTTAGTATTTAATTTGCAGTTATTTTTAATAGGCCTTAAAAACAATTTTAGTTTGATTTTTTTTTTTTTTTTGCTATTTTGTTTTCTGAAAAAATCAGACAAGTAGTTTTCGAGATATACTTTAATATATGATGCAGCCTCCTTAATTTTTAAAGTTAAGATTTATCGCTAGAATATAGTCAGTTCAAAATAAGTGAATTAGAGGCTTAGTACTTTATAATACCGTGTATCTGAATTGAGTGAGAAACCCCGTGCTATGTTTCCCTGTGTAATTTTATTATAATTTAACATTAAGAAAATATTTTATTGAATATTTTTTTTTTTTCGTTATGTACTGAATTTGATCTGATTTTAAATATTTTTAGTACTACACAATATTGGTAATGGTGTTTCAGATTTCAATAATCCTTATATAAAATAAAGTTCAAGCATATTTCAAAGTGCAATAAATATTTCAGGCAATAAAATATTAAAATTACAATATTAAAATTAAAATATTTTCTTAGATGTTTTTTATTTTTTATTTTTAAATGATTCATAGCTTAAACAATGAAACCATAAGTAATACAGTAGGATTTTATTTTAAAAATTAATAGTTTTTATTTTAGTATTTTCTCTTAATTTATTTATAAACAAACAGCTTATGTACATGTCTGTGTAAGAAATTGTTTTTTTATAAGTATTTATTACATTTACTATGTGTGCGTTTATGTGGTTGTGTAAAATTTTAAATCCAAAGTAATAAGACGATTAAGTTTACTTAATTCTTACTTAAGTGTTCTTTTACAAATGTCTTTGGTTTCAAAAAAACAAAACCGCACACACAGCTTTGGCAGATAAAGAAAGAAGACAATGAAAGACAGACACAGTAGCCAGCATGATAGACTATTCGAAGAATAGAGTAAATTATAAAGGAAAACATAAGACAGGACTCCTAGATAAAGATCAAAGTGACCAGATGTATAAAAAGGATTTTATTCTGTAGCAGACAGGAGTAAATTGTTAATAAAAAATTCAGAACTCATGGACCAGGGTCAAGGTTACTAGAAGCTTAAATAGAATTTCTGAAATTTTTAGGTAGAAGAGAAAAAATCAGCCTAATTTTCCTATGTAATATAAATAAATATCAAGAACAACAAATTCTGAAATCTTTTTTACTCGTAACATTTCAGTTTAATTGTTAAATTAGTAAGAAAAAAAGGTCATTTTGTTTCTATTGTCTGGCAACTTAAAAAGTAAGCAGTTTAACAAATTTTTTTATTCAATGACTGTAAAAATAACAGCAGCAGCAACTATAAACGAGACAAGAGTTTTAACACTAATAAATAAATAGACGACAAATACAAGATTAAAAGTCAAAATGATTAATTGTTAAATGTCAAATGTATAAAATGGCAACAACACCAGCAAAACTTTAATAAACAGTTAGAAAACTGTCTACTGGTTTTTTTATATTTTATCGTCAGATTTTCCAACTTTTTTTTTTTTTTTTTTTTTGTTTCTACTAAATTAAAGCCTTAAAATAAACTTTTATCTGTCTCTCTTTTACGACCAGTAAACATAAAACTTAATTTTTCATTATGTTTTTTATTCTAAGGAAAATAAAATATGATTTTCCTACCAACAAAATGTTGTTTTATATAATATTTTTTTTATCCTTTTCAACATCATCGCCAGCATCATGAACAAACAGTAAAATTGTGGCGTAAAATATAGTATTTGAATTGTGCTCTTTTCAGCCTCAACTCTAAAAGTTATGGTAACCGCACAACTTCTTATAATATAATTAAGGACTTTATGCGTATCGTGTACCATGAGCTAGTGAGAAAGTGTGGTAAGAAGTAAATTTATAACATTTTATTCATCCAACCACTTTTATTCAGACTTTACAATGTTAGATTTTTCATTCATTTATTTGTTTTTTTCATTCATTCATTTTGTAGTTTATAGTCATATAATATTTTTTTTTAGCATTTATACTCATTGGCACCCATTGTAATGGCTCATCCCTAATACTTTTGTTCTTTAGAGAAGAAAGTTTCTTCCATAGATTTAATTTTTATATTCATATAAAGTTTTTCTTATAATATTCTGTTATAATTTTATTTGTTGCTGTGTTTTATTATTTTTTTTCTTTCTGCAAACATTTGAAATTTATGTCCTATTGTAGAAAACTATTTAAGGGATAGGAACATTTTTAAAAGAATAATTGTTATTAAGAAAAGTTAAAAAGTTTTGTCGGTGTGATGATTTTTATAGAAAATGACAATTGCCAGAAGAAAAGGTATAATATGCCTTTAAAGTATTTTTAAAAATAGGCTTCAAATAATGTATTATTTTTGGTAATAATACTTCTGGATAAGGTGTTCAAGAATAATTTAATATATAAAATAATAGCGAAAAAATATGAATGAAGAAAGAAATGGTGTTAAAATAAGTAAGTATATAAGGTCTGTCCACGAAAAAATTTTCCTTGGCAATTTTTTTTCTTTCATAAAATGCATTTAAATCCCACTTATACTAAAAACAAGATAAACATTTTGTTATTGTAATTTGCTTTCATAAGTTTTTGTGGACATTTTCTTAGCACCCTTCATTAGTTTTTTTACAGTACTTTTATCAACATAACATCTTCGTCAATTATTCTGAAAATCTAGATTTCACAAAAAGCTGATAAGATTTTCTCTTTTTTCTCTTTTACAATAGTATATTGTTATCGCAAGCATCGTTATTGTTGAATATATTTTATTTTAAAAACAATATGGTTGCATCAACTTTACTTCTGTATTCAATTAATATAAACGTGTACATAAATATTTACAAAAATTAGATTTAAGTAAGTGTTTTAATTTATATATACAATTGGGGGATTCACAAAGTGTGATATCATGTCATATTGTCATATGTCCTAATATATTTCAATGTATAAAAAATATTGTTTTTGTTTTTCCTTTGTAAAATTTTATGACATTATGACAATACGACATGATAGCACACTTTGTGAATCAACCTAATATATTTTAATATGAACTATATATTAATTATAGCCTCGTTGATAACAATCTGTTTGTCTCTAATTGCGTCGAACAATTAATTCCCAAGTCCATATATCATGAAAATATGGTTTTTGTTCAAGCTTTTTTTATTGCTTCCCAACCATAATATTGTTATATACCTACATAAAACTGTCCATATACAATAAAAAAAATGGTTCCTATTCAACATTTTTTTTATTTCTTTCTCTACCATATTATTTTTATATACATAAAACCAAGTCCATATACATTAAGAATATGGTTCAAGCTTTACCATATTTTTATTGTGTTTTAACCATATTATAGTTATACACATAAAATCAAGCCATATATGAATCATTATATGGATCTGCATCTAAACATAATACAATTTACAATCAAACATATATTCCAATCATAATATGAAATGCTACCAACCATATTTTTTGTTTGCGAGCGTATAAGCCTGCTAATATAATATTATAATAATAAAAATAGGCACAACCAAATCCGAAAATCTTAAAACAAATATTAACGACATTTTGTGGCTTTTCCTTTCCTTATCGAAGTTAAACATTTGAAGCTTTGAGAATCTGACCAATTAATAGTGATGAAAGTGTTAAATTAGTAAACTTTTTAAAACCGAAAAAGTCTCCGTAAATGCCCTCTCTGATTGAAATGTAAAATCAGTTTTCGATATGATTAGGAGAGCAACAAATGAGTATAGCAAATAAAAATTTCTGAAATCTAAAACATATCTCAAAAAAAAAAGGAACTGGCGTATCTCCGTTCCCTGATAGAAAAAGCTGGCTCCGTTAGGATTTTTAGGACGAATGGATGTATAGGTATGTCTATTTTTAGTTTTTTTTAAATTTAGCATTTTTGCGCTTTTTTACATTAAAGTTAATATCAGTGTTGCCAGTTTAGCCTTTTTATTTTGCTTCTAGCCTCAAAATTTTCGATTTAGCTTCTAGAATTTTTTCTAGCTTTTTTTACTTTTAAATAAGTATTTTCTCATTTTATTTTACAGAATCATCAATTTAAGCATTTTTGTGCATTAATTTGCAGAAAAAAATTGAAATTATTTATATTTAACGAAAATTTTCGCCTACTGCGCTTCATTCTACAAAAATATTAAAAATACTTTTTAACAAATTTTGTTACCCATAGAAACTATTTAAGTTATATTTAAAAATTCATTAAACTATCTTTAAGAAATATCAAAACCCAATGAGAACAAAAAATAAATGAGTTCTTAAATAAAACAATATATTAGCCTTTTTCTGGCTTTATTTTTTGGGACATTTAGCCTTTTCTGACTTTTTTTAAAGTCTAATTTAGCTTCTTTTTTTCTCAAGTCCTGGCAACACTGGTTAATATTTAAACGAATAATAATATTTTATTGATAATTCAGTATAATATGTACAAACTTATCCTTAAATCAGAGAATTAAAAAAAATCTCACTTTTTTACATGGAGGTACCCAAAATACGAATTCGTAAAAAAAATGTTTAAAAAATTTACTTTTTTCATTGAAATGATCACCATGTCATTTTAAGTCGATCCCAGCTTTGCTGTATATATAGTGGGTGGCCCTCCAAAGCTTGCCATGTCGGGTATGTAATTTTTTTGAAAAATCGCCAAAAGTTCATTTATTATATGACAGAAAAGAAATTTTAGATTTAAATAGACTATTGAAATTTAAGATTTCTTTTCTGTCATATAATAAATGAACTTTTGGCGATTTTTCAAAAAAATTACATACCCGACATGGCAAGCTTCGGAGGGCCACCCACTATCACCCTGACCCGCTAGGATCCTGTACTCCAAATAAACTCCAAAAGAACTCAGACCATATGAAATTTTAATTTAACGGATCAAAAGTTACAGAATAATGTCAAAAAAAAAAGCTCTGGAAAGTGAAAGAAAAAAAGGCCGTAACAACACTTTTTACACCAGAAACAGCATTTTAGGTGACGATATATATAAAAGATAGATTAACAGTAAAGAATTTTGGGGACTATCTACACATATATATATATATATATATATATATATATATATATATATATATATATATATATATATATATATATATATATATATATATATATATATATATACCCTACACCATATATATATATATATATATATATATATATAAATATATATATATATATATATATATATATATATATATATATATATATATATATATATATATATATATATATATATATATATATATATATATATATATATATATATATATATATATATATATAAAACTAATTAACGGATAATTTAAATACTGTTATAGCAAAATACTTACAATTTTATATTAATATACTTTTCTCATCAGTTTCCAAATATAGAATTAAAATATGATGGAAAGAACCAGTAGAAATGCAACGAGAATATGAAATAGCGTAGGTCTTAAGTATTATTACAGCAAGCGTCATCAAAAACTCTTTCAATAACCTCTATAAATTAAAATGAAAATGGGACAGGTACCCTCATAGAAAGCAAATATTTCCAATGGCATATCTAAAGAACTTATATGGTGAGAGCCCTCAAATTTTGTAGGAACTACTTTCTTAATGAAATAAAACGAGAGAAAAAGATATAGTCGGTCAAGCCCGACCATATGATACCCTACACCATTGTGTACATTATAATTCGGGGAGGGGTCTTGACTTGGAGTCAAATGTGGACCGATACTCATAAGTGTAAAATAAAACATACGAATACAGAATATTACGTTGATGTATATGAATTTATTCACTTTTGGGTGATTCACGAAAGAGGGCCTTATATGGGAGCTATGGTAAATTATGGACCGATCTTTGCAAAATTTGGCACTATCATTTGTGTTCATATAAAACTTATTTGCGTCGAATATTAAATTGATTTATGATCGTTAAACCCTTTTCCGGGAGGACATTTGTATGGGGACTAGGTGAAATAATGGACCGATCATAACCAATTTCAATAGGCTTCGTCCCTGGACTGTAAGAAACCTGTGCACCAAATTTCATTAATTTTGGTTCAAAATTTCGACCTGTAGTTTGATTAAAAGGTCTACATGGACGGTCAGACGGACAGACGTACGGACGGACATCGTTAAATCGTCTCAGAAAGTGATTGGTATAAATTAAGATGGGTCTTAAACCAATATTTTTGGGTGTTACAAACATCAGCACAAACGCATAATACCCTCACCACCTATGGTGGTGTAGGGTATAAAGAACAGCTATAGCCAGGGGAAGGGATAAGTCAGAAAATATTAAAGTTGTGTAAAATATGTTCATATCAGATCTTGAATAGGGACGATAGTCAAGGGAGAGTAGTTATGGCATCAAAAGAGGTAGTGAAGCAGAATGGCATAAGCTAATGCAAAATAAATATTGACAATAGCTATCGTTAACACTATTCATTGTTGAATGGGTAACTGATTTAGATTTTATGAAATTTAAGATAATTTTTTAGTTTGTATAAAATTTTTCAAACCTGTTTTAAAATTAGGCCTATTGAACTTACAACGTTAGGTCTATTGGGCCTATAAAGCTGTAATTATTAGCCCAATGAATTGACCTTTTTCAGTAAAACAGCTCATTGAGCTAAAAGCAATTAGAAAAATTAAAGATTAATTTTGCTCAATTGAGTGAATTGAACTAGGTAGTTTATGAACTACACAATTCTACCTATAACACATCCCAAAAAATCTCACCTTTTTCCACTTTTTGTTTTGTGGGCATTTTTATAGACGCCATTTTAAGGAATTTCCTACATTATTTTGTTATATAATGTTTCAAATTAAGCTTTAACTATTGTAAATTATTTACTTTGTGATTATTAGTAAATTTTAATACTTGAATATCCTCAATAATAAAAAAAAATTATGTTTAGTGGTAAACATGTTAAGATCCTACTGTATTCCTTTAAGTAGTTTCTGTGTATAATTGTTCATAATGTTTTTTGAATTCATAAATTTCATACCAAAAGTTCATAAAATATGTAATTTTTTTCATCTAGATTTCAATTTCGAAAAACAGTTTTATTAAATATTAATTTTAATTGGCACTTTTAAATTAAACACTTGAGTATGTATGCATTACTTTGGCTAAAAGTTTTTCATATGTTTTAGTTTAGAAAACTTAAGCTTTATGTTATTTTAATTAGAAATACAATGAATTTGTCTTAATAAAATAAAAAAATCATTTAAGTTTCAAAATTTTATCTTTGGATGATTAGTGTGATTTAATGGCAGTTCTTATAAAAGATACCGTAAATGCGGAATGCAATTATTAAATTTATAACAAATATCTTCATATTTGTCCTTCTACGGTATGACGGTAAGAGTGTCTTACGACAAAATGTTCGGAAAAGAAACCAATTCCAACTCCACAGGTCATCTACATCTTTGTATACTTTGATTTTGTAATTTCTCATTTTTCCTACTCCATTCGCTTCCAGAAGGTAATAAGACTTTCGAAGTATCACCAAAGTATTCATATGTGTGTGGAAAGGCATATAATCAGAGGACCGGTTAAGATAATTTTACCTGCTTTGTTAACTGATGGACTAGTATGTATGTCCCGTGAGATATTCCTTTACAAACTTTTATTATGCATTAATTAGTTAATATATTTTTGGAGTTGAGTTTCCACTAGTTGTTGTTTTTAAACTAAATAAGTACTCATTGGAATATAAAATTATACGTTTTAAAGCACAATATTAAATTTATAATTGTTTCCTTTTTTAAGATGATGAGGGAGAATATTGTCAAATAATCATTATAAAATATCCCTTGTTTTCTGCTTCAATACAAAATCACTTAAAATTTTATTTTCATTTTATACAATATCAAAAAGTGTCCACCACAATTGCCATTTGTTTATTTTATTTTTTTCTGCTAAATTCGCAGAAACCAATGTAATAATATGATCCTTTTCTGGTTGTTTGAACAATTGAATTTTTCACACTTCCTTTATTCTTTTTTTTTTCAATTTAACAATTCACATACACACACATATAATCACCCTTAGTTGGACAACAGAAGGGAATAAAAATTTATTCTTAAATAAAATTTGCCGTTCTATTTGTTTAGTGTTCATGTTTTTGACATTTATGTAATGAGTTTTATTTAATTTTATTATAAAGAGTTCGATACTTACAAATAATGGTCTATTATCCTTTTCAAGGGAGCAGCACATATACAGACAAATACACATTTATATATACAAAAAGAATAATACAAATAATATAAAAAATAAATAAAGGAAAAAAAAGAGAAAGAATTGGTTCACGTAATAACAATTAGGACAAATAAAATGAAGCACACTAATGGCAGAGTTTGATTTTAGCAAAAGGAAAAAATTAAAAATTAAATTAAAATCTAAAGTATAGCTTATGGGGCTTTATTACTTTAGCATATATATAATATATTTTTAGGCATTTTATAAAGCCTTCAAAGGCAAATATATAAAATAAATAGAAACTAAAATCTTTTGTGTAAATAGTGAGTAACAATATACAATATTCTATTTGAAGGATTTAACTAAATAAAATCTAAACCATTATACAAATTAAATCATAAGCTATTTACTCTAAATTCAAAAGCAACATAATAAAGCCTACTTTTAGGTAGCTACAAAGAGCAAACAAAATATTATTTTTGTTGTTGCCTGAAAAAAAATCCTTGTCAATTGAATTTTGGATATATTTGTAAAAGTAAATACGATTTCTATATTTTAAATGATTTCCTAAAAGTAGGCTATGAAATATTAAGTTTTCCTAGAAATACATTATTTGTATTTGAAAATCTTTTAAAACTTTCTATATATTTTTTTTCATAAAGTAAAGCCTTTGGCTATTGACAGTATACAAATACATTTATATACAATATTACCATCCAAATGTTATTGATTTCAAATGATTATTACTCAATTCAGCTTATTTGCCGAATGGCATTTTATCATCAAATCTAATGCCGATAATATTTACTCGCATTTTTTTGACCTGCCTAGCAGAAATTATCCTTTACGGACAAGATGTTTGCATGTCAGGCATACAAAATATATATTTTGGCTTCATTTCTTATGTACGATTTATACTAAATGAAGTATTTTTTTCCTTTCTGTTGATTGAATATTATGAGAAGATGAAGAAACAGAAAATGAGATATTTGTAAGGAGAGAATTTATAAGGAATAATGAAAAAAGCTTACTGGGCAATAGTATTTTGAAGAAAATATTAAATAACTTACAGTAAAGAAACACCAAGAAGTCTTTATGTTGTGTTCTTAAAATGTTCATTAAAGCAATTTTTATATTTATTCCTTATAGCTTTCACTGTCTTTATACTATTTGTATCTCCATCTTCAATTGCTATCAGATAAAGCATTTATATGTTTTATAGTTTCTTTACTTTTCCTATAATATTTGCAGCAAAAAGAAAAAAATCTATTATAATTTTCTTTTTTTTTCGCAAATTTTCCAAATTGTCCATTATCAGTTTATTAATAAAATATTACAAATATAGTAGAGAACATATTCATTTTTATTACAAATAATGCTGAAATGGCATCTAGCAATTTATTTGCCATAATATAACTAAATACATTTGGTTTGGCAAAATATTGGAAAATTGTTAGACTTTGTCTTTAAGGCAAATGAAACATATCATAATCACGCCACACAGAAAAAATTATGACTAAATTTTTTTTAAATAATTCATTATTTGATTTTAAATTAAGTTTTATAAAAGCAAATAATTGATTTTAAGATTTTGTTTTATTGGTTTTAAATTATTTTAAAACCAATATTAAAAAACAATTTTTTTCTGATTTTGACAATTTCAATATAAAATTAAAAAGAAAATTATGAACATTTTAAAATATTAATTGTGAAATCCTATATTTATAAACTTCCTATGGTAAGTTGCCTTCATTTTTTTATAGATTTTTCAAATATATTGGTTGGTATAATTGTTTCTTCTTCCAGGTAATAAGATATGGTATATACGATGTCCGGATGTTCATCTGCAAACATCGCAATAAATATGTAAGTAGTATTGTTTTATTCTCTTCATATCATCTTGTTAATTAAATTGTAGTCGATATGTGCGAATACTTTGTAACTTTTAATCCCTTATTAGTATTTTCCCAAATTATTCAAGCATAGGACTGAATAGAACTCTTACTTGTTCTATTCAGACCTTTATAGTTGGTCCAACTTGACTAATTGACAGCAAACAAGCTTTAAAGAGATTTTCTGAGAGGTTCTTATATATAACCTATGTCCGACTTAAACTAAACCGACTTATCCAAAATATTACCTATATATGGTATTTTTTAAATTTTTCGGAAGTACACCACCATATGTGTTGATCTTTCCAATCACTTTCTGCAACGACTTAGCGATGTCCGCCCGTATGTCCATCCATATAAACTTGTAATCAAACTATAAACGAGTTTCTTTAACTCGAAGCCTATTGAAATTGCTTTTGATCGGTCCATTACTTCACCTAGTCCCCATACAAATGTCCTCCCGGAATATGGGTTTAACTATCATAAATCCCTTAATTATTTTAGTGAAATTTTTCAAAAATATTTGACATCAATCAATGTTATATAAATATAAAACGCACTGCTAATTTAATAAGGATTGTCCCATATAAGGCCCACTTCCCGGAATCACCCTATTGTGCATTTGGCCACGGAACCCATATGAGACCACTCTCCTGTTATTGATGCACATTCACAATGGTGTAGAAGATGATTTTAATCAAGAAAGATCCATACTTAAAAAATGTCCATACTTAATCCAGATTTATTTATCTATTCTAAAAGGTAATCGCTGGATGATTTTATTAAAACTAAAGGATATGTGAAACGCTTAGAATATCCTTAAACTGTAATCGGTAAGTAATATTACATAAAGACATTTTTAATTCTTAATAACGATTGTACTTTTTTAATTAGGTCGGTTTGGTCATTGATGGAAAGATGAAGAAGTTACAAAAAGTTAAAATATTATTGCTAATATGAATTTATGAAAATACTATTATTTATTAGCATAACAAATACTTTATATATTATAATACACCACATTAAATTTTTATTTTAGTAATGCTATTTATTCTAAGACATTAAAACTCTATCACAATCATAGCATTATTTCGCACAGTCTACATCTGTTAAAAATCAATAAATCTAAAAAAAATTGTAATTTTGATTATTAAAAATTCTTATTAAAAATTTTATTGATTTCAAAATAAATATTGTTTGAAAATTTATAAAAAACTAAATATTATATTTATAGTTTTCATTAAAAAAAGTAGTTGGAATTTATGAACATATTCAAATATTCAAATTTATAAATAGTAAAAATATTTTAATAAGAAAAAAATACTTTTTTTTTCAATAAAACTTTTACGAATTTGAATGTTTGATTTTACAATTTCAGTGATAGGTCCGATTTCAATAAAAAAAATAACTGACTTTATAAATTTAGTAATAGAATACGAAATTTAATTTTTTCTGTGCAGATTCAAGATTTAATTCAATGATATTTTTCATCTCACAATAATTTGGGTATGAAAATTTTGCTTTGCAAAAATGAAAAGTAAAATTGCTCAAAATTATTATAAAAAAAATAAAAAATTATAAATTTGAAAATCGTAATTTTAATATGATTTTTATGCACTAAAAATAAGATATTAAAAATTTTACTATTTTTATAAAATATGCTCTATCATTTACATATATTTTTAGCAGGATACACGAAATTTTTCTGAATAAATCTGTATCTCCTAAATAAAAAATAAAATAAAGTACATTTCTTCAACTTTTTTCTAAAAGTTTCGTTAATAAATTTTCTTTCTTTATATATTTCAAAAGATAAGATTAGGAATATAGAAATTTTGAACTGATTTTGGCTTGCACCCTACATCTAGCTTTGGTCGAAAATGGTAATTGTTAGCAAATAGTTCCATTTTTATCGATTAATAAAAAATGTCACGAGAACTTTTTTAAAAAACAATTTTTCGTTATGATTTTCTTACAAATTTAAATTTTTTCTAATTTTGACTTTTGACCTCCGTATTTTAAAGATTATTCTTGTCCAATTTTTTTTAAAAAGTTCGTAATGTATTTCTCGTCATATGTTTCACCTTATCAAATAATAATTTTGATCAGTTTCAAAATCAGTTAAAAAAAAAAAAAAAAGGTGACTTTATATCTTTAAAAAAACAAAAAATGCTTTTTTGCGAAAATCCGCTAAATTCAAATCGCAAGTACGGCTAAGTCAAACAAGGTATTGACCTAATTCCTTTTTAATTTTATTTTCTATAGTGCTTTATTTACATCTCTAAAGTTTTTTTTCGAACTTTTTGAAAATTTTTTTAACAAATCTTTTTAAAGTTTGATAATAGAGTTTTGAAACGATCCTAAATATAAACAGTTTTTAACCAACCATAAAAAGGTGTTTGTATTATCCTGCGGAAACAAAAATGTATTTTTCAGTAATTATGGTTCAAATTGAATTGAAAATAGTTTTTTATTTAAATATTTATCAAAAAATTAAAAACTTCGTTGTACACTCCTTACATAAGTGTTCTAAAACATATTAATGGTCTGGGGAATTCGTAATAACTTTAACTTTTTTTAATCCATTTCTTATTTTTATATCTTATTTGATAGATAATTATGTATAAATTAAAATTTTTACCATTTTGTGTTCAAAACATATATCGAGTATCCTCTGTAAGAAAATATTGGATATAATAGTAATCAAAACGCTACGCCTCATAAATAATTCTTATTTTGAAAATTCAAACTAAATTTCGCACGTATATCATGTATTTTGTGGAAAAAACTTTAAGCTGAAATATAAGTTGGCTGCCACGTCCAAATTTTATCCCACTTTCTGTAAAAATAAATTTTGCTATTTTCTGGATGATAGATAATTCATATAAAATTTGATATACAAAAGGAATCGAAAATATTGTATATTATAAAATTTAATCTGCATCGGTTACACGTTTCTTTTTCGCCCACTTGTTACTCTGTAATATTTTCTTATGACTGTCATCAAAAAGTTTATGAAATTTGAAATCTGCCACTACACAACTTTCCTCTTCCATTATACAACATGAGTATTTTTGTACGAAATTTGATTTTAAATTCCGTGTCCTATTCTTGGCTTCTAAATTTTTTGCAGCATTCCAGTCTGGAACTTTTTGGACTTTATATGTTTTCAACTCCGCATTAGCTTTAACTTTTTGCACCAAATAGTCTCAACACTGAGCTAACCGTACTGCTTTTATATCAGATGTGTTTGGAGTTCTTTTCAATATGCTTTCAATTTTCTTGGCCTTCCCAATATCATGTGAACCTTTTTTCTACCCGAACCATGTTTCCTGTCAATGGTCTAATAATCCAGATACTGTTTAATAATTTTTGGAAACAGTTTGACGACAGACATTTAATTCATTGGCCAATTTTTTGTAGGACAAATATGGATTTTTTTGAATTTTTTAATAATTTATAGCACGTACATCTTTTTCGTCACTAATTTTGATCAAACTTACAACAAATCAACGTGGTTGTTATTAAAAATGATAACTGACATATTTTTCAAAGATCAAAACTAGATTAAAAAAAAGTGTTAAATATTGCTTCGGAAAAAAGTAATGAGGCAAAACGTATGTTAAGATTTTTTCGATCGCACTCCTTAGAAAGTATAATAAGAGACATTGAATGAGGATGATTTTTCGTAAAAACTGGAGAATTTTTTCACTTTTTGGGCAGGATTTCCATTTTTTCTATATTTGATTTTGGAAGATTTTGCTGGCAGCCTATATGTTCTAAAATCCCAGAGCATGAATGTACAAACAAAATGCAGTTTCGAAAACACAGTGCAAGAGTGTTTTACTGGACAAATCTGGCTGACTCAATTCTTAATTTTATGCAAAAGTCAATATCTAATTGATTTTAATATTTTATTAAAAATTTAAAATTTTTCTTATTTAAACAGAAACATTTTAGAGCAATGGCTACGATAAAAAAAAAAAAAATATTTACGATTTTATTTATTATTTAAATTTTCAATTCAAAACTTTTCTGTTTTTAATTTTTTACAGTTTTTAGTAATTCAAAATAAATTAGCTCCTTTAATTTTTTAATTTCTATTGATTGCATTTTATGATTATTTATTTTATTTAAACAAAATAACAATGAAACAATTTTGAATATTATTTCTATAAGTATTTTTTTTTTCTAATTTGTTTAATCTACATCATGAAAGGAAACTAATTTATAACATTTATACTTTCCTGTTCCAAAATATATGCTACCATTTGATGTTATAACACCCTCACATGAAAATGCTGTCAGAGTTATTTTCTCTATTGTTCATTTTTTTTTTTTTTTTTTTTTTTGAATAATTGTTGATTAATGATATTAGTTACACACATAACACTTTCTCATTATAAGTGTAAATTTAAGTATTTATATATAGAAACATATATAAGTATGTATGTATATACACGTAAACACATACTTATTTGTATTCACGTATATAAAAATGGAATATTTTTCCCCTTTTTTCGTAAATGTAGCATGTTAAATTTATTGTAAGTTTATGAGTCTATATGAGTTTTTATGTATCGTGTTGCACAAAACTAATCGCATCAAATCATCTAAAGTGGTTTGCAACATTTATATGTGTATTATTCAGCTACATAGTGTTTGTGAAAATGTGTTTTTCTTTTTTTCGTATACTTACACTTTTTGTTTTTTTTTTTTTTTTATACATATGTGTTGGTGTGTAATGATGAATTTATATTTTAGCCGGATTATAATCAAAATGGGCAAATGTCTAAACATGTGTATGTAAGTTGGTGTGAATTATAACCAACTAACATTTACTATCACACATGAGCGAATCGCCAAACGGAAATTATATTACGGTCATAAAGGAAATTAATAAGAAAAATAAATCATCGTACGATGAATTTGAAAAAAAAAAAAAAAAAAAAAAAAAAAAAAATGTGATAATAACAACAATTTTGCCATAAATAAAGGAAGCAAACTGAAAATTAAATAAAGTATTTAGTTTTCATAAATAATACAAAACAGTAAGTATGATAAATGGGAAATAGTAAGTGTAATAAATGAGAAATTAAATTTTAAAGCTTCAGCGAACAACTGAAAAATTAATCAAAATATATTATATTACTCTTGAGAAAATGCATTCATAATTTTAAATTGGTAAAGTGTCTAGTTAATGTTTTTTTGCTGGTATTTAGAAATAAAAATGGTTTAATTGTAATTGAGTTTCAGTTCTGTACCTTAAAACAATGGTATAATTTTTTTTATTTAAATCTTTAATAATCAAAAAAGCCTTATGGCCTAGTAGATTACATAGTTATTTTAAGAGTAGTTAAAATGTTTTTAAATTATTATTCTTATAGCTAAAGATATCTCTTATTCCACAAATATGTAAATAAAAATTAAAAATAAAATGTAACCGATAGGTTTTAAGTTTTTAAATATAATTTAAGAATATTATTTGAAAATTACACAAATTATGTGAAAAATGTCATTCATTGCTCCAAAGTCTAGATATTCTAACAGTTAAAGAGCGATGCATGTAGAGCTTGTTATAGCTAGGAAATATAAAGCTCGGTATGAGTGCAAAAAAGTCACCAGATCTTGCAAATAAATCCAGATCTTTTTATTTTATAAAAAAAAACATTTTATCGCAGATTGATAAAATTATTAAAATTCATCACCAGAACTTCTGTAGTCTCTATAGAAACATGATTATAAAAGTCTAACTGGTATACAAATCTTATTACTCTGTTGAAACACTTCCTAAGTTTATCTATATTTGCACCTGCAGTAGAGGAGTAAATCTCAATGCCATAGAGAAATATTGGCGTTATCAAAGTCTTAGCAATTAGTTTTCTGATATGAAAAGGAAATAAGCAACCTAATGAGTTGATCCTTCTAAGCATTAGCGAAACCTTCGATATTATCAAGTGTATATGGTTTTCGAAAGACAAATGATTATTCAAGTAGAAACCTAAGGATTTACCATTTGGCACATAATCAATATTTCTACTATTCAAAGTTAATTCAGGTAAAGTTCTAACATAACTACCAAATCTCATACTTTATGTTCTTAATGGATTTATAGAATATTTGTTACCTTTTGACCACATAACGATGTTTTTCAAATTATTGTTAAACTGATTAACAAAATTAAGCACCGAAATATTTTTATTAAAGCAAGCATATATTTAAATATAATCAGCAAAAGTAGTATTATGAAGTACTTATTGTCAAGTACTAATTATGTATATTGTTGCCAATACAAAACAAACATATTGTTGTCAATTCAAAATTACAAACACAATATATATTTAGGTATTGAAAATAATTTTTTTTGCACTTAGAATTTTAAAATGTTGTGCCAACAATATAATTGTGAATTGAGAACAAAAATATAATTGCTACAACAAAATTGTTTTTAAAATAAAATATATTCAACAATAACGATGTTTACTATGAAAATAATATTGTTGGGACAACCATATTGCGAAATGTTCTCTGCGTGTTCTAATCCTTCTTATAACTGATTTTTATTTTTTGCGATATTTACAAAATACTTTACAACGCCCGCTGTAGTTTCTTTCCTTATAAGCTCTAAATGCCAAATCCTTTAATTCTCTTGTTTCACGTATCTCTCTGCAGGTTTTATAGCAATTTTTCAATTCGAAAATAATTTTGTGTATCTCGATTTTATACGGAATTTTGTGTGTCATTTATTTATTCGATAGATAATTTTGTTCTTTAGCAGATTAAAATAATATAATAAAGTTGGTCGGAAATATTGGGCTTTATATGGAAAAAACTAAACAAAGAAAATTGAGTTGAAGTTTTAAATGCAAACAACTCGAAAACTGTAAGAGATATTGCAAGCATGTATTTCGATAGCCTTATCAAGAGCTTCAGGATGCTGTAAAAGTCTTTGGAATAGATTAAGGAAAACAAATTTGGCTAGTGACTAGAGTCATCGTATAAAGAGTCGTCTTTCCAAACATAAAATTTTACTCTCTATGTAATTTTTATGTAAATCTAACCAGCCGATTAGAAGTTACACTTAAGGTGTTTTTTGTTTGAGAGCAACTGGAGTTTTTTTTTTTTTTTTTTAATTTTAATTTCCAAACAAAAGTTTAAATTTTGCACGATTCTTTTCAGAATATTAGAAAAGAAAATATGTACTATTTTTCAGAAAATTATTAGAACAAACAAAATGTAATATTTTAAGTTGCAATCCATTAAAATTTTTGCATTGTATTTTAGGAATATTTTCAAGGAAAAAAAAAAAAAAAATTAGACCTGTATTCAATTGTAGACCAACACTTTTACTATATATAAAATAAAATATACAAATACAGAACAATGCATTGATACTAACATTTATATGATTTTATGCACGGAAGCAGGTTTATATGGGAGCTATGGTAAATTATGGACCGATCATAAAATTTGGCAATGTTGTTTCTACTTATATAAAATTTATTTGTATCGAATATAAACTTGATACTATCATTCATATGGGACTTATACACGTTAATGTAATTTCCGAAAGAGAGGTTTATATGGGAGCTATGGTCAATTATTGGCCGATCTTAATGAAATTCGGCACACGTATTTAGACTTATATGTGACAAATTTTGTTAAAATATTACTAAATTTAAGAGATTTATGATCGTAATACCCCTTTTCCGAGAGAACATTTGTATGGGGGCAAGGTGAAATAATGGACTAATCATAACCAATTTCAATAGCTTTTTCCATGGACTATAGGAAACCTGTGTGCCAAATTTCATTCATTTATGTTCAAAATTGCGATCTGTAGTTTGATTACAAGGTTTACATGGAGGGACAGATAGTCAGACGGATGGACGGACATCGTTAAATCGACTCAAAAAGTGATTCTAAGCCGATTGGTATAAATTAAGGTGAGTCTTAGCCAAATATTTTTGGGTGTAACAAACATCAGCACAAACGCATAATACTCTCCCCACCTATGGTGGTGTAGGGTATAAAAACTAATTTTTTAAATACTTGAGGAAAAACATACTAAAATACCTGAAGTTTGTGGTTAAATTTTAAAGTTTAACTTTAGGAATCTTTTTATTAAAAAAAATGTTCATGTAAAGTGGATGAGATTAGAATTTTTATTTTTTTTCCAATTTCTAAAAAACAACGCAAACTAGACGTATGGTTTTTATTGCTGTTAACACATAATTTAATATATTTTTATTCGGTATCCAATTTTATAACGAACATTTCATTTTTAAAATTCATTTAACCACCACTTTGACACATTTTGACGCAAAGTGCAGCGTCTACAATAAAGTTGAAGAGCAACTTCTGACTTAACGATATTGGTAAAGTTTATTTTAAACGTCAAATTAATTTTCTTTTATATTTCGAATCTATTGTTAAAAATGTTTAAATTTATTGCTCTTGAATACTGTATTTAACATACTTCTTTGAAACTTATTCCTGTAAAAAAATATTGACTTGATTTTCAGAAGATGAATTTACATATTTGATCAAATATGAATCGATCTTATACTGAGAGGAGACTTTTGTATGAAGCTAGGTATCAGAGTCAAGGTGTGGGTTCGAAAATTTGTTCTGTAAGTTATAAATCATTTAAATATATTTTCTTTATTGTACCGTCAACATTTTATGACTACTAATCTAAGTTAAAAACTAAGACTTCATTGGCACTGACAAATTTTGCCAAAAAGTACATTAACTTTGTGGCGATTATATATTTAGTTGCCAAGTAATCTTACACAGAAAAAAATATTTCAAATAATTTTTTAATAAAATTATTAATTAACTTTATATTTGAATTCAATTATATGATTTATTAATATAATTAATTTTTTAATTGGTTTTCAGTTTTTTAATAAATTGACAGCTGTTAATAAAATATAAAGAAAAATTAAATATTTGTCTATAAAAGTACAGAAATAAAATAAATTTAAGTAAATTTTCAAAAAATTTCAGCTCATTGCATCTATTTAAGGAAAAGAAGTAATAATATCAATTATTCTAGTTATTAATATTATCATTTTGATGATTGGAGCAAAATCAATTAATATTACAAATTTCGTAATTGGAGTCCATTTTTACTTTTTTTCTGTGTAGTTTTGAAAACAGTTTATTAAAAAATACAATCTTTTAATAAATATTAACAATGTATTTGTAAATTATTAAACATAATCACTGGCGAAAACCTCAACATACATAAATTCAATTTTGAATCAAGTATTATTATTATTTGTCTTCATATATTTACATACTTTATTAATGATCATTATATAATAAAGTTTCACACATTTCCACAGCTACCGATGTTAGCATCGACCTACTATAGCAACAATGAATGAATGATATATGTCTACCGCTTTAAAATTTAATTCCTTATTAAAATAAAGCTGCATTAAAACCCTTTTTATCGATAAACATGCGATTTATATCTATTGCCATATCAATTTAAAATCCATTGATATTAAAACTGATGTATTATGCCAAATAATATATGAAAATTGGCTTAGCATACAAATGAATACAAATCTGTGTTTGTGTGTATTTATATTACCACATTTATGCATCAATGAATGAGTGAACATAAATACATACATACTTAAAAATAATTATATGAAAGTATTACTTAGGAATTTGTGTTTTATGTTAAATTCATAAATTCTTCTGAAAACAAATTATATGTATGTATGTGTCTGTTTATAAAGTTTGAAAGAATACTTATCAAAGGGTGATCTGTTAAGTAGGTAGTACAGATTTAAAATTATTTAATTGTGTATTATTTAAATAAGATATATTTTGTTAATATATTTATGAAACAGGGTTCAAAGGCAGTTTTAAGCTATATTATATATGTAAAACTATTTGTCCAACATTTTCTTCTGGTTTTCTATCGCTTTTAAATCTATAACATATTCAAAACTTTCTTCAGATATCATCAACTTTTTTTACTTAGATATTCCCTAGATATTTATACCCTACACCACCATATATACCATACGTGGTTGGGGTATTATGCGTTTGTTCTGATGTTTGTAACACACACCTCTAAGTACACCGTTCGACTCAGAATCATTTTCCGCGTTGATTTAATAATGTCCGTCCGTCCGACTGGCTGTCTGTACATTAGTTTGGTAGAAAATTCCTTTTTGCGATATACATTTAAACGTTCCTAAGACTATGAAAGTGGATGTCATTAAGAACAATTTGGACAAATTTCAACTTTTTACAATGATTGGAATAGGATTGATGTATAAATATTTATAATTTATACATCAAACGATAGCTAAAGAAAAATAAATATACTCATATTTTTTAATTTTTCAAAAAATCTAAATACAGTGAACTCGCGGTAATGTGAACATCCAATATAATGAACTATCCACTAATGTGAACGCTTAGTTTTTTATATGGGCGCTCTAAATAGAGAACAATTTTTTTTTAATTTTTGGGGATTTTTTAATTTGTAGAAGCATTTATTTTTAATGTTGGGAATCCCCGAATTAATAAATACCATAGTATGCCATTATTTTAAAGGTATTTAATGCTAGTCGCTTTATGTAACTTGTTGCGGTAGGTTCGTGAATTTATTTTTAAAATTAGTAATGTCTAAAAACAATCGAAAGTTTTTATCCTTAAATGAAAAATGCGAAATTTTGGAATATTTAAAAAAAGGATCGAGTGTTACAGTGTTAAGTAAAAAGTATAAAGTTGCAAAATCAACGATATGTTCAATAAAAAATAAAAAAGACAATATTTTAAAATGTGTGAACAATACGTTTTATGGATCCGGAAAACGCAAAACATTACGATCTTCAGAGCTTCCAAAAATAGAAAAATCGCTCTTTAAGTAGTTTATTTGCATGCGGAATAAAAACCTCCCTGTAAGTGGGTTGATGTTGAAAGAGAAAGCCAAACAAATTCACAAAAACATTAGTGAAAACGGAAATGACTTCAATGCTAGCGATGAGTGGCTACAAAAATTTAAAAAAAAATACGGAATTCGGCTCCTTCAGATAAGCGGTGAAAAACTTTCTGCGCAATCTCAGTTCGTAAATCCTTTTAAAATTAAATTGTAAGCAAAGATAGAAGATTTGGGTTTATCCAATGATGCCGATTAGTCTGGTCTATATTGGAAACTTCTCCCACAAAAGACATATGTAACGTCATTGGAGAAAAGCGTTCCAGGTGCAAAAATGGAAAAGCAAAGGATAACATTTTTATGCTGTGCAAATGTGTCAGGATCTCATAAAATAAAACTTTAAGTAATAGAAAAATCGAAAAATCCTCGCAGTTTTAAAAATTTTATCTGTCCCGTAAACTACAGAAATTCAAAGTCTGCTTGGATGACTTCTTCCATTTTTAAAGAATGATTTCACAACTGTTTTGTGCCAGAGGTAAGTAAACATATAAAAATAGTTCAATGGGGATTCTTACTGTTTTATTTTTCATTAAGGTGACAGATTTTTTAACGAAGAAAGGATTACCAGTAAAAGCTTTACTCCTAATAGATAATGCCCCATACCATCCACCAGAATCCGACCTTAAATCCGAGGATGGTTCCATAGAAGCTATGTTCATGCCTCCAAATGTAACGGCTCTGATCCAGCCAATGGATCAAAATGCAATTAGAATTACCAAACTTCATTATAGGAACAGTCTTCTGGCAACAATTATTGCAAAAGAGGGGGATTTGCTTCAATCGATGAAAAAAATCACACTTAAAGAAGGATTTTCTATTCTAGAGGCATCCTGGAACCGAGTTGGTAAAGAAACTTTATCTAACTGTTGGAAAAATATTTTGAATATGGTAAATGATGAAGACGATCCTGAATTTAATGTTCCTTTGAGCGTTTTAAAACAAAAGTGGCAATCAGAGGTTAGATCTTTAGAAAATACTGCTGCAGATCTTCTACAGACATTGTGCCCTCAGGAAGTATTTACTGCTGTAAACATTAGAGATTTTATCAATAATCCTTGTGAGGACGTCACGCCATTTGATAAAAATGATTTAATTGAAGAGTCCGACGATGATGACGACTGTTTTATTGAAGCGCCTGAAAACAACATTAAAACTAAAGAAGCTGTCGAAATTTTTAACAAAGCTGTCCAATGGGCTGAATTTCAAATGGTCGATCAAACTGACATTAAAGTATTGAAACAAATCAGGGAATTGGCGGTAAATAGGCTGGTCGAACAAAAGAAAAAATAGAAAATAATAACCGATTATTTCCATATTTAATTATATATGTATGTACCTATCTTTTTTCATTGTAAATTTTATTTTTTTATTTTTTTTTTGTCGTAATATTTTGTTTGTTTTTTATGTACATACTATGTATGTACTCTTTATAAAATGAATTTTTAAAAACTTTTTATGTTCCAAATAAATTACAAAAAGTTTTTTTTAGTAATCTTTGCATTTTCATTCCTTGCAGAAATGATTTTTAGAAAAAATAACTTAGTAATATATATAAAAAAAATCACAATCGAAAATGTGAACAAATTCGAAAATATGAACTACCCCGACATTAATTAGTTCACATTATCGAGAGTTCACTGTAGATGAAAAAATCGTCTTTTTAATAAAAATAACGCATATTGAAAAAAATACGTAGAAATAAATAGTAAAACTACTAACAAATTTTATATAAAATAAATTATGTCCCCTTTTATAATTTTAGGTATGTTTAAATGTGGGGTATTCTCAATACAATGCTGTCACACATTACTAATTATGTAAACCTTTCGAACAAAGTACAGGTCACAATTTTAAAGATATCTTGATAAAATTTGGCACGAATAGTCATTGTTACCGTTTGGTGACTTTAGTCGCCATTTGCCCCTTTTTCAACCACCTGGCCACTTTTTTTGCCCCATTTTCAAATGGCGACTAAATGGCTACTTTTTAAGACTAAGTGCTAAATGACGAGAAATTAAATTGCTTGAAATTAATTTCAACAAATAAATTCTTCATTTTGAGATTGTTTCACAGTATAATGATGTGGAGTACTTATAAATGATCGAAACTGTTAGTAAATAAAAATAATAAAAGTTTCTGAACAGCTATTTATATCATCATATGCCAAATCTTTTTGGATTGGATTAAAAAATTAAGAAATAGATTCGAGGAATATTTATATCCTAATTTATATTTTTACATTCCTCATAGCAATCCCTGGGGAACGTGTTTTTACTAAATTATTAAAAATAAAAAATAGTTTGTCTAACAGATTTCAGTTAATTCTTGTGGATCCATGCGTTCCTTCCTAAATTCATCCGACAAGAATTTGAAAGACTGGAGTACGAGTGAAGATCTCGAACAAAAGTACAGAAGTTTAAATAATAAAACGAGTATTATATGGTAACTATTTTTGTGAATTTTTGCAATAATAAAAATTGTTGTAAAAAAATTATAAATTATTTTGTTATTAATAAAATTGCATTTTGTAGTTTTCTTACAATAAAAAATTTTTTTGTTGTCGTTGTAATCAAATAAACAAATTTTAAGGAGTTTTTTTAGATTTTAAAGCAGTTCAGAAAATTCCCTTTTTTGGCGACTTTTTATTTTGAAATCCCCTTTATTGGACACTTTTTAAAAATTCTCAACGGTAACGCTGCGAATAGTTATTTTACACAAGAAAATTGAAATTGGTTATGATTGGACCATAAAAACATTTTTGGAAATAATTCAGTAATTAAAGAACCATTAAAGGTATCTCAATAAATTCACATGGTCAGAGCTGAGGCGTTTTCAAGTTGATTTTGAGGAGTACAGACGCCTAGCGGTTCAGGGGGGAAGTGGGTGGCCCTCCAAAGTTGCCCATCTCGGGTAAGTAATTTTTTTAAAAAATCGTCAAAAATTCATTTATGATATGACAGAAAAGAAATTTTATATATAGATAGTCCTTGTAAATCTCTACATTATTCGGGTCGAAATAAATTTTTACCTCATTTTTAGCCTCGCTTTTTTTAGTTTTTTAAACATGGCGGGCTCAATTTTTCCCCTAGAATTTTTCTAAAATATTTGCCAGATTCTCCTCAAAATTCTAAATTATATTACTGCAAGAATCATATAATTATATGAATCCGTTAAGAAGTTATATTAATCTAAATTTGGAACTTTAAAAAAATTTTTCATTTTTTGTGTTTTTTTTCAAAAAGTTGGCAATATTTATTAAGTGATAAAACTAGTTTTTTGTTCTGAGCTTTATCGTTTTTTTAATATTTTCAAAAGAAATCTTTATGTAAATGCGTGCAAAGTAAATCTGGAGGAGTTAGGGACAAAGGTCTGCCCACGAGCCCTATCCAAATTTAGTCAATTTTGGTATTTAGCTTTTTCTTTTTTTGTTATGTTCTCAAATCGCAAAGCTGGGATCGACTTAAAATTATTTTAATTTTTTAGCTCTAAATGTGAGGTATACAACCAAAAAGTATTTTCTGACGGAGGCCCCTTATAACGATAGGATGACCATTTCAATGTCAATTTTTGAAAGAAGCTTTCACCGAACTGGAATTTTGGGTATTTTCGAGTAAGAAAATGGGAATCTATTTGTTTTTCTTTTAAAGACAAATTTTTTTTATATTATACTAAAATTTTATAATGATAGCTTAATTAGTGTAGATTTGATTTAAGTTCAAATATAAAATTTTTTTTCAAAGAATAAACACTAAATACAAAAATTTTTCGTTTTTTGATTAATTTAATGAAAAAGTTTAGCTCAAATACCTTATTATTTACATATTATTATTTTTCAAGTAATATCGTTTCCAATAATACTTGCATAAATCCTTTACACAATCGTTTAAATACTTACTGAAACTTGACCCCCCTTCAGCGAAATGTGCACATTTTCCTTAATTTCCATAGTAAATGTGTGCTGCAGCATTCTATATATATAAGTGTATAGCAGTTTAAACGGGGTTTTTAACGATTCTTTAGTTACTGAATTATTTTAAAAAAAGCGTTTTGGAACCACTGTGCGACTATAACTTTCTTTCTCTTTTTTAACTTACCTATTAACATAAATACTGGGGGTCTTATTATTATGCTATGCAGTATCAACACTTATACTTACTGTTGTATTTACTTTAGTTTCATTCAATGTGCTAGAGAATTCATTAGAAAATATTCAATATGATTTGAAAATATTCTCAGCTTTACAAGCATTCACACATGCACCATATTATCATATTTATAATGGTATATACGAAAGCAGACTAAAGTTCATTAATTTGAAATAATTTTAATATTTCCTTTTTTTAATATGTCTTGGAATTATTACTCTATAATTTTTCTTCATTGAGCATATATTTGTTCTATATTCTAGAGCAGAATGCTAATAAAAATTAATAATCTGGAACCACACAACAGACAGCTAAGAAGTAGGAGATCGATCCGGTTTTATTCAATCAGTTTTAACTGGTTTTCTTGAACATTTTCGGTAGAATTTTTTAAAAGTTAGCTTTTTGAATATGAATAATGATAACATCAAATACTCGCCAAAACACTTGATCCAACTATATTATAAAAATAATGCTAGAACCTTATAAATGCCAAATTATGCTTGTAATATCTGCTGATGTCATGGTGATTTTATCTCATATAAAGAAGCTCTTACAACAACAAACAATAGGCGCGTTCGTCAGATAACGTGTTCCAAATGTCGGATAGGATTGAATATTTGCCTATTCCATAGGAAGAAGACCTTTACATTTCAGTGTTTAATGACTTATCATATTATGAAGTACTCAGTTCATGAACATTAAATGTAGCCCCAGGATTCGCAGCACTCCTCGTGGACCATATAAAATTAAGCTATTTATTAAATTTTAATATATTATATTATTATTATTATTATTATTATTTTTTTCTATATAAGTAAGAATTATGGCCAAAAAAACAAAATAAGTACTTCATAATATTTGCAATTTAAAATTTTAAAATCGTTTATTTTTGGAGATCTCTACTTTTTTTGATAGCTAATTTTGTAACGATCGAATAAAAAATAAGAGAAATTTGGCAAGCGGTGAAAATGTCCTATTTTGAGCCCCAGTTACTCAGCTCCTGAAAAGTATATAAAGCCTTCTTACAAACTTAACATTTTACACCCCTCTTCTATACCTATGTGAAATTTTATGTAAATCCAATCAGCCGATTATAAGTTACAATTAATTTTTTAGTGTAAAATAAAATATAAATAAATAAATAAAATAAATAAAATAAAAGATCCATTGTACCCATTTAAGGGTTTAAGTAAAAAACACAACAGGAAGAAGTAGCAGCAGGGAGAAAGGCCGAAGTGAAGACGTTAATGCCTACATCGTCACAGCTGAGCAGGCTAGTAGCAGAACTGACGAATCATGGAGGTAGCAGCGAGGAAAGGCAGGAGTAGAGTGAAGAAGCAGCAGGGAGAAATATGCAGGAATGTAAGAGTAGCAGTTAGCAGAGGAGAGATTTAAACAAAGCAAGACAGAAGGAGACAAAGCAAAGAAGCCATATAAATAGAAACTCACACACATATTACAAAACTGTTACAGCAGCGAACATCAGGACAACAGAAAAACAAGGTTCGATGCAACAACCGCTATCGGTTCGAACCAACTGCAGGAAAACTGCAATAATATTAGTTTTAAGAAATGTATATAAGGCGATGTAAATTAACAAGCAGTCTCTCTTATCTTTTGGGTGCTGGTCAGTGAACAAGTAGACGTGGTGAGTAGCCGGTGAATAAAAAATAAAAGTCTAACAGAGCAGTGTTAGGAGAAAAAATAATAATAATAACTGGTTGAATTGATTACATCAATCCAACGTAGGGTATACTGATTTCCTATCAGTAAGATTAAAAACTTCAACAAGGTTGACAATCGGTTTGAAGTGACAGGAGATAAACACTGCTCAGGGCCAAGTGGTAGAATATTTTCTTGGAAGTTTTCACTCAGAAAATACAGGTACTAAGAAAAATCTCGGATTACATCCAAGATCAAAGAAATCATAGGAGATATTAAATAGGTGGTGTAGAACCGGCAAGGCAACATAGAAGCTTCACGGGACAGCACAGTTCTCAATAAAGAAGCTTTCAATTAAAAGTGTCTCAATAAATACAAGTTGCGATTAAAGAAATCTGAGAAAAATAAAAAGAAATAATCAGCAAGTGAAAAATATAAATCTTAAACAGTGTTTTATTTATGTAAGAACCTTAGACGCGACTGAGTTTTACCTCAGCTGCAAACCCGTATAACCGGAAGTTCCTTACAAGTTCCATCATGTTACAGGCAAAAACTTTCATAGAGAACTAGGTGCTTAACCTGTACGAAATTGATTTGGGCTTATAGACATTCGTAATTTCAAATAGAATAATGTTTGGATTCTAAATCGAGTTTAGTAATAATGTTAATATTAAAAAAAGGCTTTTCTTAAACAGATGATAAGTTTACTAGAATGTACAAAATATATTAACCTTTATGTTTACAACCAAAAATTTATACGTATCCTTAAAACCAACATACCTGGGTATGTCACATATTTTGTATGCAATATTTGACACTTTAATGTTTTCAATTTAAAATAATTTCTGCTAAAAATATAACCAATTTTACCTTTAGCTTCCTTCTTGCGAACATAACTTTTATTTGGTCCTTATTTATGGAATAGTATGCTGTTTCTGTATTTCTCATGTATCATTTTACAATTATTAAATATTACCTATTGCTAAATATTTTTCGTTACAAAATAAAATTTTATACATAAATGTGATGTGATGATATTTAGATGTCAGAAGAAATTTGTTTTATTATAATTCCTGAATCCAACAGAAAATGCTACAAACATGAACATGAAAAAAAATGCAACAAAACCTCTTCAAATAAAAACCTACTACAGCGGAGTTTGAAGCTTATCTAGGAATACTATTATTTGATGGATTCTTGCATTTAAACAAAGTTCATACGTTCATACTTATGGAAAACAAACTAGCATACGATATATCGAGCTTCAATGGGAATTTAACATTTCTTTGCAATCAGTCGTTTCATCGGATTTGAAAATGGAAATACACGCCAGGAGCGCAAGCAAAACGAAAAAGCAGAACAACCATATAGAAGGAGCAGAAGTCACCATTGACGAATAATTATACTCTCGCGGAGGTACTAGAATCACTCAGTATATACCTTTAAAACCAGCTTAATATGTCATGGTATGGCATGGAAAACATGTTTAAATGTCTTGGCCAATATTCAACAAAAAGGCGATCAAACCGATGGCATTTAGCTTTTTACAACATTTTGGCTGCTTTTGCTATATATATTATATCTATGGAAAACAATCCACAATTAAAAACGTAGCAAATCGCAGAAGATTATTTCTGCAGTAGTAGAGCGAACAACTAACTATAGAGGAAACTCAAAAAATATCACAAAATGTGCAAATAATGCGACACTTTTATCCTAGAAATGGAATTGAAAGCATGTTGGGAGGCCCAGTAAGATCTAGGGATGAACATTTTTTTATCCGAAGCCAAGAAGTTCGAGACATTAGTGGAAGAATGAAGCCTAAAGGTAATTGTTTTATGTGTTCTAGAAGAAAACCAACACGAAAGGCATGCAGAAAATGTCTTAAACCAGTAAGTGCTAAACATTCAGAAGATATTACAGAATATTATGACTGCGCAGCCTAAAATACAATTTTTGTTAAATTTATTATAAGTTAGAGTATCTAAGAATGAAGCCGTGTGAGTCTTTTTGCCACACTTACTCCTATCGGATGCGTCCCCAGGTGGCGGATCGGGGGGATTGGTTGTAAGGCACATGATATACACACTCTACTGAATGGTGCATTCTGGCCCATCGCATGAGGGTATATATCATGGGTATTATCTCCAATCTTAGGGCTTTTACAGCTTCTCGCGGACCAAATAAATGTAGCGCACTTTAAGGTCAAGGTGGTAGGCAGCAGTGCTGAGGACCTGAATGGTTAGTTGGTGCCTAAACAAACTAACAGCTAACAGCCCAACGCCCATGGCACGGGTTGGTTGTAATTCTAGCCTAGTTTGCGCACGCCGTCACTGCGCGAGATGGTCCTTCCCTTTACTGGCATACTCGTGGGACAAGATAGACAATTTTAAAAATTGTTCAAATCGGACACATGATGACGGACAGTCGCAGGGCGACAGGACTGGAGCGGACATGAATACGGACGACGATGATGTGATGATAGGGGTCCAACGAGACATTCTTCTTCAGGAAAGTCAACTGTTGGGCCAGCTATCAGAGACGGATGAGATTCTGGGTATCTCGAGGGATTCCTTCACTGGGACCAGCGTCACTGAGAAACTTGAGAATCTTACTTTCGGCTCTGAAGATGAACATGAGATCACTGTGATCGCGCTCAGAGTCTGGAGAAGAACTCGTGTGTTGAGACGGGGTCTGAGCGGGGGGATGGCTCGACAAACTCAGAGAGTCATTCGTCTGGTAGTGGTTTAGTTCGGTAAGACGCGGTAATGCTTAATGCGACAACCGATGATTTAAGCCGAACTAAAGAGGAGAAGGCTCGTAGTGGCGCAAGAGCCTCTCTTGGCTATCTGCACAAGATAGCCAAGAGAGGCCCTTTACCACTTACAGGTAAGGATGAGTACCTTACCAGGAAGCACAGGAGGAACGTTAAAAGATTCGAACGAATCTACGGTCCTGTCTGTGTCTCTTTGGGAATGTCTTATCCTGAAGGATTGCATGTGGATGCTGGCAATACTCCAGAAGTGTCTCGTGAGAGCACAGGAGAAAAGCCAACCTCTTCATCAATCCCTACCGAAGCGGATGATTCTGATAGTGGCAACCCGGTCAAACCTGCAGTCCTAGTGAAACAGCAGGTAACGTCTGGTAAGCCAACAACTACCATTAAAATGGTTGGTCATACACCATCCAGTAAACCTGGCAACCAACAAAAAGTTGTCTGAGATGCTAGGCCTGGAGATGACAAGCCATCAACCAGTCAAAGAACTTCACTTTCGAAGCCCGTCAGCTCCAGTAGTGGGGTGGTACGAGCTTCAAAATCCATCGAAGATCGCTGGTCAAAACCCATCCGGCTCTCTTAAAGGCCCTCATAAGGGGGTTGTTAAGAGGGCCAGTTCTGGGGATGACCAACAACCTTCGATGGCCAAGAAGGTTGTTCACACGCCAAACAGCTCTAGTAAGGGCCACCATAAGGAGGTCTTTAGGAGAGCCGTATCAGGTAGTGAACAACCCTCAACATCGAAAAGAGCGAAGGAATCAGTGTTGCAGAACTGTATTCAAGCTGCTGTCATTGACAGGGTTGATCCAGATCGGAGGATCAGCGTTGAGCAATGGCGACAAATTGAACACAAGCTCATTGAGGAAATCGCCCTTATTAAAGGAAGGCCGGATGAGGTATCTTTCAAAGGAACAGACTGGATGAAGGGCGTCAAGACTATCAACTGCGGGAACGAGAAACGCAGTTGAAGTGATACTCGCATCTGAGTTATAGTTATTGGCTCAGAAATATACTAATTTAACAATGAAAAAAAAAAAAACAAGCGCAAAGTTATATTCGGCTCGGACGAATCTATATACCCACCATCAACTTTTTAAAATTTTACGTTATATGGGAGGTGGGTGGAAAGGTGGGTGGACCACGCCTATTTTTTGTTTCGAGTTTACATTGGTCCTTGAACTATTTGAACACAATTTCACCTTATATGGGAGGTGGGCGGTAAAGTGGGCGCACCACGCCCATTTTTGGTTTCCTAGTTTATATCAACCCCCAAACAAAGGGCACCCTGTGTTTCTAGTTTTTAGCCCATAAATTGTTTGTTTATTAACCGATTTTGCCCATTTGCAATCCCAAACAAACCTTATATAAGAAAAATATTTGCGCCAAATTTCGTCTCCCTACGTTATCCCGTTCGAGCCCTATCCTGCTTTCAACAGACGGACAGACATAGCTAGATCGACTCAGAATCAAACCACGACCCAGAAAATATATACTTTGTGGGGTCTTAAATGATTCCTTCGACATGTTACACACGGAATGACAAAATCAATATACTCCCCATTTCTTTGATGGTGGGTATAAAAAAAAAATGTTTACCAATATGCAAAATCCTCTAGCGGAACTTAATCCCATGGGGAAAAATTTTTAAATATTTTTATCCTCGAAAATCAAAACTTTTTTTTGGCCAAAATGTACGAGACGAGATAAATTTTCAACCTTGAAGGGCTTCGTTAGTCGTTTCGACTAACCACAATGCTATTTTGTTAATATTTCTTTATTCGTTGTATATTTGTTTCTTGAGGAATTTTGCTATAAATAAGATTTTGAAGTGTCTAGAGGTATGTTGCTGCGAACGGTCTGGAAGTTAGTATTTCGAGCAACTTTGTTAGTCGAAACGACTAACGAAGCACTTAGTGTGACTTTTTGAACTTTTTGCGATAAAGTGATTTAATAAATATAGCAATGCAGTGCAATTAATATTTGTTCCTATAATGTGAAATATTTTTTGGGGGTAAATAAATACAATCTTACTTTCAGAAATAATAATTTTAGCAACTCATAAATATATTTTTTTTGTTACATTACACAATGATGAAGAAGAAGCTCTATTTCCTATATCAAATAGAAAAGGCATGCTGAAGATATAACAAAGCCATACTATAAAGTGCTAACGATTACAGATCGACTTCATCTTATGAGTTCTATAATAAAACTTAAGAATGCGATTGATAATGTATCTAGAAGACAATAACAAGAGTACAAAACTGCATTTCTTTTGTATATATAATGTTCAGCATATTTACAATATAGGTCAGTTAACGTCCTTGCGAAAATGTATTTATTATATCTAAAGGGAAGAAAACACAGCCAAAATTAGTCGCTTGTTAGCTTCTTCGGTGGTGTGTACCAGTCCTAGGTCTAGCACATATAGACTACTTACCAGTTTCACATGACCTTATCATTGAAAGGATTTAATTAACAACTCCTTGGTCCATGTTCTTCTTATTTAGCTTCTGTTTAATAGTCTTACTCACTAACCACTCACCCTCAGATTATTATGTACGTTAAAAGGAGGAAGGCCTCCATATGGCCTGCATTAAATATGCATTGATTGAACTGATACCGAATAGCTGTGTTCGCACTTACATGATTAAAAATTTTTTTATACAAAGTTAAGAAACTTTTCAGATTAACTTTATAAATATGCAAATTATAATCAACTTATCCAAAATATAACAATTTCTAATATGTCAATTGTATAAATATGTTCTACTTATAAGTCTGTCTCTTATTTTATAATAACACATTGATATTTTGCGCATACATTTACATACTTGCACTTAAATTACTCTAACACATACAAACATTTTACACTTGCCTATATATTGTATACATTACATTTATAACAGTTATTTAGTTAACCGTAAAGTAATTTAACAATACATGTCATATGTCATGCTATACAGTTAAAATAGACACACATTTTCTATATATATGTATATGTATGTATGTGTAGGTATAATAATAGTATTAATAATAATATTTGTTAAGTGTACTCTCGGACACACATACTTTTACATAGGCATATGACGCTTGCAGATGATAAATTCTATAAACTTTTTGTTTGTATAGATTTTATTGTAAATGATTTTGTATAGGTATTAGTGTGTATGTATATGTGTTTATGTATGTATTTTTAAGTAGAATTGTTAAGTATACAATTGTGTAAAATAAAATGAGCAAATTTATGACATGATAAACTTAATTAGATACAATATATATAAAATTAGATATTAAACCTAAAATTACTAAAGCTTTTTGGTTATTTATGTAAAAGATAATAACGAAAGTATTAATAATATTCAAGGATATGTAATAAAATGTATTTTATTGGGAGGTGAAGTGAAAGAAATTATGAATTGATTGTGGTAAATATATTTTTGTAATGTTTATTTTAAAAAGTTTTGTGTATAATAAATTTAATAATATGTTTTAACAAAAAAAGCTCATTACATTTTTCTAGAAAAATATAATTTTAATTGCATTATATAAAAATATTTAGCGTAATTTCATAGATTAAATAGTTTAAATTTAAAATATTAAATAGCAAATATTTAAATTTAATTGTGCTTTTTGAAAGCTGTTCCTTGAACCAGGCAACACTTTTTGTATATTACTTCGCCCTTAACATATGCTTTAATTTCTTTTAGATTTTATTTTTTTTTTTCGAAAAAGCTCATATAACCTATTGAAGCATATATTTTTATTTAAGCCAATATAACTATTAACCATATAAACATTTATCTTTATTTAAACATTTAGTTTTATTTCGTTCTGAAGGGAACAAAAACTGCCAATGAAACTAAAGAGCTAAAACTAAAACAATAAATGAACGAACACTAGAGTACGTAATAAAAATCAAAATACTTTCAGACTTATACATACTCATACAGTCTAGTATTTATATTCAATGTTCTAATATTGTAACAAATTATTTTGTTATTTGCTTCCTAGTTGTTGGTAACAAAAAATTAACAAAAAAAAAACTGCAAAAAAAAAAAAAAAAAAAAAAAAACAAGCTGCTACAATATCTCAATCATTTTTATTTTTTACTTTTTTCTAAGTTGTTGTTATTTTGTTATATTTGTTAAATTTTTCACTAGTTCAGCTGTAGGAGGGCTCGCAAATAACTTGCAACTAAACAAAGCTGTATAAAAAAAAAAAATAATAAAAAATCTAAAAAATAACTATATGCTCCCCTTTGAAGTTGAAAAAACTAAAATTGAATTTTTGCTGACAGCATTTTCAATTTTATAGACTATAGCATGAATGAATATACTATATGTATAAATAGCAGCAGTGCGAAGCAAATTCTATGTTGGTGCTCTTTTGAAGCTCATGCATCAATGAAGCGCATCTTTTATGGTGTAGAGCATAAATGATTTCTTCTAGATTTTTTTTCTCTCTATTTTATTTTTATTTTAGTTGTTGTTATTTTTAAGTTTTATTATTAAACGCCAGCTTATGGAATAGTTTTTATTTTATTTTTTTTATGCTTGAAAAACAAGGAATAATTCTATGGAATGGTTTAATAAAATTTAAGTAGTGCTATAAAGAAAAGTTTAATAAAATAAAAATATATTCTAGGATAAACTTAGATATAATTCTCTAAAAAATATTTTAATACAAACTTTATTTTAAATATTAATCCTTACTTTGCTACACAATTAAAAAAAATCTTTAACAAATATTTTTATTAACCATTAAATTATGTTAATTTTTTACAAGTCTATAAGTTAGTAAACATTATTAAAAAAACACCACTTACTTTCAATTAAATCCTATAGAAAAACTTTTTTTTAAGTTATTTTCCCTTCACAAATATAAATATTTTTGTAGCCTAATTCTAAGTTTGTTTATGATAATAATTTATAGCCTACTTTTAAATAATAACAACAGTAATTTACATTTGATTGTTTCTTAATTTTTGTAAAGCTTTTAATGTAAATGTAAAATGTTTACCAAATGTCTACTGTATGACTACAGCAACCCCTTTCTTAGAAACATTTTTACTGGTAGTTTTTTTTTCCTATTTTTTTTTTTTTTTTTTGAAAATTTTGTTTTTAGCTTTGCATTCAATTGCCTTCTAATTATTCTAATAGACAAAATAACTTTATCTTAACTTATTCATATATATTTTATTACTCATTTATTTTAACAATAAATTACGAACAGTGATGTGGAAAATTGTATACTACTAAACTATATAGAAAACTTATTGCAGTGAGTAGATGTTTCAAACTCTATTCAAAAATTTTTTTTGGAAAGTTTATCTGAAAATGTAAATTCAATAAAATTAAGAAAACCCGGCATAATGCGGGACACTGTGTTCTCAATCCGTTTTTTTTTTTTTTAATAATTTTGGAAATTGTGAACTGTTAGAGATATCTAAATAAAATTTGACATGGTCAGACCTGACATTTTGGGAAAATATCTAATAGATCACATAAAAAGCTGTATTAATTTTTTGTATTTATTTTCAAAAAAGTTTTAATATTCTTTCACTTCTAAAATATTATTGCGGATTTCTATAGATATAAAAGTCGTAGAATAATGAAAATTGGCAATATGTAAAAGCAATTGAAATAGAAAATATTTCATGGATGTGGATGATGTAGACTTTATCGTATAAGATGAGAAAGTGAAAAAGAAACTAAGATGTTTGTAAAAGAAATCCCACAATTCCCAAAAAAAAAAAAAAACGCCAAAATCACAAAAATGGGTTTTTTCACATTTTTGGCTATAAAATCCACATTTTTCCGAAGTCCCGTAGATTTTTATTGAAAACTTTTAACAACATATTACAGATTCCTAAATTGCATTCCGTTTGCCGATTCGTGCTTTGGGATTTGAGAAAATATAGACTAAAATTAAAACTTTCATATAAAATGGGTCGAATTCGGGAGGATCTGTACCTTGAACGTTTGAGTTATTGGCCTTGCTTTTTATCTTATAGCCTTCTCTGTGAAGATGCCTTTTAGAAAAGTATAAAATTATTATATGTTTTTAAGGAAAATTTTCTTTTAGAGAAAAAAGAGTGTAGATACTTTTTCGGCCAAAAAACATAAAAAGTCGTCATTTTTGCAATTTTCAAATTCAAAACCGTTTATTTTTGTATATCGACTTCAAATTTTTTTTATTCAAAAGATAATTTTGTTCTTTAATTAGATAAAGAAAAAACAAATGAGATTGGTCCAAAACACTAGAATATATGAAAAAACTGGACCAAGAACATGCAAAATTCAGGTACTTAAAAATTCAAATGCAAATAACTGAAAAACTATAAGAGATAAATAGAGCACGTAATCATGTTTTTTGTAGATCTTATCAGTGCCTATAATAATGTATAAAATATTTGAAATTGAACGAGAAAGAAAAATTTGGCAAGTGATTAAAAAATGTGTATGTCAGAGGTGCCCAACTTTGAGCCCCTTTAGCTCCGCCCCTGAAGAGTATATACGGTCCCCCTTCTAAACTTAACATTGCTTTGCTACGTCTATACGAAATTTCATGCAAATCCAATCAGCCGATCAGAAGTTACAGATTTATTTCCAAAAAATTTCGATTCTGCCCCACTGTGCATTGTCAAAAGGAAGTACCTATTTATAATTCGGGTGGAAAACATACATTCCATACATTTTTATGGAATATAAATAATACTAGCTGTTTGTACTCGGCGTTGCTCGGGTTTCCGATATATTAAAAAAATTACATTAAATTTTAGTAGTTGTCCCTTGGAAGCAAAAACTAATTGTAAATTTAGAAAGCTTTACATTAAAAACTCTTACGGTTTTCAGAAATTACTCTATTTAATTGCATAGTTGGATTTCATATTTCGAGTTGAAAACAGAGTTTAAATCACTCAATATATATTCCTAAATATATAAAATTATTACTTTGAACCGCATAGCCTTATGGTCCTGTGAGTGATATAATTACCTATGAAGTTTTATAGTTAAGATGGTTAAAATGGTCAAATATGTGAGGAGGTATTAGTATCTGCAGAATTATTATATTGAAAGTGTCAAATCTTCGTGGAAAATTTTTTCAAAATACTAAGCTGCAATGGATTATTATATTAGATTATTATATATCAAGGCAATTATTACAATGATAGTCTTCTTCTTTAAAATTCTTATTACTTTAATTAAAACTTAAAAAAATAATATCGTGTATAAGAATTGCATCACAATAGCGAATAAATTGTTCTCTTAATCATTTTCTATAAGCATGGATAACGTGATTTATATTTTTTCTGAATGTTGTAATTTCCATCATACTCTTGGCACAGTACGAGAACCTAAAGGATGTCTCACTAACGACAATTTTATGTGTTCGCAATGGAATTTTCATAAAAATTTGGAGGTAAACATATTCTATACAGAAAAACGCCATTTAATCAAATAGCATCTCTAAGTATCAAACTACTGTTCATTAAAAAATCTTAGTTATTTCAAAAAGTTGGTTTTCGTTGTAGTTAAATATTCTATCTATGATATATCCAATATTCTCTGTAAGTTGAGATATCCTTTCCTTATTATTTATTATTTGGAATAATAAAGTGCAAACAAATTTTAGATTTTGATAAAAGCAGATCTCATAATTCCAAAAAATACCTAAAATAAAAATTTTTGTTTTCAATTTTACCATAAAGCTTGCCGGGGAAAATGCGTTTTTGAAAACGCATAATTTTTATATTGAATAGTTAAAATTTATAATCTAAAATGGCTCATATTATTTACATTTAATTTCTCCTTAGGTGTAGTCTCCTATAATATAGCTTTCAGAAAAAGGAAAAAGCTACATTTATTAATGAGGTTAAAAAATATTAATGCCGGTGAGAACAGAAAATTAGCAACGATTAAAACTTTCATGTCAAAGGTGAGTATCCATATATCCGTTCCTGAGTGGTCTGTGTAATATAAAAAGACTGCTACTGTTGTGCAAATTTTTATGTTTTTAAGACTGCTGATTAGATATTATAGATTTATTCAATTCATTTAACTTTTGTAGTCAATATAATTAATATATGTAAAGCATGAACGCTTGATATAAGTAAATCATGTCAAATTTCAGAAGTATATCATAATGTCCAATGTTATAATGTCCTAGGATATTATGACACCCAAAAAAGTGTCATAGTGTAACTTTCAAAAGTGTTTATGTCCAAAAATCTTTAAATTAGCGAAAATGTTGTTTGTAATACACCATAGCTTTTTGTCTATCCTAATGTGTATTAACAATAGGAATAAATTGTGACTTAAGTTAAATTTTGTATAACACATTTTTAAATGATTTTTTACGAAGGGATGGCAGTAGCAATACCCCAGTCAAATAATTATATGTGCATACCTATAAAGTAATTTATTTTCTTCAAAAATAGGATTTTCAAATTCAAATCTTTTTTATATTTTTAATGTTTATTAGAGCTTTATAAGTCAAATGAAAAATTTATTTCTTATGTGTATTTTGTGGCAAAATTTATTTGATTTATTTATTTGCACGATAAGAATTTTATAAAAATCCTTTATTTAAATAAAGTTAATTTTCAATATTCATGAAAGCTGTTAAGGAATTGTGTTATCCTAATATAACGTTACCAGATGCATCCTTCGTTATACCGATTCGTCCTTTTTCCTTTACATATATATAGGTCAAAAATGTAGTGTACTTATACAAAATCAATATGAAGCATTTGATATTGTCATATAGCTCTGAATCTAAATATATCTCAGCATACAGTATTCTTTGGAAATCCTTATGTCATGAAGGTCTGAGGATCATTACTGGTCGCTGCAGAAATATAATACTTTGTGACTTAAAAACCGATTTTGAGGCCCAATATAGTAACATCGTCACATTAATTTACTGAAAAATTTAATTTTTGTAGGAAATTCATCAACGAAGCTATTGGATTTTTTGTCTAGTAAATTTATGTTGTGCTGTGAATTAATTTAGCTACGTCCAATAAATATTTTTAACTTCTATCTAGAACTAAAATTGACTTATATTATGTACGATCCGACACTATAATTACGCTTCAAGCATGTCTTTTGTAGACGTCGAATACCCATGTAATATTTTTAATAAACACTTGGATAATTTAAATATAATATTTTTCATTCCTTATGCACATGAACTCATGGTGTAATTAAAGTTTTTAACCAAAAAATTATATTTATCATAAAATCCTGCGTGTGGATGTACCGCTCTATTTGTTATGTTTTTGCCACTCTAAGGTCATAATTTTAATCTAAAACCTCTTTTATTATTTTATGCTCACGTCCAATTATTAAAACCCGTTCAGTTGGCCTTTATTTTTCTGTAACACATGTTGTTTTTCTTCGAAAAATGTCCTTAAGTCCCGCTAATCAGCAATTGATTATGGGTTACCGCTCCTAGAATGATAGCAATTTCTCAGATTTTTTGAAAATTTTCAACAGTATTATTATAAAAATTTTCTGTATACACCATTTTTTGGAATTTTATATAAATTGTCGTCTTACTTTAATAATTTCAGCACTTCAACTGACAGTTCATGACCTGGTGACATATTTTGGCTATAAATTAAAAAAAAAAAAAAATTTTGATATTTTAGGTCTAATCATTTTAAATATTCCCCAAATAACTTTAATTGGTTAAACGGTTCATACTGTGGCTTTCATGTAAGTCTGTTGAGTAAAAGTGTCAATTTGCACATATAATTATTTTCTATTAAAATTTAGAGAATGATATGTTTATTTTAACGGTACTTTGAATATAATGCCAAGAGGAAGCTAAAATTTTGCAAATAGGGACATTAGGTAAGAATGAAAAAAAATATAAACCAATGAAATGTATATCACTCTTGGAAAATATAAAAACCAGAAAAGAAATATTGCACATATAATTATTTGACATTGGTATTGTGCAGAAAAAGAAATTCAATCGTCTAAAAAGAATAATAATGTATAAAAAAAATACTAATTTTAAACTATTTTTAATAAATATTGTACTTGAAAATAATATAGTTTGTATGAAAAGTAGTGTTAAAATTATGTGTAAAAGTGAATATGGCACATGATCAAGAACAGCATATATAATCACTCGTGAAATCTAACTATTAATCTACTTATAAGTTTGAACGGTATACGCGTCAAATTTCAGGTAAATCCATTGATTTAAAACTAATAAAAATCAAGCCAAATAGTTTGTTAGAAAAAGTGGGCGTAAAAAGAAGCGCGGTATAAAATAAATAAATCGTATAAACTGTTGATTCAGTTGATTCAGAAATATATTTTTACCAAATTTCATGTAAAGTGGTTTAGCAAAATTAAGTAATTATTTACAAAAAGTAGGCATAAGAAAGGGAGTGGCATCCAATAAATAGGTCTTTAAAGTATATCATATTTCTTAATTATAAGTGTACAAAATTTACGTAAATGAATTAAAGGAATAGATAACGAATGAATTTTAATGAAATCAAATAAAATTGATTTCATGGCTTCCAATCAGGATCCTATTTAGCCTATAAGTTCCCGAAAATGAACCACTTTAGCGTCAAATTTTATGTTAATCCATCCATCAATTTTGTGGTGGAAAAAAACCAAAAAGTGTCCTTTGTAAATTAAATTATAATTTTTGCAAAAAGTGGGCGTGACAAGAGGCATGGCATCCCGTAAATAGATCAGTTAATATTTTTCTTGGGAACTATTCTTTTGTGTCAAATTTTGCTTGAATCAATCCAGGGAAAGGGCATAAAATTTGGATCCGACATGGCTTATAGTTCATTCCTGAAAACGAAATTTTGCCGTGAAAGAATAACAAACAGTATCTCTATAGGATATAATTTTTGCAAAAAGTGGGCGTGGCATCCAGTAAATAGGTAATTTAGTATTTGTCTTTGGAACTATTTTTGTGTGCCAAATTCTCCTTAACAAAAAATTTGTGTAAAAATGGGCGTGGCATCCAATAGATAGGTCATTTATGTAGCTTTTCTTAGGAACTATTTTTGGTGTGTCAAATTTTACGCGAATTAATGAGGTGATGGGTTAAAAATTAAGAAATTAAATCAAATATCATTTAGACCCCTATAGTTCCTTCCCAAAAACGAACAATCAGATTCTCCATTTTGATGGTTAAACATTTTTTACTTCTCATTAATCATAGCTAACATTTTTCCGAATCTTATTTGACTATATTTTCTCTTATAAAACATTTGCAAGATTAAACAGTTTTTGGCAAATATTTGACAAATGTGATCATAGCTTAACAGGTCGTGGTTGGGAAGTTTTCTGAATACTATTTATTTCGTTCGATTAAAGTAATTGACTATACTTTGAATTCATATTCATTATATCCTCCATCACCAATGATGGTTAAAGAATTATACGTTTGTTTTGATGTTTGTAACACACAGAAAAAATTAAATACCACCATAAAGTAATCCGTTCCACACATAATGATATTCTGAGTAGATTTAACGATGTTCATCTGTCTATCTGGCTGTCTGTCTATGATGAAATTTGGCATAGACTAGGTTCATTTTTTCACCTTGCTCCCATACAAATGTTCTCCCTAGGCGAACCTGGATTTTTTTAATCATTAAGCATTTGTATTACTAAAAAATTCAAATATGTCTGGGGGTCCGCAGGAAAATAAAAAATCCTTCCAATTTGTTTTAAAATAATACAAAAAGTAAAATTTTGCGTATTTTATGAAAAGTCGACAAATTTATTTATTAAATTTATTTTTAATTCTCCTTCCACGCTGTGATTAATGATATTCCATTAGAAACTATGAATCTTCCTCGGGAATAAAAGAAATGTTCGTTGTTGTTTTCCAAACTTTGACTACAATTACAACAAGTATCAATACCAGTTTCAAAATTCGTATTCCAGATCCAGTACAAAAAGCCAGCAAATTTTAAAAATTAAAAAAATATTTTCATCAAATTTCAACTACGCTCTAAGAAGGTATAGAATTTAACCACAAAATCCGTTTAGATTATGTATAGAATAATATGAAAAAGCTAAGTAAATTTAAGCCTTTTTGATCTGATATCTTTGAACAACAATCATGATTATAAACCTTTGCGTTGTGTTTTTTTTTTTTTTTTTTTGTTTGTTTAAAATATTATTATTATTAACTTCGAGACATGTTAAAAACAGCGTTTGAAAAACTTCAACTGCTTTCAAGATTTTTGGATTGGCTACTAAAAATTGTCAGTAGTGGTAGCCAAAGCAATTATAATTTTTTGTAATCTAACACTTTCTTTAACTACTGCTACTTGCAAGAAAATAAAACTTAAAAAACACGTAGTTAAAATGAAGCAGTAGTTTCAAAAACAAAATAATTGACTATCACACCATTTATAGTCTAATTTTTATTACTACTTCCCTTACAATATTTTTTTATTTTTATTGCTACCTTCAATGTATAGTTAATACTTATAGAAGAGGTAGCAGTAAACTACCAGAGAAGGTAGTTAATAGGTAGCAGAAAAAGTAGTTTTAGGAGCAGCAATAAACAAGGCACAACAAGAAAACATAAGTGAGCACAATGCGTTCTTTTTGTAATAAGACTTTAAACATAAGCTTTTATTTGCGTTTTTATTTTACAAAATTGCCATTTTTTATAAAATGTGTGTGTATTATTTAATTAAAGCAATATTTTAATGAAGTTTGGCAGAAATAAGTTTAACATATTTACTAAATTTCACGAAGATCGGTTCATAAAAAGTGTTAGTATCGTGTTAATATTTTACAAATACATATAAAAGTCTTCAAAATTTTTTTAAAATATTTAAAATTTTATAAATCAGACTGAAAATTATATAAATTGAAAACAAAAGCATTATTTTCCTGTTTTTGTTTTTCGCCAAAGAAAAATAATGTCTTACAACTGAAGTCTACTACATTTTATAAGTAAAGAAAAAAATTTTATTTATTTTATTTGACAATGTTTATAAAAGCGCAGAGAAGAAATAAATAATATATTTTTTACATTACTTTTAATTTTGATATTTTAAGCTACTTCGTTTTTTATTAAACTACTTCAACTTCTATCTTTACTGCTACCTCTGCTGCTACCTCTGCTTTCTATTTACTACTTTTAAAACTAAACAAAGAATATAGCAGTTTTCTTTTGTGAATTTAGATAAAACTATAAATACTTACATGTGAAGGTAGCAGCAGTGAAAACTACACTTGTTTCAGAATTTAAGTTTTTGACCACAACTAAAAATACTGCTACCAAAAAGTGAAGGTAGCTGTAGTTTAAGTAAATGACCGAATACAAGTTTTAAACATTTCTTAAACTCCAATTTTAGTTATATTTTGCTGCTACAATTAAATTTGATAATTGCCCATATATTCTGGATCATCTTGAGTTTCGGAATTGTCCGGCTGTCTGTTGAAACCAGTACACTATGGTTTCGCGGATCACTTTTCTTGGCCAAAACTAATTTTGGTAACATTTTCTATTTGTGTTTTAATTATCGTAGTTTTGTAGCAAACACTTCAAAATGACAGAAAATGAAGTTTTTTGCTACTTTTACTAATTTGTCCTCATAATACAACAGGTTAAAGTTCAGTTTCTTAAGCAAATTTATAATATGTATAAAAAAGGTCCTTTTTTTAACGGTTTTCATTAATTTATAATTATTGAGTAGAACAATTTTTTAAATAAGTTTAATACGGAAAATATTTCTTAGTATAAGTTCTTTTATAATTGAATACGAAATCAGTAAGAACTTGTTGGCGTCTTAGAAAAATATAGTTAGTTTTACAAAACCCAAAATGAAATTGGATTCGTAAGAAATTTTACATTTCATTAGACCTGCAAGTTTTTGGTGAAAATTGGTAAAGAAAAACTGAACGAAAATAAATAAACACATGGCGCAAAAGTAATCCTCCTATCAGAAAATGCTATAAATTTTGCGATTGGCCCCTAATGTCAGTTCTGTTTTGACATTTGTGTAGTAAACACATGCGAAATACACGTTAATAAACAATGTTACGCTACACTGCTCCAGAACGCGGAATATTGCTGACTATTTATTTGACCAATAATCGGACGGTGACTTTGGCACAACGTGAATTTCGTCGCAGATTTCCTGGCCGTCCAACGCCTACTGGTGAAACACTGCGACGTTTAGCCGCTCGCCTCGAAGAGACTGGCACAACACGAGATGCTGCCAGGCGTGATAAACCCCGGAGTAGCCGTTCTGCAGAGAATATTGCTGCTGTAGCCGAGGATGTCATGGAAGCGCCGTCGACATCGACCAGACGACGTGCCACGCTAATAGGTATCAGTCGACGGTCTTTACAGCGAATTTTGGTACAAGATTTGAAGATGTTTCCGTACAAAGTCCAGACGGTGCATCAGCTGTTAGCTGCTGACCGTTAATCGCGTCTAACATACGCTCAAGCCATCCTTAATCACCACCAAGAGGAAGATGATTTTTCATCAAAAATAATCATGAGTGATGAGGCCCATTTCCAACTTAGCGGGTACGTAAATAAGCAAAATTTACGCTTCTGGGGCACTGAAAATCCGCGTGTAACCCACGAAGAGCCATTACACCCGCTCAAAGTCACTGTATGGTGTGCTGTTTTCGCTGGAGGAGTCATCGGACATTTTTTCTTCGAAGACGTCGCGGGTCAAACGGTTACTGTGAATGGTGAGCGCTACAGAGCAATGATCAACGAGTTCTTTTTGCCGCAACTTGATGAATTGGGATTGGAAAACATGTAGTTCCAAAAGGACGGTGCAACGGCACACACTGCACGTGCCACAACCGATATGCTGAAGGATGCATTTCCCGGGCGCCTAATCTCCCGTTTTGGCGATTTGCACTGGCCAGCAAGATCGCCTGATTTGACCGCTCCAGACTTCTTTTTGTGGGGCTTTTTGAAGTCGCGGGTTTATGTCAACAAGCCTCAGACTCTTGCAGCTCTTAAAGACAATATCCGTCAAGTATGTGAGGACCTATCGCCGGAAGTTTTGGCCAAAGTGATGGAAAATGCCATAAAAAGGGCTTAAATGACAATCAACTGTGACGGCGGCCATTTACATGACATCATATTCTCGACTTGATGTAAAAAAAATTAAAAGACCAAATAAAAATAATCCACAAGAAGAATCAGTTTTTCATTTTTTTTTTTTTTTTAATTACAGCCAAAAAACATCGGAAGTTTACTTTTGCGCCACCTGGGCTATATTATCCATATTGTCTCGTTCTGCGATTTTCGAGAAAATCCAACTTTTCCGTATAAATTAGCATTGGAAATTCTTATCTAACGAATGAATAAAAATGCCAGGATATAAAATAGCAGATATTGCTAAAATATAGTTGCGTATCAAAATAAATGCTGCTAAAGCAAAATTCACGCCTTTAGGTTGAGTTATAAGTGAAATATTTGTAAACTTCCTTTGGAATGACTATACTTCTGACGCATAAAAAGTGTAAAAATGAATTTAATTTTTGAAATACAAAATAAATACATTAAATTGTTTTGATTTTCATCTAAATCATATTTCAAATATGATAATTTGTTTTTTTCCGTTTTGGTAGTTTTGGCCAAAAAAAGTGGTCATTGAAACCATAGTGCAGTATAGGGAGATGGGTGAATTAGTTTGGTCATATTATAAAAAAAGGAACTGAACTCACATAAATTCTAACACTGTTTTTTCTCACACTATATTTTTTTACGGTTTACCCAAATTAACTAAAATTCGTTCTTTTTTTAAACAATTAAATATCAAATTACAAATTGAATCGTAGTGCGTATGATTAATATTATTTATGAAAAATTTTAAAAACTTTTGGAAAACATTTTAACAATAATGCTCATTTTCAATAATAGTGGGGAAAGGGGATTGATTTTTGATTCCTCTCTCTATAGCTCTCATAAATTTTAAATATTTAATCACAACTTTTTACTTCAAATTGCATTTTCAGAAATATATTATTATTATTCTTTTATTATTACACACTCCTCTTAGAACCCAAAATCTTTATTTTTGGAATTAAGTATTTCTATTATTTATTTTTCTCACTCACTGTATATAATTTTAATATTTTTCTTTCTAATTTAATTTATGCATAATTATTCTTTTTCTTCCAAACATATACACTCACACTCCTCTCACTGCCATTTATTTATGCTGACACATATACTCACACTTTTATATGCAATAAACTCAAATATTATCATACATTTTATATACACTCCTTTGACGTAAATATTTTATTATAGCCTAAAGTTATGCTATATTATTCTATGAAACTCTTTACATACATATTCAGTCAATTCAATTCTCTTCTATTCTATTCAATACCATTCATGAAATTGTATTATTTTGTTTGTATTATTTAAATATAAAAGTATATATTCATATAGATTCATTGCTCAATACTGATAAGGAAACTAATTAGTTATTCTTAGTTAATTAAGCATTTTGTGTAAATGAAATGCTTAAATAATGAATAAAATATTCTTTTATTTTATTTTATTTTAGTTTTTTTTTTTTTTTTTTTTAATTTGTTGATGTTTGTTGAATGTACAATAATTTATTTAGTTTTCTTTTGGCTGTTTGTTTTATTTGTTTAATTTTATTTTAGGTATAAAAATAATTTTGGTTGGAGAGAGAGGATTAGAAGGAGCATTTAAATAATTGCTGAATATAAATAAACTTTTGTTTACTCTTAAGATAAACTTAAAAATTTTGGAAATTTCTAAGTTTTGAAATATTTAATTGTTTACACGTTTTTGGATTAAATTAAATCACTTAACGAATATTTTGAGTAGAGAGGGTTTGAGTAAGATTAATATTTTGAAACAAAGAGAAAATCTTAATGACTTAAAAATATAATTCAATCTATTTGATTTAAAATTTATAATTTAAAGTCTGCCTAAAATCTTTTTATTCTATTAACTTTAAATTATTCCTATTACGTTATTTAAATTTCATTTAAAATTATTTATTGCCTCTAAAACAATTTGCTTTTGAATTTTCCAAAAAGAGACAAGTTTTCAATAAATAAAACAAATCTCTGTTAAAAACTTTCCTTTTGTAATTATAATGATGTAGCAGCTGTCAAATCAAAGGATTTGCATAATAATTTTGTCACTCAAATTCAAATATTCACACCATCCTCAGCCTTCTCTCTTCATTTCTCTACTCACACTCTTTTCTCAATAATAACCACTAATGTTGGGATTTTCGGCTTAAAAGCCATTGCATTTCAAATTGACAATATGAGCGCAAAAAAAAACCTAAAAACAGAAAAAATAAGCAGCGATAAATATCTACAACCATTTTTTTGTTTTGTTTTATTTAAACATGCCATTAAGTATGTTTTTGAGGGGGGACTTCAGTATCCTGGCAATAAATTAAAAGTAAAGACTTTTTAAAAGCTTTTACAGTTCAATTTTCAATAGACAACAGCAGTATTTTCGAATGACTACAAATGGCAAGGCATTCGAATAAATACAAATAAGAGTCTATTGTTTATATGGAGTGTGGTGCTTTTTTGGGTGCCATTAATAATTTTTGTGTGTATTATTATTTATTTATTGGATCTTGTTTTGCTGTATGGATTTTGCGTTGAAAAATTATACCATTTTAAAATCATTATGATTTTTTTTTTTTTTTTTTTGCAAATAAACATATGAGTACGTTAAGTATTAATAATAATAAATATAATGTATTATATTTGAAATATACGTTCATTCCATGGTTTCGAACAGAGACGTAACATAAGTAATATTAAAAAAGAATCAATTAATGTTATAAATCACAGTTATTTGTGAAACGCTTAAATTGTATTTTCTAAAGAAATAAGAGGTATGATTTTTTATACCGCTTTTATTATATCGTATTATTGTACCTGTCCTTACTTTTTATACGATCAATACTGATGTTACTTGCCGTTCCCCATAATTGGATACCATACGGATGACTTTACAATCAAAACTTTATATATATTTATATATATTGCTGATCAACCAATGGAGATTAGAAGCTTTAACTTTCATATGAAACCTCTTGGCTTCAATGTGCCAACGTCATGTTAGATGTCTATCTAAAAGAATACCAAGGTAAGGAGTGCGATCGAAAAAATCTTAACATACGTTTTGCCTCATAACTTTTTTCGGAATCAATATTGAAATTTTTTTTTTTTTTTGATCTAGTTATCATGGAAAAATACGTCAGTTATTATTTTTAATAACAACCATGTTAAATTGTCGTGACTTTCATCACAATGAGTGACGAAAAAGATTTACGTGCTACAAATTATTGAAAAATTTCAAAAAAATAAAAATAGGTCCTACAAATAATTGGCCACAGAATTAAATTTCTGCTGTCAAACTGTTCCTAATGTTATTAACCCATTTCCAACCACTGTTGCGTTTTCGCATCACTAACTTTACCTATACCGTAACCAATTTAGTTTAAAATGAGAGAAAAAGATATAGTCGGTCAAGCCCGACCATATGATACCCTACACCATTGTGTACATTATAATTTGGGGAGGGGTCTTGACTTGGAGTCAGATGTGTACCGATACTCATAAGTGTAAAATAAAACATACGAATACAGAATATTATATTGATGCTGACATTTATATGAATTTATTCACTTTTAGGTGATTCCCGAAAGAGGGCCTTATATGGGAGCTATGGTAAATTATGGATCGATCTTTGTAAAATTTGGCACTATCATTTATGTTCATATAAAACTTATTTGTGTCGAATATTAACTTGATACTAACATTTTAATGGGATTTATGCCCGTTAAAGTGATTTTCTGAAAAGGGGTTTATATGGGAGCTATGGTTAATTATGGACCGATCTTTTTAAAAATCGGCACACTTATTTAGACTTATATAAAACTTATATGTTCCAAATTTCATTATTGCTATATTTAAGGGATTTATGATCGTTAAACCCTTTTCCGGGAGGACATTTGTATGGGGGCTAGGTGAAATAATGGACCGATCTTAACCAATTTCAATAGGCTTCGTTTCTGGACTAAAAGAAATCTGTGTACCAAATTTCATTAATTTTGATTTAAAATTGCGACCTGTAGTTTGATTACAAGGTTTGCATGGACGGACAGACGGTCAGACGGACGGACGGACGGACGGACATCGTTAAATCGGCTCAGAAAGTGATTCTAAGCCGATTGGTATAAATTAAGGTGGGTCTTATACCAATATTTTTGGGTGTTACAAACATCAGCACAAACGCGTAATACCCTCCTCACCTATGGTGGTGTAGGGTATAATTAGTGATAATGTTTTATATATGTATATTTAGCTTAGAATGTTAACTAAATAAATTGAGGGGAAAAAAATTATTCCGACGACTTTTATCCCCGGTAGAGTGGATCAAAAAAATGTCTATAAAATAGACCTTCTTTAAAATTTAAAAATTCATTCGAAAAATATAACAAAATATTTTGAATAATCTTTCAAACGACAGCCAAGATATCAAAAAATATGAAACTATTCACTTGATGACAAATAATTTAGGGAGATGGAAACACCAAGCTTCCAAAAATTGTTGTTGCGAAAACGCATCAATGGTCAATTAGGGGTAGTGTGATTTAGCTACATTACGCAAGGTGGCGCACTGAAAATATGGAATTTTTTAAGGTAATATAGTATGTTAAAATTATGAACAATAATTAAGAAAACCATTATAGATGAACGAATAAAATTTTTTTTTAATTAAGACTTCATGTGCAATAGAATTTTTTTACACTAGCCTTATAAAAGTTGTATTCTACATTGTTTATGACTTATGTAGTAAAAAATAAGCAATTGTCAGCAAACTACAAGTAGTTATATTTTTTAAAATCATTGAGAACAAATGTAAGAAAAAGAATTTCCAAATGATCGACGCTACCTGATTGGGAAGTGTATTTTGTGAAGGATGCTATTATATTGAATATGATCACAAAAATTCAAGGAGTTACCTGAAAAATTTTGAAAACTGATGAATGAAACCAATAAAATTATGTAATTTATTGCTAAATTTTTTCAATTGTCTTAAAAAAGGGATAATAAATTTTCTTCAAAGTTCATAAAATTTTCTAAAGAAAAACATAATATTTGCAATTTTTATGATAACATATTATTATTTTTTATTCAAAGTATTACAAAAGAGGATATTAAAATATAAACAAAATAAAATCTCCAAGGATATTCAAAGTATAATAAAGGAAAAATCTGTGAATATATGTGCACGGATAAATGAAAGCAAACAAATTTTTTTCTTAGTCATTTGAAAATTGGTACATTACCCCAATTTTTAAATCCTGTTTCAATTGGAATGCATCATATTATGAGCCACTACATTTAGAACATTACCAGGATTTACGATTTTACAAATTCGGGAATATTCTGCAAGCATAACAGAATCGATTTACGTAACATTTGTGCTTGAAGCACAACGTAGTTAGGCAGCCTGTACGAAGGACCAAAATGCTTTCCTAACCACCGTATTGAAAATTTTCCCTCTAAAATTGGAGATTTGTCACGAAAGCTAAATATTCAATCTTTAATTTTGGGGGGTACATTTGCAATATTTTTTGTCCCCAAACAAATCGATGCACTTTAATATACTTAAACTCTTCAATTTTCTTCTCAAAAACTGACACAAGTATATTACACTATGCAACAGTATTTTGGGGGCGGAATAATTCCGTTTGCAATTGATAGCTCTTGCTATGTGTAATAAACCCTCCAAAGCATTTTTAACTGGTAGGCAAAATTTTTGATTTATGACCACTTAAACTTTTATATTTTTGCACCAAGGTAGTTACAGATAAATCGAAAAAAACAATATCAATATAGTTCGAAGCTAAAATAATTTTCCATAAATGTTTAGAGTATTTAACGGGGAATATTTCATTAGAGCATTAAATTCATTTATCTGTCCTTATAAGGGATCATTTCTAGTCCGTTTTAAGGAAATGACATGAAAGTCGTTTTAATCTTGAGTTTAATGGGTTAAAATGTTCTACAGATATTTTCTTCTTCAAATTTTACTAGGAGTCTCCAAAGATAAAAAATTCATCAGACTTATCACATGTTGTTAAAAAGGAAAATTATGAAATTTTCCCACATTTCTTATATAAACTCCTTAAACTAGGCAATGAAATATACCATAAAATTAAATTTTTTGTACCAATTGTAAACAAACGCTTCACCGTATGAACTTTGGACCTTCGGTGACCCCTAGTGAAATTCGACGTATAAAATTTCTGTAGAATATTTTAACCCATTAAACTCAAGTTTTAATGGACATTTGTTTAATTTTGTTAAAACGGACTAGAAATTACCCCATATAATCAAAGATAGATGAATAGAAAGTTCTAATGAAATATTGCCAATTAAGTGCTCTAAACATTTATGTAAAAATAATTGAGTTTCGAACAATATTTATATTATTTTTTTATATTTATCTGAAACTACTTTGGTGCAAAAATAGGAAAGTTTATGTGGTCATAAAACAAAAATTTTGCCTACCAGCGAAAAATCCTTTGGAGAATTGATTACACATATCAAGAGCTATCAATTGCAATCGTAATGATTACATCCCCCCCGTGATGATCATTAATTTGTTGCATAGTGTTATCGGAAAATCGAAAGGCATTGGCCAACGCAAATTTATTTATCAGGTAAAGTCAGTTCTACAACAAATACAACAATACAAAAACAACAGGCACTTTTTAAATGGTTTGCTGGTTAGTTATGTCAAAATCGGCTGACTAGAAACAAAGCAAATTTGTAAACATAACAAAAAATAAAGTAAGCCTCAGAGAACCAAGCCGACGCAAAATTGTCGGCGGCTGTGTATCCAATTATGGTCGGCGGCGGCGACTTTCACAAGGTCATATCGGCGGCAGCTTATTTGTCAGTTCAAAATGTTTTTTATATTATATTACATAAATTAAGCAAATTTCTTATGTTTATTACTAAAAACTAATATTTCCGGTTAACATATGCAATTTTTATTTGTATTTTGTTCAGCCTTTCTAGCCGGTATGAGTCAACGTCGGCGACGGCTAGAAAAATTATGCGGCGACTGGCTGACGGTCCGCTTTGTTCTTTGGTAAACGTAAACAAAGTTTGACAGATGCAATATCCAAAACAAAGTAAAAAAAAAAAAAAAAATCAGCTGATTAACTGACTTTACCTGATAAATAAATTTGCCTTGGCATTGGCAATGTCCTCTGGAAATGGGGACCAAACACACCAGTGCCAGTTTCACCGCCAGTTTGTTTGAAAACATCGGTAATTCTGGATGGTATAAGGATATAAAAGTTCTTTCCTGGGCTGGTAAATATTTTTTATAAGTTGAAGGTTGTGTTAAGAGCCTGTTGAATCCGTTCCGATATGGTTTCGTCCTATTATCCAACCACCGAGAACACCAAATCGTCAAACGTAATCAAACTTATGGAAGCCCAAGTTATTAAGCTGTTTTAATAGTTCATCAATGACCAATATTTTTTTTGCCAATAGCAAAATTTTTGGTAATAAATCTTAATCTCCCATACTAGTTAGATCGAATTGAAGTATGTGGGAGAGTTGTAGAGTAGGCCCTAAGCTTTCAGAAAAAAAGTCACCCTGTAATAATACTAGATAAGCTACAGGGTGTCAAAGTTGACCACCTTGAGTATATTAAAGTTTCAAAAAATCGATCGGGAATAAGCATATGTGATATATATGAGCATAGTGAGGTATATGAACAAAAAATTTTTTAAATATTCTATAATTTTCAAAATCAGCATTCTAAAGTTAATATGTATGAAAAATAGATTTTTTTTTTTTTTTACAAAAATATTGTTCTATTCTCTCACATTTTTCCCAAAGTTTTTCTAATAATTATTATATATATCTTTTTTTTTAATTACTTAAAAGACAAAGCTTCGTAAATGGTTATTAAGAAAATTTTAAATTGATTTAGATTTACACCCTACATCCAGCATTGTTAGAAAAAAAAGTCATATTTATCGATTAATAAAAAACATTAGCTTTTTTTTAATTTATTGACGCCCGGCCACAAACATATATGGGCGTGAAAATTTTATAAAAAAGATAAACTTTTCTATTTCTGATTCCACCCAGTTGAAGTTTAAGACTTCCCAAATTCTATATAATATATATACCACATACCTAGGATTCTGGTCTGGATTTAAACGGTTTCCATATTTGGAACCCCGCTTTACTAAACATACAATTTTTCATATGAAATATGACCTAAATTGTTATGTTAATTTTTTGGATTTTATTTCTTTGGGTCATTTTGAAGGATATTTATATTTTTAATTCCGGGTCCATTTTTTTTAGTCAGTGACACTCCTAAATTTCCTTTACAAATTTAAGATACGTTACTGGTAACTCAGATGTTGTATGCGTTTTCACATCAATTTATTAAAATCTACAATTTAATACAATTTTGCGAATACATGTAAGTTTGTAATTTGTGAGCGTAAATATGTATTTCTACTTTATGTCAATATAGTAAACAATAGCCTGTCAATTGTAAAATTTATTGTTTGTTGTTTCGGTTAAAGCTTTACAAAATAACAAAAAATAGCTACTTGCTTGCTTGCTTGCTTCAACTCTCGTTGGTTGGCACAAGCTTACAACAATCTTCTTCATCCGGTATAGATGGGAATGTATTCCGTCATAAACACACATACACTATTGTATACTTACAATATTTATTAATGTGTATATATGTGAGAATTTCTCAATATTTTTTACAGAGAAATTGTGGGAAATGTGGATGAATTGTGCTATATACTGGAAGAGAGGTTGGTTTTAAAAGAGCTTTCAAATTATTTAGAAAAATAATTATAAAATGATATTTGAAAGATCATACAAATTCCATATAACTAACTGTTGCTTTTGCCAATCAAAATAATGTGAGATTTTTCCAGGAAATTCTCCTAAAAGAAATATCTTTTACGTTGACCTTCTTTTTTTCGTTAAATCTCGCAATTTTTGTTTTTATTTCTTGTGCGCTTTTATAATCTTGGCCATTAAGTTATAATTCACTTCCGGCATAAAATGACATGATACATAATGCCTTTGTGTAACTGTCTGTAAGTGTGTGTATTTGTAAAAGTAACTGTGTGTATATGTATACATGAGTGGTAGTAGTAACAATTGTTTGGTTGCTCTTTTTTTTAGCTTCCTTTCTTATCTTGTCTGTGTAATCTTGTATGCCTCCTGCGATTGTAATTCTTTTTCCGCTTGCTATGTGTGTATAAGAGATGTAAGTTTATATGCCTCTTTTTCCAACATTCCTCCAATACTTGCTTTTGTATTGGCCTTGGCTGTATTTATTTCACTTATTCATTTTCATCTTTTCATTTTCTTTGTAAGTTTTTTTTTTTTTTTTTTTTTTTTTCGGCGGCATAAAATTTATTGATGCTTGTTTCTTTTTGACTGTTTTTTGTTTGTTTGGGGCAGATTGTGGTGTATTTTGATTCATTTATCAGCTACAAATTTACCACAGAAATTAAATTAAATAACTTGGGTATTTATGCTTGATTATACTTGTTATTAAATTGATATTTAAATGTTGAAGAATTACGAGTATAAATTAAGAGGATTATGCTGAATGATTTTCTAAGTATTTCGTTTGTCGTTGTTGTTGTTTTTTTTTTTTTTAAGAGAGGGATATTCGCTGTTGTTTAATTGGTTAGGGTTTTAAGAATATGAATTTAAATTAATTAATTTACATTAGTACTGTTAACAATAATAATTTAATGCTGTGTACCAACTTGTGGCTGAGCCAACGAGATCCAAAATATTCAATATTTGGGATATAATTTTGGTAGGAAGGTCCGTTTTTGGCGGAGTTAAAAGTATTAAATTTTTTTCTTATTTTTTTGATTTTTCATTACCTAAACTCCATTTTTCATTTTGCAATTCTTGAAACGGCTCAAATTTTCTAATAAAAAACTGCAAAGAATTAACATTTTGAAAATTTTAGTTTCACAACTTGTTCACAATACTATTCAACATTGATTAAATATTCTCTAAATATTTTCATTGAAGAAACTGATCAAATAGAAATAAAGCGACAGATAGTCTTAATTACTAATTAAACTTGATGTACTTTCTTTAGATATGTCATAATTATTATATGCATAATTAAGAATTGTATCATTACTATTTCAAGTCAGTTGATTATAAGCATAGATTCATGCACAGTTTAAACTTTCTACAATCGAAAGACGATTACGTGGAGTAATGACCAAAAGATTACACAGACAAGATAATAAAGGAAGCTAAAAAAAAGAGCAACCAAACAATTGTTACTACTACCACTCATGTATACATTTACACACAGTTACTTTTACAAATACATACACTTACATATTTTTACCGCTCCTGAGGAAACTGACGAATAAGCTATTAAATCTGCAACTAAGATAAGGTTAAATTCTTCACTGATGACTCTAATATTGGTGGTGTAATTTTCTATAGAAAATCTGATTTCCACTTATCGCAGATCGCACAGTGTGCGATTCAAAAAATTAAATGGAAATAATTATGGAACTTCGGCATGGATATTCCAATTTCGAGTCCACAGGGTCCAAAAGTTAGACACCTCGGGTATAAAATTTGTTAAAAACGATCCTGATTCCTTATATCTGAACCGATTTGAAAGAGGAATCTGCTAGTAGAGATCTAAAAAAAACATTGTTGTACGTATTTATTATCTCTTTTAGTTTCAAAGCTTGAAAGATTAACATTTTTACTTTTTAGTCTGTCTTGGTGAAGTTTTTTCGTTACAACGCACGTTGGGGTAAAAGGGGTCGAAAGTGGCGTTTAATTGAATTTTGAAAATTAACTTTTTTAAATAAAATTGGGTACCGAATAAAAATAGATAAAATTATGTATCAATAACGATAAAAGTCATTAACGTAGGTTGCGTGGTTTTTGAGTACTGAGCTGTCAAAATTCAATATTTTTTATATTTTAAGAAAAGAGCAAAAAATTAAATTTTCATGGACTTTCGGTGAATTTTTCTTTAATAAAAAGTACTTTAAAGAAACATTTTAAAATGGAACCATCAACTACAGGTATTTGAGTTTACTTTTATGCAAGAATTTGTCAATTATTTTTGGTCCTGGTATTTTTTGTTATTTTTTTGAAAATATTCCAAAAATGCACTAATTTTCAAATTTCATGGAATGCAACTAAAAATATAACAAGACTTTTGTTCTGAAAAAATGTCTGAGAAATATTACATATTGTCTACTTAAATATTCTGAAATAAAATCGTGCGCATATTTTGCCCGATTTTATAAATTTACATTTTTGTGAAAAAACTCAAGTTGCTCCAAACCAAAAACAGGTTAAGTGCAGATTTTTTTTATTTTTTTACTTTGTTTTATTTTTCGTTATTTCACTATTGTTTTTTGTTATTGTTTTGTACAATTATTTTAAATAAACAAAATAATTTTACTGCTTAATACAGTCGAGCTCAGTTAAAATGAACATGATTTTATGTAATGTTTTTATATTCTACAAAGTGATGTGTCTTATATTGGTACTTGGTATTTAATATTGAAAAATTCAGGAACTATGCGAACAATACAGCCAGATACTACGTTGATAAATGTCCATGGTATTGTATGTCTCCTATCCTCCACAAGTTTTTTATTCAGTGTATAGACAGACGGACGGACATTACTATTCTGCCAAAACAAATTCAGGAGTTCTAAGAATATCTTTTTTTACTAACTGATTGATAAAATATTAAATCATGATCATTTAAATATTCATATCACCTTTCTCTGAATAATGCGGCGATTTTAGACCCATTTAATCCTAAGGTATAGACGGACGGACAGACATTACCATTCTGCCAAAAAAAATCCTAAAATTCAAAAAATAAATTTTTTTATCTAATAATAAATATAAAAATAGATCCTCATCATTAAAATATTGATATCACCTCCCACTGAATTAAGCGCCATTTTCGACCCCATTTACCCCAACGAGCAACGGGTCCAACTTTCACCAGATTTTTTAATTTTTTCTTTTAATTTAATTAACAACAAATAGAAAAATTATGCAAAGAAATAATTTTGAGTCAAATTTAATGATATACTGAGTCAAAAGTTACAGCCATTTAAAGTTAAACTTTGAAAAAAAGACGGATTTTTTCCCGTTTTTTTTTTTTTTTTTTGCCAAAAAAGTGGTCATATTCTATTTCTCTTACATAAAAATTTTCTTAAGTAACATGTATAATATGTATATTTTTCTGTAAGATAACTAAACACAAAATACTTTTAAAGGGAAAAAACTTCTTCAAATTGATTTTTGCGAGAACCAGGATTTCCCAAAATTTTACCTATTTTTCCAACAAATTTCGAATTTTCGCTTTAATTTCTCAAATCGCAAAGCTCGAATCAAAAAAAGTTGTACTTTTTATATAGTCCAAAGTGTTTTAATTTTTTTTGTAATAGACATTTTTGCTTCCCGATATCGGTTGGAAAGATACAGCAAAAAAAAAAAAAGGAAAAAATTCCATTTTTGGAAATTTTTTAAAATTTTTTGGGAATTACGGGATTTTCGAAGATAAGTCCAAAAAAGTGAATAGCGCTTTAAATTAAGCATCAAAAAATCTACTTAGGTGTAAAATATCATTCAAAACTATTGTCTAACAAGAATTTTATTGCATAATTAAATTTTAAAAATATGCAAAAAATCACAAATCCACCGTTTCTCAGTGTCTTTGCAAAAAGTCTTAAACAAATTTTCGCATTGTAAAAATATTTATACATATATGAAAGACTACTTTATAAGAAATTGTGTGAATGACAAAAATATTAAAAAATTTAATACTGCGTGACCCAGGCTCTCTCAAAATTGACCCAATTTTTATGATTTTCCAATTTTTGCCTTAATTTTTCAAATCGTAAAAGCTGGAATTAAAAAATAATTATATTTTTTACAAAGTTTGATGTGTTTTTAATTTTTTGGTAATAGACATTTTTGCTCCCCGATATCGGTTGGGAAGATATAGCAAAAAAACTTAAAAAATCTCATTTTTGGAAAAATTTTTAAATCTTTTGGAGATTTGTGGGATTTCTATTAAGAAATCCAAAAAAGTGACTAAAGGTCCAAATTAAGCATCAAAAAATCTATTCAAGTGCAAAATTTCATTTAAAAATATTACCTAACAAAAATGTTATTCCAAATTTAAAATTTAATAATTTGCACAAAAACCAATTTATCACTTTCTCGGCACATTTTCGCAAACAATATGCAACGAATTTTTTCATTATAAATAATGTTATATATTTTTGAAAAGAAGACATAATTTCCCAAATATTGGTGTATAACAAGTCTATATCGTCTGTTTTGCGTATACAATTAAGAGATTCAAACTTAATAATTGCATGTGATTTGGTTAATTTCATTAATTTTTCTATGATTGGTAATGCCATTCCTGATAATGCAGAGTATCAAGAAATATTGTATAAAGCTTAGCATTTTCTTTTTTTTTGAGCATAGTGCTTAATTCATATCCTTTTGTTATAGCCATCAGGCTGATAAATAATACATTTTATATATCGTTGTTTAGGAAATTTTGTCTTTGAAGCCCAATATCTCTTAAACTAAAAGAGATCTCGACTAGCTCATATAAAAATCTTTTAAATCGGCTGAGATATAACGAATCTGTATCGTATCTGGACCCGCCCCAATTATGTCTGTAACGTCCAAACTCAAAACTTAAACTCGCCTACACCTACTAATACTGCCTGAAATTTCGTTGAAATCGGACCAGCCGTTTGGAAATACCAGATTTATTTCCCTTTTATTTTTTGAATGGGACACTGTGTGTCGGTTTGTTTCTTATGTATAAGTGAAGTCTTTAGTTGTAAGTTCAAGTAAATTTGTATTTCCGAAAACCATGTTGTTGCGAACAAAGAATAGAAGAAGCTTCTCAAATAATTTTGGAATTGAACTTAACTTTGCAATGCCTCTATAGTTTGAAATCGTTGATTTACTGCTAGACTTATGTTTTTATTTTTTATTGTGAAAATGTGTTTGATGATTTATAAAACTCATTCATGTAAAATTTTATATTGATATTAACATTAAAATATTATTTATGCGCGTAAAGTAATTTTTTTAAATAGTAATTTTTAAGTATTTGAACCTATATGAAAAAGAGATGGAAAGATATAGTCGGTCAAGCCCGACCATATGACACCCTACACCATCATTTATTAATATCAAAATGCGGGAGGGGGCATATGTTAAATCTGTGGCCAATTGTAAATCGATACTTTTACTAAGTGTAATATCCCTGCGGGAAATTTGTGACAATTGCAGTAATGGTCCGGTTCCTCTGTACCAGTTGAGTACCAATTGACACCTAACTCGTCACCAAAGTTCCAACTGAGAACCAGTTGACACAAACACACTCACTCTTTAACAGTTGAGAGTTAATTTATAACATGCTCGTTAAGTGTGCAATTAGCAACTTGCGCGCAATAACAATCAGTGGCTGAGTGGTAAGCGTTGAAGACTATAAAACTCGAACATGGGTTCGAGCAGGGTTGCCGCCATCGACATTAACGAAAAATTATAAAATTAAAATAAACATAATTTAATAAATATAATAATAAAAATATTGTTTAAAAAGTAAACAATTACCGAATTTTTATACAATTTTTATTACATTAATCGTTACTGAACCTGTCCTCTTGGACCAGTCCTAGGACCTATCCTGTGACCTGTCCCAAGGGGCTAATTAGCCACCTCCAATGACAACCCCATGTAAAAGTGACAGGTTCTTCTCATATAATGTTCCGGAACTGGGATCGGTCACTAGCCCTGATAACCTGTCACGTGACTAGTTTTGAACCGGTTCTCTTTACTCTAGGGATAAAATATAGAAATATAGAATATTACGGTAATACTAACATTTATGCGAATTTAAACGCTTTAAGCTGATTCTCGAAAGTGGGTTTATATGGGAGCTATTATAAATTATAAACCGAACCTCATAAAATTTGACACTGTGGTTTATATTTAAATATAACGAATATTAACTTGATACTGACATTTGTATCGGATTAAGGCAAGTTAAAGTGATTTTCGGAAGAGGGACCGATCTTGATGAAATTTGGAATAAAAACTTACACTTATACAAAAATTATTTGCACCGAATTTCATTAATATATTGCTATATTTATGGCATTTTTGAAATGACCGACCGATCATAACCAATTTATGATCGGTGCCAAATTTCATCAAGATATCTTTAAAATTGCAACCTGTACTTTGTTTACAAGGTTAACATGGACAGACAGACAGCCAGCCAGCCATCAGACCAGACGAACGGACGGACATCGTTAAATCGACTCAGAAAGTAGTTCTGAGTCGATTGATATACATTAAAGTCCAAAGATTTTTTCTGTGCATTACAAACATCAGCACAACCACTTATGGTGGTATAGGGTATAAATATCTATACTTTAAAAAAATGTATGTGCGCTGAAATTTTCCTAAATACGACATATTTCAGACATTTATATTCGTTAAACCACTATTCCGGCAAAAAATTTGTGTATAGTATAGGTGAAATAATGGACCGATAACGATCAATTTCAGTAGATTTTGATTTTGTAACCCCATGTATCAATTTGATTAAACTAGCATTAAAATCGTTGCAAACAGTTCAGCTGCTTTTTTTTAAAGTGGGTTACTGTGGGTTAAAGGTCGGTTAATGTGATACTGAAACATCTAAAATAATATCAAATTATTTTTTCGCGATCAGGAATGTGCTATATATGCGTCTTAGAACCTTTTTCAGGAAATTTTTTAATTTTACAGATCCTTGCTTCAGTAAGATTTGTAACTTTTTTGATTTTGTGATAAGGTGAAATTTAAGCCCTTTCCAATGAAACAAACATTTTTTAAATCTTACGATGCTAAAGTTAATCAAGCATAAATTTTGCTCATTTTTGACAAAAAAGCTCGAAGTGTCCCGCTTTAGAGGTTCATATAATATGAACTTTTGAATTAGCGATATGGTGAAATATGTGAAGCGCATAAAGGAGTAGATTAGATGTGCTGAATTTCATAAAAATCGGAGATCCAGCTATTTCAAGTAAATCTATTATGTTATCGTTTCTCGAGAGATCTAAACTCTCTCTATTGGTGGCCATTCTTTCTGCCTATTGTAAAACGACTTTAGTCGGTGCTACTACTGTAACATGAGTCTGTATCCTTTTTTCCTCACGTGCAAATCTTTCGGAGAAAAGAAGGCGTTTTCTAAGTCGACTCTTTCTTAATACTTTTGACGATCTCGATGCTAAGCAATTGTAGACGTTATTAAATGTCCATGATAGTTCATGGGTTAAATTAGATTTCGAATTAAAAAGAGCGTTTTAGCAAGCTGAATATGAAAAAAATAGTTAAAAATATTTTTCATCTTTAATTCCTTGTCACGGATTGAAAATCTCAAGTCTAGTATATTTTGCTAAAAAAAAACGCAATTTTCAACATGTTATAGTAAAAATATTTTAAATTTTCTCACTCTGGGTTTTTATTTCGCTTTAAATGAAATGCGCTAGACCTGAAATATTTATTTTTATACCCTTCACCACCATAGGTGGAGAGGGTATTATGCGTTTGTGCTGATGTTTGTAACACCCAAAAATATTGGTCTAAGACCCACCTTAATTTATACCAATCGGCTTAGAATCATTTTCTGAGTCGATTTAACGATGTCCGTCCGTCTGACCGTTTTTTGAATCAAAATTAATGAAATTTGATACACAGGTCTTTTTTAGTCCAGGGACGAAGCCTATTGAAATTGGTTAAGATCGGTCCATTATTTCACCTAGCCCCCATACAAATGTCCTCCCGGAAAAGGGTTTAACGATCATAAATCCCTTAAATATAGCAATATTTTAATGAAATTTGGAACATATAAGTTTTATATAAGTCTAAATAAGTGTGCCGATTTTTAAAAAGATGGGTTCATAATTAACCATAGCTCCCATATAAACCCCTTTTCAGAAAATCACTTTAACGGGCATAAATCCCATTAAAATGTTAGTATCAAGTTAATATTCGACACAAATAAGTTTTATATGAACATAAATGATAGTGCCAAATTTTACAAAAATCGCTCTATAATTTACCATAGCTCCCATATAAGGCCCTCTTTCGGGAATCACCCAAAAGTGAATAAATTCATATATGTAAATGTCAGCATCAACGTAATATTCTGTATTCGTATGTTTTATTTTACACTTATGAGTATCGGTCCACATCTGACTCCAAGTCAAGACCCCTCCCCGAACTATAATGAACACATTGTTGTAGGGTATCATATGGTCGGTCTTGACCGACTATATCTTTTTCTCTCGTTTTTATATTTATTCCTTATTCAGCTCATTAATACATATCGCTTGAGGAAAGGACACATTACTGTGCATGTTGCCCCAAATAGTGAGATAACAGGGAATAATTTTAATCCTTGTTCTCCATATCCTCTAGTGACTCTTTACTAGTTTATTTGCAACACAATTTATATGTTTTTACTTATAAGAAAAAAGGTTGTAAAATTGATGTAACTTGAAATATAGGATTAAATTGGAGTTAAAAATACTAAGTATTAAGCTGAACTTTATACAAACCTAGTTTTAAAACCAAATTCTGAATAACACCTTGGAATGAAGACTTACTTACATATTTAGGAAAACAATATATTTAAGCCGGTTAAAGGACGTTTGATAACATGAAATTGATACTAGACTTATCTAAAATTTAAGCCAAACTGAATTATATCATATAAATACATACCGTTCAAGTCATACTAAGAATGTATAAATATCTTCGATATGTATATTAAAGCCAGACTTATACCATATTAAAACTTTATAAATATCCACAACTAATGCGAATCGATAAAGTCTTAGAATAAATAAAATTCAACAAATAAAGCCAGATTTAAAGTGCGAAACGATTTAAGATAAAAACCAGATTTCAGATGTAAGGACTTCTGATTAAGGCCGTTTTTGTACCATGATAATTGAAAAAAACTCGATTATAGACAAGTAAAAGACCTACAGTTGTAATGAGTCTGTACAGGGATCTTCTTTAAAGACACTTTTTTATTTTAAACCTTAATGTTAGTTTCAAAAATTCCTTGTATTGCAATTACATTAAAACCCTCGAACAAAGCACTTTCCTATAAAATTAACATTGCTTTTATTATCTCGAAAGGAAACAAAAGGATGAAATGAAATAAAATGGCCACATACATATATACATACTTACCCATCAGCACCGCAATGCAGTTACTGTTGTTTACTTAAATTGTTAATTTCCATATCGTGGCAATAAATCAACTTAACAAATCAATGGCAGCTTTGCTAAAATTCAAACACACTCACACTCATTTACACTTTGTAATTGTAGTAGTATTAGAACAAGTGGCAGTTGTACAAGTAGTAGTGGTAGCAGTAAATTTCAACTCATCACACATTGAACGAATATACTTTTCTAATGTGCGTTGATAATGTTACTGATAATGATGGAAATTCTGACACTAACGCCCATATCCTGTTACACCAGCGACAACAGCAACAACAGGCTAAGCTTAAAAAATATTATGTTTCCTTTTTAGATTTAGTGATGACGACGACGTCGATGTAGACGACCAGGCAAAACTAACACTATGTCTATAACTAGTTGCTATCGTAACTCTAAACATAATTAGCTTAGTTGAAGAGGACATATCAAGTTTTATGCTAAAATACAAATAGTCGCACGCACTCAAATATACATATAAAACTATACAAAATTATATACATACATATATACGTTCTCATATACACTTAATCATGTCCGGCAACCAAAGGATATTTGTTTTCTCTTTTTGTAATAGATACAAGCAATTGTTGGGGAAGTTTTGAGCGCATCTTCTAACACTTGTCGAAAATATAACAAAAAAAGAAAAACAAAATATGTGTAAATGATAGTTAAGTTTAGGTCTCGTTTGCCGAAAATTCCCATATGAGCTATAATTTAACAAATAGGATAAATAGCCCACTATAACAAGAGAAACAAAATCTTTAGTTGATGTAATTTATGGACTTAACAAGTGGAAAAAAAATAACAAAAACATTAAATACGACTATGGTCTGTAAGAGAATAATGTTAAACAAAATATGTTAGATTGATGGTGTTATTTTGTTTGGAAGCTAAACGAATATGATATTGTCGATGAAAAATAGCACTATGAATGAAAGCTTTCTTTAACATTTTCAATGTTTAATATTAAAATAAATATAAAAAGGCTGCAATTCTTCTAGTAGTTTTAAAACTATGTTTGTTCTTTAGGAAAAAATATGATTTATTTAAGTATCTAATTTAATCGAAATGAAAACATGAAATAGAGGTCAAAGTTGGATTCTTATACTGGGACAGCTTTCGAATTCAAACTGTAATACTTAGACAGTTGTTTAAAGTCCAATTTGAGCTGAATATTAAAATCTAAGTTTGATGCACGACGCAGTAATTACAGACCATATACATTTTGACAAAATATAGATAAGCTTGTCGTAAAACTAAGGAATTAGAAAGACTCCCACTTTTTTCCCAAAATCCCCAAAATCTCAATCAGGGAAAAATATTTTTCAAAAATGTACTTCTTTCACTGAAATTGTCACTGTGTCGTTATAAGGGGCGTCCGTCAGAAAATACTTTTTGAGTGTTTACTTTATATATGGAAGCATTTATATGGAATAATTTTTTTATCTTAGCTCAAAGCTGCTCCAGATTTACTTTACAATGTCTTTGAAAAAAAAAGCCCAAAAAAATATGAAATTTTTTCAGATTGATATAACTTTTTATCGGATTGATAAATTTATACATATGGTTCTTGTAGCAATATTATTTATAATTTTATAAGAAATTTGTTAAATATTAAAAAAAAAAAAAATATGGCCAATATTAAGCCTGTTAAAAAAAAAAAATGAGACTGAAAATGAGAGAAAAATTTACTTTAACTTGAATGTATCTTAAACTATAAGAGATAACCTACATATGTAAGCGTAAAAAATAGAAATTTACAAGAACTATCTATATAAAATTTATTTCTGTTACATCATAAAAGAATTTTTGGCGATTTAAAAAAAAAAATTATATTAAAGACGGCCAGCCACTGCCCCCTTATCCGCTAGGAATCTTTACTCTTTATTTCAAATCAACTCAAAAACACCTCAGCTCCGACCATTGTTTATTGGAATATCTCCAACGGTTCACAAGTTACAGAATTATTAAAAAAAATGGATTTGGACCACTGTGTGCCGGTCAACAGAATAGGTTTAAGATTTTCGTTACATTGAAACTTTTTATTTTTAAAATAATGATGAAATAAATATTTTTTTTGATAATAAACTTTAAAATCTTAAATTCTAAGATATTTACATGCAAAATAATTTTAAATAATAACTAAGTACGATTTTTAATGATTTTATTTTTTTTTTTTTTTTTTTTTTTCAACAAGCGAATGTTTTTTAATTTTGTTGGTCATCTGAATAGGTTTAACATTATTTATTCAATAAAACAATAATATGTATTGATTAATATGGTACTTTTTTATTTTATTATATTATTAGGAAATTTCTAATAATGAAAATAACCTTTATTATTCAATTTAACCCATAAAATTATATTTGGAAGGAACTTATAACAATTTTGAACTTGTAATAAAGAAGGTTTGCTCCAACTTCTCCAATATCTGCAGATAATGAATTTTTCTACTTGTATTGTCTGTCCGACTCATAAACATTATGTGACAGCAATTTCCATACATTTCTTATTAAAATACTTAAGGTCGAGAGAGTATGGTGGCCACTCCAAAGTGGTAAAATTTTGACTTTAAATTAATTTTTTTAACGCTCCTGCGGTGTGAATAGGGGCACTGTCAAGTTGGAATGTCCATGGAATGAATTAAAATAATGTATAAAATGTAAAAATTTCTTTTCCACTAAACTTTTGTAAGTTTTTTCCGTATTCTTCTTTTCTCAAATAACGAAAATAGTAATATTTATAGAAATTGGAGACTTCCAAATTGATTCGGGAGTAGTTTTACTTCACGAATGGTGTTTAGAGGTGGGTTCTTTATAATTTTTAGTCTTCTTAGGTGCACATAATTTCGCAGAATCAGTAGAATTGAAGGCATCTCGAATGATGGATCTTCTGTCAGCTTTCGTTATTGCTTTATAAGTACCTCTTTTCACATTTTTTTCCATAGCGAGACTGAATTCTTAAAAAGCTGTTGACAATATTTTGACTTCGCTAAATTTTTCATCGTCATATTTCACAGATTAAGTCTGAATTGTTCATACGCTATAATTTTGCTTTTTTTATCGTAAAATTTTTTTTGCGAGACAAATTTTTATAGAAAACTGTTGAAAATGTTAATAAAACACACAATTATGGGCAAATTTAGTAAAAACTTGACGCAAGCTTAGTACTAAAAAGGGTTTTTGTAAACTAATGTTTTTCCAATTCGAATGGAATAGTACTTTTGAGATGCATCTGTTGTTGGTTTTCCTATCATTGAAGCTAGAGCAATGTTGAAGTCAAAGAAAAGTACAAGTCGAATGCAGGAGGAAGTTAGAAATACAGAAAGTAAAAATGAGAAGGAACATTTATCAAAAGATGAAGATGCTAAAGATTACGTGAGAAATGTAGATGATTCATATGCTGAGGAAATACAGTTAATACAGAATATGATCCTACATATGACACTGATTCGGATGAAGAAATGGATGCAGGTGCACTTGAAGCCTTAATGAACACATATATGGGAGAGATGTAATTTTCTGGCGAACGAAAACTTACATATGTATTTATTCACAAGATACAATTTGGCCTCTAATTTGATGCTTCACTACAATTTGTCAATTTCGGGAACCGTCAACAAAAGAAGAACATTCGGATGTGGCTACTTCTGCTACAAATTTTATATACATAGTATATGGAAAACAATCTACAATTAAAACTTCAACAAAACAATCTACAATTAAAACTTCAACAAATCGTAGAAGGTAATTCCTGTTGCAGATGAGCGAATAACTAACTGTAGAGAAAATAAAAAAAAGGTATAAATTATAATAATTTTTTTCTCTAGAATTGGAATCGAAAGCAATTTTGAAGGCCCAGTAAGATTAAGAGATGAATATTTTTTATCTGAAGCCAAGAAGTTCGAGAATTTGGTGGAAGAATGAAGAATAAAGTGATTTTTTATGTGTTCTAGAAGAAGACCAACGAGAAAGGTATGTGGGAAATACCATAAACCAGTATGTGCTGAATATTCAGAAGATATTAAGAAATGTAAGGACTGAGCAGGTTAAAATACATTGTTTTTTTTAATTTATTATAAGCTAATGTATCTATTATTTATAAAAAATTAAACATAATAAATATTTTACTTGTATTCGATAAAATATTTCCCTAAATTGCTCTGTACATACCCGGATATGCTGATTGTAAACGTAAGGGGTATCGTCACCAAAACGCTTATAAATTTGGCTATAAAAACTTGTTTAAACTTTTTTCTTCAGAATATCATATTTAACAATATTGTTGACAAACATTTAAATTTTCGATTTAATATGACAACCAGAACCCTACACCATTGTGTACATTATAATTCTTTTATTATACTTGGAGTCAAATGTGGACCGATACTCATAAGTATAAAAGAAAACATACAAATACAGAATATTACGTTGATGCTCACCATCATTTATGTTCATATAAAACTTATTTGTGTCGAATATTAACTTGATACTAACATTTTAATGGGATTTATGCTCGTTAAAGTGATTTTCTGAAAAGGGGTTTATATGGGAGCTATGGTTAATTATGGACCGATCTATTTAAAAATCGGCACACTTATTTAGACTTATATGAAACTTATCATTGAAATATTGCTAAGTTTAAGGGATTTATGATCGTTAAACCCCTTTTCCGGGAGGACATTTGTATGGGGGCTAGGTGAAATAATAGCCAATTTCAATAGGCTTCGTCCCTGGACTGTAAGAAACCAATGTCCTAAATTTCATTAATTTTGGTTCAAAATTGCGACCTGTAGTTTGATTACAAGGTTTACATGGACGGACAGACGGTCAGATGGACAGACGGACGGACATCGTTAAATCGACTCAGAAAGTGATTCTAAGCCGATTGATACAAATTAAGGTGGGTCTTCGACCAATATTTTTGGGTGTTACAAACATCAGCACAAACGCATAATACCCTCCCCACCTATGGTGGTGTAGGGTATAATGAAAAACATACCCGGGTATGCGGTTGTCAACATAAGGGTTAAAGAATTTTAGGTGCTATGGAGGGCATGTTAGAGACATGGCATATTCTACACTTTTGTTGCATTATTCCTTTACTATAAATTACGGATCCATAATTTGCTCCATCTATTACCTAGAAAATTATATAACCTAAGAATTTCTTAGAAGTGGTTAAACGTGAGATGTGATGGAAATGTTTAATTTAATTTTTTTTTTTTTTTTCACTATATTTAGTATAAAGAGTAATTTTTTGTGAGCATTTTTATTTAAACTTGGATTTTAATTTTTTTTTTTTTTTAACTTTTGGTGTCTAAGCGATTTTCAAAATTTTACCATTTTTGAGATCTGCGGTCTTGAATTAATTCTATCAAATATAAATTTCCCACTTCTTACCTCTCATTTTTCCATGGTTTTATGAAGGTTAACGAAGAAGTTCTTGATTTTACAACTTTAAAGACTTATAGGGTCTATGTGCGACAGTTGTAGTGGCTATAACCTAAAAGCTTCTCAAGAAGGCAAATTTCCTTTAACCCAATGGGTTAAAAATGTGACGTGATGGAAAATTTTTATTTTACTTTCTACAATATATTAAGCCTAATGAGTAATAATTTTGCAGAATTATTCTAGATATTATTTTTTTTACTATTTTGTTGACCTGTGTAATTAGTATAATAAATCAACAAAGCTATGGTTTTATCAAACCTCTGTACGTACGAGTATTAATATAAAACAAATATATTGATTGTTACAAGTAAAATTTGATGTGTAATAATATATTACTTGCGCTAGATAATTGAATTTCATAAAGTTATAAAACCTTATAATTTTTATGAAATATTTTACTTTAATTTTCTCGAATATTTTGTATATTTTTAACAAGTTTTATGTTTATGCAATTTTGGAAGGTATTACTTATGTATTTATGTCTATTTGGCAAGAATTGAAGGAACCCGAAATATTGAATAACTTATTGATAAGCAAATATATAAATTCAAACAATAACATTTTATAATACTTTGTGCTATTTTGGGAAGTAATGCCATTTCCTCTTACTGAGTAGATCATTTTATTTAGATTACAAATAAACAAGAAATACAAAATGACTCAGTACTTAAAGTTTTAGTATACGTATACGTCATCATATATAGTATATTGAATATGCAAATATATCATTGTATAAAATAATAATATCTATACAAAATATGATATTATTTACCAAATACACTTACATATATTGAAATGTGCATTCCTACTTATTTATGGAAAAAAGTATATAATAATAGATGTATGTAATATATTAAATTTTCTACAAATTGTATGAAATCAACCATGTAGAAATTTTTATTTATTAAAATTGTATGTAAACGGTAAGGGAAATAATTAAAGGGTTGTTTTATATAAGTTTAAATTAATGTCTTAAGATGATCTACAATTTGGGCGAATTTAGGTTTATAAAAGATTGAAAATAATTTTAAAGGAATATATGTAAAAGAAACATAAATAGAATCTAACCTGAAACTAAATTTGAACTATAAAATTATTGAAGTTATACGATATTAAGCTTTAAATATAACTTCAATCTAATATAATTTTGATGTAAAGAAGATAGTTTGGACTACAAAAGATCCCACAAATAAAATTTCTTTAAGATTATTAAAATACTTATAACTTAATATAATCTGACATTAAATAACAATAAGAAAAATCAAAATTAGAAATAAAAAGCTGTTAAGAGGTATATTACCTCTGGTCTACCTATAATTTTATACCTTAGTATACTTAAGCATATATTATTCAAATATGCATACACAGAGAATACTGTTTGGTTATGACAACCGAATTTTTAGCCAAACGAATTTGGTTAGTTGCACCAACTATCACAATAAACTGTTACGATTATTGAATATTTCATTTACATATACCAATTAATTATTAGCTTTAAAAAAAATGTCAATTATAATGATTAAAACTAACGGTAGACACAATTGAAACAATGCCAAAAAATTCGGTTCCTAAAATAGAATTTTTATACTAAGAACGAAATGTCAAAATCATATTTTTAATTTATTTTATTTTCATTTAAAAGTTTTCAGCATAAACTTATTTTATAATGAATTTTAATTTACAAAGATCTTTTAAAAACAATTTCCAACGTATTTATTATCAATTTTCGAGAGCCTTAAGTACCACCGAAGGATTAATTATTTGTTTCCAGAAGAACTATTTAGAATCGTTTATACCAAATTGTATATGATCCTGTAGAATTTAAGCAAAAGGACTTTAGAATTTTATATAAGACTTATTATAAAGACAATATTTATCTTTTAAAATATTATGGGATTCAAACAAGCTTCGTCCATTTATCAAATACATCAAAGAAAAAATGTAAAGTTGAATCTTCAGATAAAACTTTTTTCTAAATAGAATAAACTTTTTCGACATTTACATGGTGAATAATGTAATAAACACTCTTTGAAATGTATAAGACAATATCTTCCTTGTTGGTATTAGTTTGCGAAATACATAATCCTGATCCATCCACCATACGCAATAAATGTAAAGAAAAAACATAACTTACTTTTTTATAAAAATATAATATTATGAACTTACTCATGTAGCATATCGCCCTTTGTTAAGATTATTGCTATATTTTTAATTGTATTCCATAAATTCATCTATTTCTTTGAATACGAATTGTTTTTCATCACACATTTTCAATTATATAATAATTTTATTTCGCATTATTTATAAAACGTCAAAATGCAATATTAGTTTATCTTTAATTGCAACCGAATTTATTTAATATTACGATAGAAAAGTCATAACGGGAACTTAAATACGATTTGTAAAAGAATATCAGTTGTAACTACCGAAAAATATTATACTTAAACACATTTATGAAAGTTACCACACTCGAATTAACAAATTACTAAATGATTGGTTACAACAACTATATTGTTTCCTACAGAGACTAATATAACGTCGTGAATATATAAATATTATTATATTTATGAAAAATCTACTACATTTACATATTTTCATTAAATAAGATACAATTTTATTTAATCTTCTTGAATTTTGATAGTAGTAACCATTTTCCAACAAATATTTTTTCTGTGTGTACATATAAAACATTTGGACTAATATTTAATTTTTTTGGAAATTCATATAAATATAAATGCATTTCGTTTATTAACATACATTGAGTGATGGAATCATTCGTTCATTTATCTATTCTATTTGTATTATTATTGAAATATTTTACTAATATTTTCTTTACAAAAAAATCAGAAAAATATTCCAAAGAAAACTATAAGAGGTCTTAGCTGGTACGTAAATATTCACAATTTCTTTATTATTACTTAAGGAAATTAAAAAAGAAAATACACAAAGTATTTTTGATATATAACAATGAAGATAAAATAGGTGAATAACAAAATTATTTATTAACTTAAAATTGCTAAATTTCATTAATAAGAAGTATATTTTAATTTGGAGGAATACAAATCCAAATAATAAATATAGAACAACTAGTTCCAAATCTAATTGAAATTATTTTTTTGTTCCATTATCTCTTATTGAACAGGAGCTTCCAAACAGCATTTATTACAAATGTTATATTATCTTTTTTAATCCTTACTGTTTTTAAGTTAATTAATTCATATTGAGCTATTTGTAAACTAATGCATATTTGCAAAATATATTGAAATATGTTTATATGATAAAAAAAAAAATAATAATAATAAACTTAATTTAAAAAATTCCATTAATACAAAAGCTTTATATTACATATCTATGTAAATCAGTTTACTAGATATTTATACATTTTACTAATGGAATAACAAATTGGAAAAAACACAGTCATTTGACAGTCATTTTCACATATAAAAAAATCTATATATGCACGAAACTAGAGACTATAAAGTAAAACTGCGTACTAAATTTTTCTTCCTTTATAGGGAACTATAAAGTTTCGAAGGATACCCCTTATTAAAAAAATTTATAAAATATTTATGAATTTTTTATCAATGGAATATGTATGTCAAATGTAAGCTAAGAGTCTCTGCAGTATAATAATATTTTTTATTTAAATCTTGCCGCAAAGAAACTTAATAAAATATATTTTTGAAAATGTTACCTTTTACTATTTATTTTCAAGTATATACAGTGATAGACAATCGTTTGTACGCATCTATTTTTTTTTATAAATATTCGTTTGGCATTTCTTATACAACAATTTGTTTTTTTCAAATTCATGCTGTTTTTATACACTAAAGAGAGTGTAACTCAGAATGGGTACCGTTAGGCTTGTAACTGTTTCTAAAAAAAAAATACACTTGTCGCTTTAAAAAAACAACATAATTCAGTCAGACAATCGTTTGTGCGCAGTAACAAATAAGATTAAATTGTCAGTGCCAAAGTTTATTCAAGGGTATTTTTAACAAAAATAAGGTGAAATAAATTGTATTACATTGAATTAGTACAGAAAAATTAATTTCTATTGACATTTTTATAAGAAATGGGCTCAGCAAAACGTTTAAATGAAACGGAGAAGAATTTAATTGATACGTTAAAAAAAAAAAAGTTATTCAAACCGGGAAATTGCTCGTATTATAAATCGTTCCGAGGGTGTCATCAGGAATTACCTCAAAAAAGGCCAGAAATATGGAATAAAATATAAAACTAAGGGAAATACCAAACTATCGTTGCGTCAAAGAGGTAAAATACGACATGAAGCTTTAAAAACCACCTTTCCTGTAGGGAAACCATAGCACGAGTTTTAAATGCGACTCCATCCGTAAAATGGTCAAAACTGAAGTCAAAGCCTCGCCTATCCTCACTGCATAAAGAACGTCGTCTGGAGTTTGCAAAAAGCCACATGTCTTGGAAGGAGGAGTGGAAACAAATAATTTTTTCTGATGAAAAAAAGTTTAACCTGGACGGTCCGGACTGCTACAGCTGTTATTGGCACGATTTAAGGCAACACAATGTTGTTAGATCGAAGAGGAATTTTGGTGGAGGAAGTCTTATGGTGTGGGGAGGTTTCTCCTACGATTTCAAGCTTCCCATTTGTTTTATATCTACGAAAATGAATTCCGAAATGTACACAGAACTGTTAGAAGACGTCCTGTTGACACAGTTGGATGAATATCCTGATAAGGATTATGTATTTCAGCAGGATAATGCCGCAATACATGTATCTAGGCACAGTAAAGCTTGGTTTTCTGAAAAAAATATAGAGGTAATGGGATGGCCGGCTTGCAGTCCTGATTGCAATCCAATGGAAAACCTATGGTGCATTATTGCGTCCAAGGTTTATGAAAAAGGAAGGCAATTTTCATCTGTTAATGAGTTAAGATATACCATAAAGGAGAGTTGGCAGGATATTCGAATACAAACCCTTCAAAATTTGGTGGAATCGATGCCAAACAGGATGTTTTCAGTCATATTAAATAAGGGTGGCCATACAAAATACTAATTTTAATTTTTTTCTTAATTTTGTAATGAATTTATTAGTTTTTTTTTAAATGCGTACAAATGAATGTCTAGTTATATTTATAGTATTTTATAAAAAAATATTAGAAAAGTGAATCTTTTTTTTAATTTTTTATTTTTATATTTAAACTATGAAAAAAATAAATAAAATAGTAAAAAAAATAATTTCAAAACCTCTTCTTTCTTTCAATAAATGAAAAAAATATGTTGCGTACAAACGAATGTCTACCACTGTATTAGCCTGTAAAAATTATTCTCTTATATGGATAAAATTATTCATGATAAAACTACGTAACCAGATTTGCTTCAGAATTTGAAATCTTTTCTACTCGAAAGGATTTAAAATTTTCGAAGATTATATTAAACTAAATGAAAGTTACGAATTCCTGGAATATTATAATATTTTTTATTAAAATGTTCCGGTACATAAAATTTAAGAAAATATATTTTTGAAAATTTATTTCTGTAGTATTATATGTATTACTTAATTACACTTTTGAGAAAAAATTTAACGTGCTGGAGGAAAACTGAGTACGCAGTTTTATTGCGTTTGACCTCTAGTTTGATACATATATGTATCGATTTTTTTCATGTGTGAATTTTTTTTTTTTTTTTTTTTGAGAAATTGTCACACAGTGTATTAAAGGTTAGGTTATAGTTATAAGGGTCGCACGCTATTGCTAGTGCACTCGGAAGCCCCTAAGGCCATTGTGATACCCTATATGGGAAGAAGGCTCCCCTCCTATAAACAAAACTAACGTTCCGTTGGTCTACATTGAAACCTAAGGAGCCATACTTCTAACAAACCAAATCAGGTTTAACAGTGGCATGTCATTGAGACAATCCAGATCATAGATGAGTTGCCCACCAAGGAATCTCAATCTATGCCCTTTCAGTGCTGGACACCTCTTCTAAGCAACTTCTATAAAAGCTATCTACAAGTGGTGATTGAGGACCGACTGAGTTCAATTTCATTCTCCGCTCATTCATCAAGAATATTGGATACAGCAACGAAGGGAATGTGAGAATGTCCTGTGAGAATTCCTGAATTCGTTTCGCTGCCATGTTGATAGCTTATACCTCGGCCTGGAAGACTGTAGAGGAATTGGGTAATCTGAGAGACATCGAAGGGTCTAAGTCATCAGAGAAAATACCCGAGCTAGAGCCGACCATATGATACCCTACACCATTATGTATGACTATAAAATTTCGGTAAGGGGACTCATATTAGACTAAAACTTTTACTAAATGTAAAATAAAATATACAAATACAGAATAATGCGTTGATACTAGCATATACTTGATTTTATGCACCTTCATTAAAATATTTATATTTTTAAGGCATTTTTGAGTGTTGAATTTATATTCCGGGAGGACATTTGTATGGGGGCTAGGTGAAATAATGGATCGATCACAACCAATTTCAATAGGCTTCGTCCTTGTATCATAAAAGTCACACGTGCCAAATTTCATTGAATTATCTTCAAAATTGCGACCTGTACTTTGTGCACAAGGTTTACATGGACAGCCAGCCGTACAGCCGTCCAGACGGACATCGTTAGGTCGATTTAAAAAGCGATTTTAAGTCGATTGGTATACTTTAAGGTGGGTATTGGATAACGTTTTCTATCCGTTACAAACATCAGTACAAACGCATAATACCCCAACCACCTATGCTGGTGTAGTGTATAAAAACTTAAAAAAAAAAAAAACTTATATAAAACTTTATTTTGTTACATTCTTGGCACTCTATCTATTTTTCAATCCAGTAAGCATAGAAAAAGATTGTATTAAATTAGTACCTTATCGAAAATTGGCGAATACAAGTTTGGTACTTTTTGGAAATTCGTATGTTTAGGGGGTAAAAATCGCACATGTTTTTTGTACTTTTCTCACAAAATATTTTTTATTTTTAATGACACATACATATGAATATTTTAACATAAGATCCCAGTTCAATTTAGAAATTCATTGGAATATAATCTTTAATACATCCAGGGGCAATATAAAGTACCAAAATGGGGATAACATTGGGAAATTAAATTTAATTTTAACAAAATAACGCATTTTTTTTATTACATTAAAAGTAGGAACATGAACTTAGTACATGTAGTCCTAAGTGAGTGACTTTACTAGAAAGGACTTTGTGCTACTTTTTTGTTCTTCTAATGGTACTTTTTGATTTTTCTATAATATTGAACCTAAAAACATGAAATTAAAGCTATATGATCCTAAGTAAATGAGAATCCATAACAGGGGACCTTGTGGTACTTTTTGAATTTTCTATAATATTGAACCTAGAAACGTGAAATTACTTTTTCGTCCTTCCTATAGTACATTTTGAATTTTCTATAATATTGAACATACAAATATGAAATTATAAATATATGGTCCTAAGTGAATGAGAATCCAGAAAAGAAGGTTTTTGGTACTTTTTCGATCTTCTAATGGTGCTTTTTGAATTGCCTGAAATGTTGAACCTGGAAACATAAAATTAAAGTTATAAGGTTTAAAGTGAATGAGAATTCGTAAGAGTAGACTTTGTGGTACTTTTTCGTTCTTTTAATGGTACTTTTAAAATTTCCTATATAAAATCATGAAATTAAAGACATATTGTCCAATGTGGGTAAGAATTTAAAAGGGGGACTTTTTGGCACTTTTTTGTTCTTCTAAGTCTGTTTTTTGAATTTTCTATAATATTTAATCTAAAATCATGAAATTAAATATATACGTTCCTAAGTGAATTAGAATCAATAAGAGTTTCAACTATGTGAAACTTTTTGTTATTATAATATTGCCCTTTGAATTTTTTGTAAAAATAATTAACTTTTAAACATGAAATTAAAGAAATATTGTTCCGTGTTGAGAATCCACAAGCTCTATTACTTCTCAAATAAAAAGAAAATATAAATATAAAGATACTGCTAACTAAAATATTTAAAAAATATTATAACTGTTCCCACGAGTGTTCTAAATCATAGTTTAATTTTACGCATTATTTCACTTTTGGTATTTTAATTTGTTTTTTCTAAATAAAAAGGCTACCAAGTTTTTATCTGGTCTATACTCCTAGTACTGCTATTTATATAAAAGTGAATCTGTGTTATTTAGTCTGTCTGTTTTTGAATTTTATTTCGATGCTTTTAATTTATTTCAATACAATGGAATAGTGAAGCGCACTTTGTTAAAGATATTATAAATGTTATTCAAAAATGTATAGTTAGAAAATTATAACTTAATAAAACACAATTTAAATTTATAATAAAGTATGGTTTTTATTAAAAAAATCTACTTTAACGAAATAGCGGATGTATTGTTCGTTAATTATATAAAAAACTCGTTTGGAAAATTACATTATAAATATGTCCAAAATATATATGGGCAATTCTCTTTTTACGTTTGAATTTATGAAACCGACCTTCAACCTCAAATATTTTTTTTAAATTTTGACTTTTTTAAACAACTTTTGATGCAATTATGTTAACAACATTTTGTGCTGTAACAGGAAAAAAATTCAAGACCTGAAACGGTTCCATGTGGTGCCGGCAAGCACCCATAGTCAAAAATTCTTAAAAAAATGTTTGAAACTTACAAGTTTTTTTATTTCTCTTTATTGTTGTAGTAGCGGATTTTAGCATAAATGTCCAATTCTTCTAATGTAGACTATAAACACTTGTAGGAAATGAACAGCATGGATTTAATTAGCGTGCCATTAATCAGTGTTAAATTGTGTTGTGCAAAAGTCGTGACACCAAATTTTAAAAAATTTTGAAATTTTGCAGTTTTTTCACTGGGGATTTTACACCGTTTCGGATATTTCAGAACTCAAAACAGAGGCCAATAGCTCTTGAAATTATGCATCATTTGACATATATCTCGTTAATGTGCCCTCAACAGAAATGCTGTAGACGGTACCCAAACTTGAAGAGCAAAAACGTGAATGGCTCCAAGAGGTGACTTTTTCGCGAGGCACACTCGCAACGTTATTTCAATGAAGCTAGAGTATAGTGTTATCAAAGAAGGTTTCCGAATGACATTTAAAAATCATTGTGGCGTTTTAAAATATTAATCTACTAAACGTGTATAGCTATTTTAAAGAATTCAGCAATTTTGCATATTTTGTTATAGCGGATGTTGGCGTTATAAATCAATTTTAAACTAAAATAAGTTCCTGTGTAAAGTTTTACTTACGCAGATAATATAATTTCACCAAAAATATTCATCAACGGTTTTCATGGGCTACGAACGCGATGTTTTTAGTTTAACATTAATCGTCGAGGCACACCCAAGGCGCTAATCAAAATTGGCGATAATATATGTCAATCTGTAGCTGCTTTAATACCACATATCAAAATCAATATGGCGTTCGAAAAAAAGTACGATTTTTCATTTAATGCAACTTTAGAGATTTGACTAAGTGCTATAAGAAACGAGAGAAAAAGATATAGTCGGTCAAGCCCGACCATATGATACCCTACACCATTGTGTAGGGTATCATATAACGATCATAACTAATTTCAATAGGTTTCGTCCCTGGACTATAAAAAACCTGTGTATTAAATTTCAATAATTTTGGTGCAAAATTGCGACCTGCAGACAGACGGACGGACATCGTTAAGTCGACTCAGAAAGTGATTCTAAGCCGATTGGTATAAATTAAGGTGGGCCTTAGACCAGTATTTTCGGGTATTACAAACATTAGCACAAATGCATAATACCCTCCCCACCTATGGTGGTGCAGGTTATAAATATATATAAATGACATTGTCTTATGACTTATTCAAAAAAAATTATAAATTTTGCAATAAATGGATGAATATGAACAACACTACATCACTAAAAACTGAATTTTGCAAATTTTATAAGAAGGTTTATTAATTATTAAATCGCTTATATATCCACACATACTTAACTTATCGCGATATTTTTAATTTGTATTTTAAATACAGCATTGTAGAGTACGTAAATGCAATGATTTTTTATTCAGAACTATAAATAGAATTTTGGCAATTTTTTTATAAATTTTTGTCTTAAACCGCCATAACATTGATGTCGTTCAGTAAAAGTCATTCACGCGAACAGATCTGTGTTAGAGCCAAGGAATATTGGTACTTAATATCGTTGATGTGACATTTAAAAATTTTCAACATTTTTTTGAACATCAAAAGTAAACGAGTTTGAAGAATTTCCCATATATTTCCTTTGAAATGATTATTTTTGTATCGAATAGAGTAACAAATTTCTTGCATATAATTATATAATAGCACAAAAGAGCTTTAATTGTATCAACTTTTCCATCACTGTTGAGAAGTGTAACTGTTCGCATACTTCAATGGCCTATAGTTCTGGTACCTTTAGATTTTCATTTAAAAATATTTACCAGGTGATAAATAGATCACAGATTGTTGTCCTTTAATCATTTCAGAATTTACAAAAAAGAAACTATTAATAAATTAGTATCACGTTTGAGAGTCCATCTCTTCATTCATTTTGTATGTGCTCTTTATATAAATACCTTCTTCTTGACTTTTTTTCATTTGTACTATTAATATAATATATAATAATTTTAACTTTGTTCCAAGTTTTGTTTTCTGAAAAATAATTCTGAGGCAATATATTTAAAATTTAAAAAAATTGTTGCCTTCAGTACCCTTCATCTAAAAAAAAATTAATAACTTAATTTAAACGTTAAATTAATACAATTTTTCAAATTAATTTAAATAGTTAAATAAGCAAAATACAAATACTCAATCACTTCAAAATACAAATTCAATTAAAGCAATTTGCTGTGCAATTATTAAATCAATTATTAATATTGGAGAGTAAGAAAAAAGTAAAACAGACAGTCAGAACCAACAACAATTAAAATGCTATTATAAAAACAATTTATCATTACTAAAATATAAAGAATTTATTTTAAAAATAAAATAAAAACAAACACATACAACTATAAAATAAAAGTACATACTTATACATATATACACAGAAACAGAAAGACTCACACAAATCGTTGTAAACTACAAACACGATTACAAGTGTTAAAATAACATTTACAACAGTCAAGTAAACAGAAGATTAAATCAAATATAAAGCAACAACAATAACAACAGTACTAGAGAAGTAGTTGTAGTAGTGGCAGCATAAAAAGAGGAGACGGAAATGATAAAAAAGGAACACACATACATATGTATAGTTACTTATACATATATGCATGCTTGATAAATACACGAACATTTACAAACGTCATGTCATTTTAAAGCGCTGATTCTTTTGCTGTTCATTTTTATATAAACGTATATATACATATGTATGTGTGTTATGTATGTATGTAGTTATAAGTGTGTGCAAATGTCTGTGTGCATATTGGTGTGTCTGACGAATAAGTGAATTGAAGTGAACACATCTGCAAATAATATCAACGTATTTAACTACTGACTCGGCATTAAAACTTACTACGAGTATGATAAAAATCACTTAAAAAACCAAAATGAAAACATACGTGCATTCATATATAATGCATATACATGTGTGCATACCTAAATACATTTCTGCAGTTTTTAAAAATATTTGTCTCGAATCAATATTCGCCATAGGTTTTGCAAAATCTCTATATAATAAAAGTATACAGACAATAACGTTAGACCTCCCGCTAAAGACAACTTAATGATTTTATGTGAATATTGAGTGACTAATTTGAATAGCTAACGTTATTGCTTTAACAAGAACTGTTGGGATTTGAAGACATTTACTAAAACACATACACACACAGATCCATATAATTCTGTATGCATTTATTGAATACCCTTTATAGAAGGAGTTGGAGATTTATATATACTTCATATATACTTTTATGGGACGAAAGTATTACATGTATTAAATTGATAGTTATTTTGTCTTAAATAATTTATAAAAAATAAATAATTTAAAAAGTATTTTAAAATGTGTAATGGGAATTTTATTGAATTTAGTATTAAATTGTTCTAAAAGATTACTTAATCAGAGATTATAACTGTAATTGTGATGCTGAACACATAACTTTTCAGGATTGATTACATCTAATTCAAAACCAAGATCTCTAAAATGATACCACTTGACATAAATTCAATGAATCAACTAGAGTAAAAAAGCCAAACTCCATGCCAGATAGCTGAGAAAACAGAAGACATTGTAATAGAGAAATTAAAGAAAATTGCTACTGGGTATAACATTTCTAACTAATTTTCATAATATTCAGGAAGTTCTGTAAAGTTCTAAAAAACAGCTTTCTAAGAGTCTAGCGTCTATGGTGCATCTAATTCTTCGCTATACTTCATACATTTTTAACCCTACAGTACCCGGGTACCATAATGTAATTTTCGTTAATTTTATGCAAAAAGTATATAATTTTATAGAAATTATTTATTACGACCATATAAATGGTCATAGATCTTAAAGCAAAATGGTAAATACACTTAGAAAAACAAGCTTGAGTATTTTAGCAATGTCCGTCCGTCTGTCATTCATTAAATTTTTAATGAAGCTACAAATCGCAGTTTTTGAAATAATTGTATATTGGCTTTATATAATGAAGACACAAGCTCTGTTAAAATTAGCTTATAACAATTACCTATTATATCCAAGTCCCCAGACAATTTTTCTACTAGAATAGGGTTTTGACGCCCATATATTTTTTTAGTATTGCATAATTTAGTACATATAAAAGTTTTATGGACGTTAGGAACCCTATTTAATTTTATAAAATAATTTCTATAAACGTAAAAACTAATCTATAACATTTTGAGGTTCGCACCTCAAAAATCCATAGCTCACATATATGGCCCATTTCTGAAAATCATCATAAAGTGCATAAATTAGTATTGATTAGACATTACGTTTTTTTTTTTTTTTTTTTTTAACAAAAGATTATAAATAAATTGTAATTTTAAACTTTACAACCAGACTTGTTCTATAATAAAACACACGTTCCATTATCGGTCAAGACAGACTGAGTGCGATTGAAAAAATCTTAACATGCGTTTTGCTTCATAACTTTTTTCGGAAGCAATATTAAAAATTTCTTTTGATCTAGTTATCATTGCAAAATACTTCAGTTATTATTTTCAATAACAACCATGTTGATTTGTTGTGATTTTGATCAAAATGAGTGATGAAAAAGATGTATTTGCTACAAATTATTAAAAAATTTCAAAAAAATCCAAATAGGTCCTACAAATAATTGGCCACAGAATTAAATTTCTGCCGTCAAACTGTTTCTAATGTCATTTAACAGTATCTGGAGAATTTGACCATTGATAGGAAACCTGGTTCGGAAAGAAAGAAAAAGTCCACATGCTATTGGGAAGACCAGAAAATTTAAAGCATATTGAAAGGAACTCCAAACACATTTGGTAGAAAAACAGTTTGGTTAGTTCAGTGCTTTGACTATTTGGTGGGAAAATTTAAAGCTAATGCATAGTTGATAACATATAAAGTTCAAAAAGTTCCAAACAGGAATGCTGCAAAAAATTTAGAATAGGACACGGAAATTAAAACCAAATTTCATACAAAAATACTCATATTGTATAATTGACGAAGAAACGTATGTGCTGGCAGAATTTTCGCAGATTCTGTGGCAAAATTTTTATATAGTGAATTCTCGAGGCAATGTTAAAGATAAGTTTATGACCCAAAAATGCCTGGTATAACAAACTTTTTGCAGTTGCGGCAAAACAGGAAAGTCATTTGTTATATTCGGCTTTATAAATACCAAAATATACATCAAAGAATATTTGCAAAAAAGACTTCTTCTTTTCATAAGAGAGCACAACGTGTCCACACATTTTTGGCCCGATTTGGTATCATATCACTACGTAAGAAAGCTCTGGAGTGGTGCCAAAACAATAACATAGTTTTTGTACCAAGAGAGGTAAATTTTCCAAATTGTCCATAGCTTAGACTAGTGGAGAGATATTGAGCTCTTGTGAGAAATGAATTGAAGAGCACAAAAAACATGTCCCAAAATAAAGAAGATGTGCACACTGTTCTAAAAAAGTGACTGAAGCAACTATCAAATCTCTAACGGAAGGGTTACCAAAAATGGTCCACAAGTTCATAAGCAGTGGCTAGAAATATAAAAGTTATATTTTTCTGTGATCTGTAATAAATTATCAATTAAATAAAAAAATAATGAAAACTCTAAGATCAACGGTTTCTAAGTTACTGAATATTATATATGTTAAGATTTTTTTCGAAAGCACTCCTTAACATTTCTAACTAATTTTCATAATATTCAGGAAGTTTCGTAAATTTCTAAAAAAACAGCTTTCTAAGAGTCCAGCGACTATGGTGTATCTAATTCTTTACTTCACTTCATACATTTCTAATAGAAGTGTAATTACGATGGACCTAAAGTTCATACAAATGCATGTTTTTGACTTGGTATCATTAGTGGCTTCGTATGCATACTATTGAGACACATTTTATGCACAATTTGAATTTCCATTAATAATTTTCTGTAGAAAAATTCTTTTGTCAAATAAGTCAGGAGATTTTTAGATTTGCAAAAAATTAGTATTATTTCAATTTGTTCTTTAATTGTTAAAAGTTCTTATTACTAAATTTGGTGCTCACATGAAAAATAAAAAATTTGTATTTTCGCAATTTTGCTAGACTAAAATTGGTGACGTGAATTGCTGTACTAAGTAATTCTTTTAGGTATTCAAGCATTTGGCCCCCTTTTTTAAATCCTATTTTTTGGCAACCTTTTTAATCCCTTTTTTTACAGTTTGTAAAATTTTTAAACTGTAATGGTGATTGATGGTTTGCTCTCCATCCAGACCGGTCATAAATGTCATATTTTTGGAGAAAAAGCCTTAATATAATGAATATTTTATCAAAGACATGCGCCGTGTCCTCTTCTACAGTTTTTCGTATTGGGGAAACTTATTGTTTCCCCATTTTCTGTGATCGCAATGAACGTTATCCAGGTTTCATTTTCTACATTATTTATTACTGAAATGAGTAATTAATATGTTCTTGTTTGATATTTGGTTCTAAGAATATTCTTTCTTAATATTGGCTTCGCTGAGAGAAGAAAAAATATTTTTCAGAAAGTTAATGCCTGAACCATATTTATTTAGAACTTAAAAAAATTTTTGGCAATCATACGTTTCCCACCAAAGTGATTTCCAAATATTTATTATTTTTAGAGTTTGGTACGCGATGGCTCATATTCAACAGTTTTTTGTACCCACCATCAAAAAGATGGGGGGTATATTGAGTTTGTCATTCCTTGTGTAACATGTCGAAAAAAAATCATTTAAGACCCCATAAAGTATATATTTTCTGGGTCCTGGTTTGATTCTGAGTCGATCTAGATATGTCCATCTGTCTGTTGAAAGCAGGATAGGGCTCGAACGGGACAACCTAGGTTAACGAAATTTGTCCAAAATATTTATCTTATATAAGCAAAATCGGTTAATAAACAAAAAAGTTATGGACAAATACTAGAAACACAGGGTGACCGTAGTAGCTCTATTTCATACTTTTCTGCTGATATCTCTTAAACAAAAGTATGTACGATAACGAAATTGTATACATATAGTTCAAGGGTCGATATAAACTTGGAAGTAAAAAATGGGCATGATCCGCCTACTTTACAGCCCACCTTCTATATAAGGTGAAAGTCAAAGAAATTTTGTCCAAATAGTTCAAGGACCAATGTAAACTCGGAAACAAATAATGGGCATGGTCCGCCCACTTCATATATAACGTAAAATGTGAAAAACTTGATGGAGGGAGATTCGGCCGAGCCGAATACAACATTCGCGCTTGTTTTTTTTTTTGATAAAATTTAAATCTTCTCTAAATAATATGCAATTTTGATTGTTTTTTTATACATTTCACCACAAGTGTAAAGGGTATATACAAGTTTGTCATTCCGTTTGTAATTTCTACAATATTACCCCTATTCTTATTGATAGGGGAGTCGATATAAAGATGTCCGTCTGTCCGCCTGTCTGTTGAAATCAGTTTTTAGAAAGCCCCAGTTATCGGATAAATATGTTTCATACATCAAATTATAGAAAATATTCCTTGGAAAATCGCTAATAAAAATGAGCAAAATCGGTTGATAAATAACTAAGATATCAGAAAAAAACCGAAGATACTCCCAAAAAACCGTATTTGTTGTCGGCTTTTCTCGGCCCCTATACAAGCCAGCGACTTCGTTTTTGCACGAAAAATTCAAAATCTTTCTTCAAATTTTTTTTCTGACAAAAAAAAAAAAAAAAAAAATTGGTCCACTATATCTCAGATATCGGCCAAAACACAATTTTAGACTTTTTGAAAACAAAAATTTTAATAATATACACAGACAAATATTTATACTAAGCATTGTTTTTTTTTTTTTTTTTTTTTTGTGGGCAAGTAGTTTAGTAAGCAACACCAGTAATATAATGATTAACATTGTTGTTCTTGTTGTTGTTTGTATATGCAGTCAGATTATATATGCAGTCAGTTTGTATATATGTACATGTATACATACATACATGCATGCAAAAATATATAAATATTCAATTGTTGTTGTTGTTTATATTTTTAAAGCAATGCTTGCTAGTTTGGAAAAAAATTTAGATTTATAAATGTGAAAATATGAAAGCATACGTTAAGGCGAAAATTTTATTATTTGTCGGTAAGATGGTATTATGATGTCGGTAAAATTATAAGATGGTAATATGGTAATATAGTAATATGTTAATATGGTGAAGGGTATCAAAGATTAGGCACAGCCGAATCTTTTTTTAATTTAATTTTTTATCTTTTTTCCTCACTCTGTCACGGTTGTGAATGGCTTAAAAGAAGAAATTTTAGTTTTTAAAAATTTAAAGACTTCTAGGAGTTAAATAGGGAAAGTAAGGGACCCATTTTCTACTACATTTTTTCGAGTAATTGTATTAAGTATTCCTATGACAAATGCATCAATATTTTACGATAGCTTTTTTTACTGATAACTATTGTTGACACCCAAATTTTATTTGGTATATAACAGAGTATTAATTGAATTTTTTTAAAACAATAATTCCAAAATGACACTTTTTCCACTAAAGAGATATTTTTCGGATAGACTTTGGTTTACCTTCCTAAAATCTATTTGCAGAAATTATAGTTATATGCAACTATCCCATTATATTAAAAATTTATCTGCATGGAATTTCAAGAACAACCCAAGCTTACAAGTGCTAATAAAATAAATAGAAATTAATATAATTTCATAAAAAACAAAGAATTTAAGTGTTCCTTTTTCTACAGTTTAAATTCTAACTTAAAAACAATACAACAAAATTATACATAAAGTTTTTTACTCCTTAGAGCATTAAATAAGATGCCCGAAATGCTACTGGCTTGTATGTCCTGGCTGGATGCTGCAATGTGTACTGCAGCAGTCACATCTGTATGTTTACTTTAAACTTGGCAATTCATGTACTTATGTATGTATGAGTGTTAGTTTACCGTCAATAGTTTTCCTGATAGTTGCTGTAGTTGTTGCATTAGCAACATAACGCGGCATATTTAAAGTTTCCATAATGTTCATGTTTTTTCTTTTGTATATCCTTTGCCTTCTGTGCATCTTCAGTTATTTTGACTTCCTTCGCTTACACTGACTGCCAGCCACACCAGAAGAGTTGATGAATAAAACATGTTTTTCTTAGTTTTTGGAAAAATATACTTGTATGTACTTATATGAAACTTAAATACTAGATGCTGCCATTTGGACAATGTCTTGAAAGACAAGCAGAACATTTGGCTAAAATATGGAGAAATAAAGGGAACCAAGTTTACAAGAGAGAGTAGAAAAGACCTAAAATGATGTAGTGTTTGTTTAAAGTACAAACATTAAACAATGAAGTCTTTTGTATAGAACTTTTGTTTATATTGCTGATATAACTATTTTCTTTTTTATTTTTTTACTTCCGAAATAAAATAAAACTTAATAAGATGGCAAATTTTGAAGTATGAAAAGCTATTTCGTAATGTTTTAAATATAATAAGGAAATTTAAAGAAAATGTTAAACTTTTTTTAAGAATTTCATTGAATTTGTTTTGTTGTTTTTGTGTATTTTGAGTTTGTTTTGCTATTGCAACCAACATTTTGTGATTAATTACATAGTCGTTGTTGTTGCATATTGTTGCTAGAAAAATTGACAAATTGCTGGTCAAACAATTAAAAACAGATTCAATCACTCAAAGTTTATATCTGAAGATTTGTGGGTGTTTTTTTGTGCAAGAATTTACTACTCAACCATTAAGTAAACTTCTTTAACCTCATTATGTTTTCTAAGAATCTTTTTATAATTAAATGGCTTATAAGGGTTTTCTAACTGAGAAATTATTTATAGATTTAAGATTTATTAGATTTAAGTAGTTATATTTTATATATGGAAGCATCATCATCAGGCTATGATGATGATAGTTTAACGATTATAAATCCCTTAAATATAGCAATATTTCAATGAAATTTCGCATGTATAAGTTCCATAGCTTCCATATAAACCCATTTTAAGAAAATCACTTTAACGAGCATAAATTCCATTAAAATGTTAGTATCAAGTTAATATTTGACACAAATAAGTTTTATATAAATATAAATTATAGTGCCAAATTTCACGAAGATCGGTCCATAATTTACCATAGCTCTCATATAAGGTCCTCTTTCGGGAATCATCCAAAAGTGAATAAATTCATATAAGTGATAGTATCGTCGTGGAATTCTTAATATAAGTATCAATCCACAATTGGCCCCAAGTCTAAATAAAGACCCCTCTCCGAACTTTGATGTATACAATAGTGTAGGGTATCATATGGTCGGGCATGAACGACTATATCTTTTTCTCGTTTTAATATACTTATTATTGAATGAGCAAAATGTTATACCAGTTCATCAGTTCGGTTTCCGTGAACAACATGCAACTATAGAGCATTTAAACGGTTTAACTGGAGAGATAAGAAAGTATTTTGAAGATGAAAAGTATTGCTCTGCAATCTTTCTAGATGTCGCCGCAGTTTTTGGCCTTATATATAAAATTAAATGTATGTTGCCTCCCAATTCTCATAAAATAGTAGAATCCTACCTAGCAAACATAGTGTTTCCAGTAAAACATTGTGGCTGCATTACAGAAGATTATGCAATTAGAGCTGGAGTTCCACAGGAAAGTGTGCTTCGAGCATTTCTGTATTTAATTTACATCTCGGATTTGCTTATGAGTAACAACTTGTCTATATCATCATTTGCAGATGTTACTGCTATTTTAAGTTCTTACGTAGACCCATGTATCATATAGCATCTAGAGAATCAAATAAATACCTTAAAAATGTAGAGACCTGGTTGAATTTTTTGAGAATAAAAGTGAATGAAATCAAAAGTAAATACGTTACATTTGCATTAAGAAGAGGTAACTGTCCACCAGTCTCTCTTAATAACGTTAATATCCCACAATCTGATTATGAAAATTATATTGGTATTTATATGGCATTGGCACATGGAAGCCAAGAGGCTTCATATGAAAAATAAAGTTTCCAATCTCTATTGGCTGATAAGCAACAAACCTAAATTAAGCCTTGACTCTAAAGTCATCCTGTATAAGACTATCTTAAAACCAATTTGGACATATTGATCTTATACAGAGGGCAAAATCGAAAAATCGAAATTTACCATGATGCATGCACCATGGTAAATAAGGAACGAGAAAATCTACAGAGATTTACCATTAGCAAAACAAGAATTAGAAAACATTTGCGGGAGATATGTTTCTTAATTACAACAGCATCCTAACCCGTTAGCAAGATTGTTATCGCCATGCGGGAAATTTGTAGCAATTGTGCAATAGTATCGGTCCCTCAGTACCAGTTGAGTACCTATTAGAGACCAGCAAACTGTGTCTTATAAGGCATTTCAAGCCACTTGATATTTTTCAAGTGCTGTTATCAGTGTGTGTGCGGAGCAATAAATACTGTTCTGCAGGCACTTAAAACCATACAAATACTGCGTGTGTGCTTCAACTATATGAACAAATCATGAGTGTGTTATGATAGCGACCATACAAGACATGAGAGTGCGACACTAAATACAAGCCTTTTGACCACTTGTTTGCTTCAATTAGAAAAAAAAGAAAGATTTTTTCTGTTTTCTTTGCATGCTTTTCTATAAAAAACATATGTATGTGTCTGTGCGATTATTACTGTGAAAAAGAAAAACCACCCTGCAGTCAAAGGTGACTGTCCGAAACCGGTTACTTGACTGACGAAATTGGGTCACCACTAGTCACTTTACCTATCACCTGACTAGTCACTTTAACATGGGGATGTCCTAGGAAGGAGTGTATCGCCACCAAAGGACCAAAAGGTGGCGATATAGTGACTAGTACGAAAAAGTCAATTCATACTAGTCCTTTTATTGGTGAAATTGAGCCAGTCACCTGACAATCTTTTTAACTGGTCACTTTACTAATCACCCAACTAGTCACTTTAACATGGGGGTGTCCTAGGAAAGAGTGTATTGCCACCAAAGAACCAAAAGGTGGCGATATAGTGACTAGTACGAAAAAGTCAATCTTTAAATTAGTGATTTTCAGAATGAAAAAAAATTAAAAAATTTTTTTTGCGTATATTTTTTTTATTTCTATTATTTTTTTTTTTTTATTATTGTTTTTATACCCTTCACCACAGGTGTAAAGGGTATATATAAGTTTGTCATTCCGTTTGTAATTCCCACAATTTTCGTCGGAGAGCAAAAAAGTTTACATTTTCGGAATCCTTGTAAGAAATGATGACGATAGGACCATGTCCGTCCCTCCGTGTGTCGGTTGAAATGGCGTTTATGAAGCCCACCGATAACTGACATATATAATATATATATCAAACGATCGGAAATGTTTTCGAGAATTTTGCTATTGGAATTCAGCAAGATCGGTTCATACAATGCGGAGATATGTTAAAAAAACCGGTTTTTAGAACCGGTTTTCCAGTTTCTGAAGCCTCTGTATATACTAGGGACTTTGTTTTTACAAAGAAGTCTCGGACATTTTTTTCTGAATTTTTGTTCTGAAAAAATTAAATAAATCGGTTCAATAATAACTGAGATATCGAACAAAACGCATTTTTTATTTTTTAAAGCCCTGGTTTAAGCTATAGATATTTATTTTTATACAAATCGGTCACAAATATTTTTATAAAATTTCGGTTTTTTGAATCAGCAGGATCAGTTTATAAATGGCGGAGATATGCTTTAAAAACCGGTTTTTGAAACCGGTTTTTCTGTTTCTGAAGCCTCTGCATATACCAGGGACTTCGAATATTTAAAGGGGGCTCGGAAATTATTTTCTGAATTTTTGTTCTGAAAAAATGAAATAAATCGGTTCAGTAATAACTGAGATATCGGGGAAAACGAATTGTTTATTTTTGAAACCCTTGTTCAAGCTACAGATTTTTATTTTTATATAGATCAGTCATAAATGTTTTTATAAAATTTCGTTTTTTTTAATAAACCAAATTCGTTTATAATCAACAGAGTTATGGTCCAAAAACAAATCTGTTAAGAATATAAATAAACATACAAACATGTATATTAAGTATTGTAATGACTATTAGTGACGTTTTTTGTTTTTTGTATAGACAAGTAGTTTAGTTAGAAACAGCAGTAATATAATGAATAACAGTGTTGTTGTTGTTCTTTGTGTATGCAGTCTGTACATAAATAAATAGATATGGAATTGTTGTTGTTTATTTTTAAAAACTAAAACATATCTGTTAAGAATATACATAAATACATACACAAACTTGTATATTAAGCATTGTAATGACTATTAGTGACGTTTTTGCTTCTAAGACAAGTAGTTTAGTTAGCAACAGAAGTAATATAATGAATAACAGTGTTGTTGTTGTTCTTTGTATATGCAGCCAGTTTGTATATACACACATAAAAAAATAAATAAATATGGAATTGTTGTTGTTGTTTATTTTTTAAAAGCAAAGCCTGCTATGATTGTATTTTTTTTATATATTCAAATTTTCGTAGTTTGAAAAAAATTTTGATTTATATATGTGAAAATATGAAAGCATACGTTAAGGCGAAAATTTTATTATTTGTCGGTAATATGGTAATATGATGTCGATAAGATAGTAAGATGGTAATATGGTAATATGGTGAAGGGTATCAAAGATTCGGCACACCCGAATCTTTTTTCAATTGTTTTTTTTTTTTTTTTGTAAATTTCTTTTTTTTTTTTCTTTTTTATTTTTATTTATATTTTATTATTTATTAAAATCTTTTCATTTTCTTTTCATATTATTTTATGTTAATCAATTTAATTCGAGCACCCCCGGCTCGAACTCACATCGTTATGTTTTATAGTCATACGCGCTAACCACTCAGACACACAGCATTCTTACATGCACTGCACTATTTGTTGTTTTAATTAGCTTGTTGATTTATTGACCCTTTGTGAGCGTGAGGTGGCTGTTGCTTCCACTTTATATACCCTTTGGAAGTCGATCCTTATACTGGTGAAATTGGGTTAGTCACCTGACAATCTTTTAAACTGGTCACTTTACTAATCACCTGACTAGTCACTTTAACATGGGGATGTCCTAGGAAGAGGTATATTGCCACCAAAGGACCAAAAAGTGGCGATATTGTGACTAGTACAAAAAAGTCAATAAAAAAAAACACAAATGCAGAATAATTGATTTTTTTTATTAATTGTAAAATCCTAATTAGCAAGACTAGTAACGCAATTCCGTAACTTTTTTTATTTACCACCGATATCGTTAATCAAATTTTTCGGTTGTTTTTGATTTTGCTATTTTCTACTATAAGTTAGCGATTTTTTTCGTAAGTATATTTTAACGACAAATATCGATAGAAATGATAGAACGTCATTATTTGAAAAAAAAATTTAAATTTTAATTGGATTTTTATTTAAAAACAAAACAATTGTCTTGAAAAAGTATGAAAAAAGTGTAAATATATAAATGTGTGCAGATTTTTCCAACAATTAACTAATATGAGTATATGTATGGTATGTTGTTGGAAATATTTTTAAAATTAATTTAATATTAAATGTTTCTTATATTAGACCCGTTCATTAAAAATTATTCATTTTTAAGTTTTTATTTTGTTGTCATTCAATGTGGAAAAATAAATGAATTGAAATTTTAACATTGAAATATTAACATCAACATTGGTGACCTACGACAATTTATTTCAAAATTTTAAATTTAAAAACAAATGTCAACATTGATATTTGACACTACACACGTCTAAAAAAGATGCATCAGAGCCAAATGTTCTACCATATATTTATTGCCGTTAGTCAAGTAACCCAACCTGTACTGCTAATGGATGAACTATTCACTTTTTTGACGTTTTTGTGACTTATAAAAAACCGATCGCCACCTTCACGCTCACCAAAGGGTCAATAAAGTATAAATCGCCACCTCAACGCTTTCAAAAGAGTCAATAAAAGGTACGATAGCTTAACTATAGCTCACAATATATGCGAAGTTATAAAAAAACGTACACATTTGAATGAGTCAGGTGGGTAGTCACAAATGGACTTTACTGTGCTAAAGCGGGTGAATTGACACCGAAAAAACTGCTGGGCATTTATAAACAACCCCTTTGCACACATTTTTTTGGTACACACAGCAACTACGTATTACAAAAAACAAACAAATCATCAAGACCACTTGAATGCTTTAAATCATTTCTCAACATCTTGTATGATTTGCTTTTTTTTGCCACACCACTTGCACCACTTGTTTACGATAAATGACACTTGCTTTGCTCCGGGCAGCGAACAGTACGAACAGTATTTATTGTTGTTTTTGCACATGTTGGCTATGAAACACACACTTGAAATTCAAGTGGATTTGCTTTTCAAATCATCTTACGCAGGAGACTAGTACCTATTGACACCTAATAGCCACCAAAGTTCCAGTTGAGAACCAGTTGAACTAGATATAAGCGCGTAAGACTATAAAACATGAGATAAGTAAAAGTAACCTGGGCTACCTAAATATACAAAAATAAAACAATTTCCATTTTTTTCCAAAATTGTATTATATTTATTAATATTAAATATGCCCTTTTGGGTTAGTTCTACGACCTGTTCCAAAACTGATTATAAAGGGTGAATTTCTCCCTCCTAGGAAAATGTCATGTTAAAGTGGCAGGTCTAGCTCATACAAAGTGTTAGAACTAGAACCGGTCACCATCATTTTGGACAAATCCTGTAACATGTTTTGTATTAGTTCTTTTCCCTCTAGGGCGGTAACTCAATATAAAGCAAGAATTCGTCAGTACTATTTGCCAATTTTTGGCTCTCAGCTGAGGACAAATAGTTTTTATTTTTAGATAAAAGATTTTTGTAAAATTTTGTGGAAAAAACTTTTTTATCATATCTAAATGATGAAATGAAAATAGTACGGATAGGGCTAGCGGAAGGGGTAATTCCCATATAAAGAATCAAATTTTAATTATCGCTTCAAAAGGAAAAACTTGAATATTATAAAAATTAACCCCCTTATTTTGTAAATCCCTTCACCTGACTTTGAAAAAATTTTCATAACAATTTTTGAAAAACAAAAACAATTTACATGAAAAATTTTTCAAAGTGAGGGGAAGTGTTTTACAAAATTAAGTCGAATATAAACACGTTCCAAGTCTAAACGGCTGAATTGATTTTCACGAAGATAGTACCAGTGCTAAAGGTGGTTATAGGCTACGTTAGATCACGAATGGATGATACACTCACCGCTTTTACGCCTACTTTAAAAAATATATTTTTCACGTTATCAGTATAGCTATATGAAGTTTGACACACAGGTAGTGCTTGTACTGGAGAATTTATAATGAAAATAGAACGAACAGGTTCGTGGGTAGAAGTAGCCCTCATAAAAAGAAAATATTTATTCTCGCATATCTAAAGCCTTAAAATGGTGTAGGAATAACTTTCATATCAAATTTCGAAAATGAGCAATAGATCTAGGGGATATAGAGATCCCCATAAAGTTAATATTAGATATCATATTAAATGGGGTGGCGAATCGCACTGGGATAAACTAAATAAAATTACCTTGTCCTTGAAATTAGAAAAACTTAGATATTTTAACGTATATAATGCCTAAAATGAACTTTAAGTGGATTTGTATAATTGGCTGGTAGTTTTTCCTAGTCATCTAAGATACTACTACTTTTATTTTATAAGAAATTTTAATTTTAGCTCAAAGCATGGGTCTACAAAGGAAATGCAGTTTTCAAAACTGTTATTTTTCGAGATGTAGGTATTGTGGGCAAAATTCCAAAAATTCCATTTAGTATTTGTGAATTTTTTTTACACTTCATTAATTTTAAATGATAAAATACTTTTTCCTTTAATTTTACTTCATTTCCCAAAATTAAAACAACTATGGAATCGACATTTTTCAAATAAATTATATTGCCTAACTAACATCTATGTATAGTTCTTAATTATATGTCAAAAGATAAAGTCAATGTTTTTTGTAGGCCTTAACGAGATCATCTAGAAAGTTTAAAAACTTTTTGCAAACTCATTAGAAAAAAAAAAAAAAAAAGTTGTCAGGCGGTTTAAATATTTCTATATCGGAGGTATCCTATTGTTCCCCTCCTGAGGGTTTTCAAACTACTACGTCTGTGTAAAATTTTCTGTAATTTCAAAGATGAATTACTAAAAGTCTAAGCTAAGGTTTTATGATTTACTGTGTCTTGGCGAAAAACATATATAAGAGACAAAATACACTAACAAGTTTAACAACGTGCATATGTCCATCCATCTGGCTTCTTTTAGATAATTACCAGCGAAAAAAGGAACTGAAAAAGAGCTGAACAAGTCATGATTTTAACATTGTGTTGTCATTGGTAGGATGTTCTTGTTCAGTACTTTTGAAATACTTCTATAAAATAAATAAACTTAATACAAACTTTTATATAAATTAAATTCGAAGCTGTTTTTACTTACAAATTAAATTTTAATTAATTTTCATATCAAAATAAACATTAAATTAAATACTATTCTTATTTATGTATGTATATGAACGTTTATTTTTACATATCTTCAAAAACACGTACGAATACATACGTGTATACTCGTATTTGACTTGTCTTATTCATTACAAAAAATATATTATCCTCAAATTAATATGTTTATTGGCGTAGCCCAACAAAATTTGGCAATTTTTTTATTTAATTTTTTCTATTCAACAACAAGGCCATTTTAAATGTTGAAATTAAAATAAATCACACTAATGAATTAGCTTATTTTATTTTCTATTTCTTTGTTATAGTAAATTTAGCTTTTTATTTAGTAAGCTTTTAAAAATTTTTCTTACCCAATTTTGCTGGGTTATTCCTTCCTATTCGTTTATAAAAATGAGTATTCATTTGTATGTGTAATGTGTTCAGAAAAAAAGTGATTTACGAGTATTTGACATTTTAACCTGTGGCTAAATATACATAATTAGTCAGAGTATTAGAAAATTTTATTATTCTTCTTTGACATGCCAACCATAGTACACACATATAAAGTATTTGCATACACACAAACTTAAAGTAACACAAAAGACAGTAGAAGTAATGAAATTTAAAAAAAAGTTGGATAGATAATACTCTGACGCAATATTAACCAATTTTAATGTAATAAAAAATCATGATTTTTAATTGAACTGGATTCAAGCGGAATTTCCTTTATAAAAAAAATACCATTGCGAGGTCCGACTATTAAAGAAATTTTTTCTTGGCGATGGAAATACATTATATCTAAATAAGTATAAGATAACTAAGAACTACATACATATATTAGGATCAAGAATTAAAGCTATTGTCTAGCTAACACGAAAAAAAGTTTGATTGCAGAAGGAAATGTTGTGGAAAAAAGGACTGTTAACCATAGACAAAATGATGTTATTTTGAAACAAAATAATAATTTTGACTACAGTTAAGCTTTAACTTTGGATAAAGACTTCGTAAGTTAACAGTCTAAAGTAGCATTTTTCGACTTTAGAAGTGATTCGACTCAGAATCACTTTCTGAGTCGATTTAACGATATCCGTCCGTCCGTCTGGCTGTCTGTCCATGTAAACCTTGTGAACAAAGTAAAGGTCGCAATTTGAAAGATATCTTCATGAAATTTGGCACAGATAATTATTTTGGTACAAGGACGAAGCCTATTGAAATTGGTTATGATCGGTCCATTATTTCACCTGGCTCCTATACAAATGTCCTCCCGGAATAAGGGTTTAACGATCATAAATTCCGTAAGTATAGCAATATTTCAATGAAACTCGGTACAAAGGAGTCTTATATAGGTGTTAATCTTAATCGGTTCATAATTGACCATAGCTCCCATATAAACCCCTCTTCCGAAAACCACTTTAACGTGCATAAATCCCATACGAATGATAGTATCAAGTTAATATTCAACACAAATAAGTTTTATATAAGTAGAAACAACATTTTCAAAATTTATGAGAATCGGTCCATAACTTATCATAGCTCCCATATAAAACCACCAGTGTTGCCAGGACTTGAGAAAAAAGAAGCTAAATTATACTTTAAAAAAAGTCTGAAAAGGCTAAATGTCCCAAAAAATAAAGCCAGAAAAAAGCTAATATATTGTTTTATTTTAAAACGCATTTATTTATTTTTTTCTCATTAGATTTTGGTATTTCTTAAAGATATTTTAGTGAATTTGTAAATATAACATACATAAATAGTTTTTATAGGTAACAAAGTTTGTTAAAAATACTTGAAATATTTTCGTAGAATAAAGCGCCGCAAGCGAAAATTTTCGTTAAATATAAATAATTTCGATTTTTTGTGCGAACTAATACACAAAAATGCTTAAATTGATGATTCTGTAGAAATAAAATTAGTAAATTTTTAGCCTTTTTAAGGCTATGTTAAAAATAAAAAAAAGCTAGAAAAAAGGCTAGAAGCTAAAACGAAAATTTTGAGGCTACAACCAAAATAAAAAGGCTAGATTTAGCCTTAAAAAGGCTAAACTGGCAACACTGAAACCCACTTCCGGGAATCACCCTAAAGGGCAATAAATCATATAGATGTTAGTATAAATGCATTATTTTGTATTTATATAATTTATTTTACATTTAGTAAAAGTGTTGGTTTACAATTAGACACAGGTCTAATGGTGTAGGGTATCATATGGTCGGTCTTGACCGACAATAGTTTCTCTCTCGTTTTATTTCCAAAATACATTAGATCCATCCACACTTTTGTTTGTCGTCCTTTAGGATATAATATTAGTATAAACAGTTTTTTTTTTTTTTTTTTTATTTCTATAATTTAGAGCAAAATTTTTAAAAATGTATTCTTCACATATTTATTTATTACATACACACTGTCATAATCATAAGTAATTAACACTGAATTCTCTCTGCATACATGTTTACAAAAGCGTGCATATGCAATTTATATAAAATATAATATATATACACATGCAGGCGCGGATCCACGGGGGGGGGGGGGAAAATCGGAAATTTCCCCCCCCCCCCCCAAAATGGATTTTCGAACAAAGAAAAATTAAAAATTTTATAATAGGAAAAAGAAAAAATATAAATTCTTTAAGAAAAATGTTCTTTAGTGAAAATAAAAGAAGGCAGAATGAATTTATCTTCAATAAAGTCTAAGAGCGGCCAAACTATGTTTAGAAAAATGTATTTATCTTATTTTTCCTTCAAAATTTTAAGTAAATAAATTTGTTTTTAAAATTAGAAAAAATATAGTAAATGCAATTCCCATATTTTTTCATTAAATTCAAGCTTAAACTTTACATACGATTTAAAATTTTTATGTTAATAAAAAAATTATTGTATAAGTGCTAGTTTCATCAGTCATATTGAAATTACATTAACTAATGTTTTAATATTACTTAAAAATTTCGACTTCATGAAAAATATTTTTTATTATATAAATCCGAATCTTTTCAAAATTTTATACGAAACAATTTTTATATATCAAAAATAAACAATAATAATAAATTTTACATATGATGGAAATTTTGGTTCACTATACAGATTTAGTTTATAAATAAAGTAATAAAAGTCTAAAAATTTTAATTTTTCAAGAAAAATCTTTAACAAATTTTTATTAAAAATATTCATAATTTTGTGTTAAGAAAAAAATTGCTTAGTTAAAAACCATTAATTTAACATTTTCCCAAGAAAATGTCTACCATTTTTATAGAGGACGATGACAAAAATAATACTTTTCGCTTAATTTTCCCCAAGTATTTTATTAAACATTCTAAAAATTGTACTGAAGAAAATAAATTGTTTTTTCTTTTACTTTCCTGAAGAGTTGTTTTACATTTTGTCGCACACCTGTGTGAACAATTTTCATCAGGCACCGTAAGATTAAGAATTTTAAAATAAAACTCAACAAATAATCATTATTTTTGATTTCTATTTTTTTCGCTCAACTTTTAATGACTATTTTTGATTTTTACTTTTTTTTTGCTCACAATATAAAACTTAACATAAGAAATTAAACTGTAAAATATAAACAAAAAATCTTTTAGTAAAAAAATTTATTTATTGCAAATAATTTTATTTTTAATAAAATGGAAAGATTTTTAATAAAAAATTTGATTTTTGAAAAAAATTTCGATATCTAGTAAAAATAATAGGATTTTTCATAAATCTAAGTTTTGATGAGAAATGTTTTTTATTAAAAATTGCGTAATAGGTTTGTTTTTCATGTTAAGTTTTATATTGTGACCAAAAAAAGTAAAAATCAAAAATAATCATTAATATTGATTTTTTTAATTAAAATCAAAAATATAAAAAAGCATTCACGATTTCGATAGAACATGTTTTAAAGATTACATTAAATCTTTTATCCGGTCGTGGCTTGTATCTGATTTTTTTGTTAAAATTTTCAAGAATAATGATTATTTTCTGTCCTTGATTTTCATATTTAGAAATTCATTTTTAAATATACTCTATAACATTGAAAAATCACTCGGGAAATAAATAGCATCATAAATATGTTTTTTAATGTCCAATGCCTCTCAAAATTTGGAGTTAAACATACATTTTTTTAGGTTCTGTATTTTTTCTATTAAGCTTTTTGAAAGTAGAATAATCAAGTTTGTTGTCGTATTTATTTCTTTGGCTTGGCATTTCTGGAGATTCAATGCATTAGAATTTTTCTTTAAAAGTCAACAAAAAATATGCAATCAATTTAAAAATATTTTTGTTGTGCATATGGCGAGATTTAGTTTTTTGCTTTAGATTTACTTAAAATTTATGAAAAATTTGTTGACAACATTTTTGAGTTTTTGAACGATTTTAAGTATGTATATCTCATATTATTGTAAACAAAATATCATTAAGACTTAAGAAAGAAATACGTTTGTTCAATCTTAAAGAGAAAATTCCATCATTGTTGGAGTTTTAAAATATAAAAGTATTTTAATATAGTTAAAATCGTGCTTCCTAATCAATTAAAACATTTTAAATTTACCTAAAATTTAGGGAATTCCGAGATTTTTAGTTCAGCGACTAATCCCAAAATTGTTTTTTTTTATTTTTCAAATTTTCTTGAAAATTGGTTGGCGATGTACTCAAGAAGATTGTTTTTCGAGTAAAACTACAAAAATATAAACTTGTAGCAGATATCAAATGAAAACAAAGTACTTATGTTCATATATAACAAATTTTATGAAATTTAAAATTTCCGACTGAAATGGTATGAAATTTTATAAAGTGATTTATTTAGATATTTTTCACTAGATTTTCTTCACGGCCTTCTTCGTTGCAGAAAAAATTATTACCGTATATTTTTCAATTAACATATAATATATTTAAGTAAAAATTAAATTTAAGTAAGATTTTATTTCCTATTTAAATGTTTAATTCATTCAATCATCTACTTGATTGATTTAATACATTTTTTAATAGAATTTTTTTTCTACTTTTCATTCTTTGTAGTTTTTAGTAATTGATATAATAATTTTGGTGAGATTTGAAAATTTAAAAAAGTTTTTTTATGCAATGTTATTTACTACATTTGTTTATTGAATACTTGTTTCGGTGTTATCAGATTAACTTCAAATTTTACATCTATGTAAAAAAAAAAAAAAAATTAATTTCTCACTTAACGATGAGATAGTTCAGTTTGTTTGATATCCTATTAAGTTTTAAATAGATTAGCTTTTTATGTTTTTTTTTTCAATGATGCATTCTTTATTTAAATTATTTTATTTTGAATTATTCAGGAGTAACATAAAATAAAAACACAGCTTTCATAATTAAAATCCATTCAATATTCCCAGAAAAATGTTTATTTCGATACATATTTGTAATTATGCATTTTTTTCTAATTAAATATAATAATAATTATAAACAGGGCAAGTTTTTATATGCATAAAAAAATTTAAATATGCGCTTGAAAAAGCACGAAAAAATGTTATAATATGCACAGAAATATGCAAAAATAGCTTGAATATGTATATAAAAACCAACAAATTTATGAATTTTTATACATTAATGTGTAAAAAATATGCACAAATATGGATTTTTAACTTTCAAAATCTTATACAAAGATTTCGATGTTTATAAAAAATAACTATTTTAATTTTAAGTATCATATTTGACCCTTCCGATTGTTTTCTTTGCAGTATTAACAATGTACTCAAAATAATAAAAAAAATTTTTAAATCATTTGATTGAAATCCAAAAAATCGCAAAAAATTTTTGTTTTCGTTAAGAAAACTAACTTTTATCTCCATTATATGCAAATTTATGCAAAGATTTAAAATATAAGCATTTTTTATGAAATTGTTTTGAAATATGCAAATGCTTACTTTCCAAGCGAAAAGCTTGACAAACTTGTTTTTATTGTAAATTACCAATTTTTCTGGCAAAAAAAAAAAAAAAAATGATTTGTTAAATTTTCATAGTTCAAGAATTATATATAAAAACATAATTTTTCCACTGACGATGAAAAAATTTCCCCCCCCCCCCCCCCCAAACGCTCCGGCTGGATCCGCGCCTGTACACATGTATATGTAGTTAAGAAAGTACATACAAAAACGTACAATTTATACATTAATTGCTTCCATTAATTATAATATTCAACCTCATTACATTTTACTGTTAAAGGAGTATGATTTTCATTATCCCTAACCAATTAATAATATGAGACATCTATGCAATTTCTAAAACAAAATGTACCAATGAATATGTATTACTGTATAAAATAAAACCGAATACTACATACATTTTGAGAATACAGTGATGGGCAATAAAATATGAACGATTTTAAAGATAATAGAGAAAACAAATCACTATACTATTATAACCATGATGCAACGAGTAACAAGGTGTCATTGTAAGCTCAGCTGATTATTTTTTGCTTCTTTTTTTGGTGTAAGACTGAAATGTCAAATTTGCATGTATTAGTATGTTTACAAACAAAGGTAAATATTTTTAGTGGTGAAATTTGTACTTTTAGTAAAGAAAAAGGTGCTATATGGAAATATTTAATTTATTTAAATTTATAAAAGCATTAAAAATAAATTTCTTATAATTTCTTTTTATTATTTTTCGATTTCAACAATTATTGTTTACGATTTGCACGTGCTTTTCTTTTTTTCTTGTTCTCTTTTGTTTGACGTTTCGGTCTCATTTATGGCGAAAAAAATGGCTGCTATTATTGCATTGTTGTATGTGTTGCCTTTATGCATATACCTTGTTAAATTGTTGTACCATAACTATAACCACAACATGGTTTAAAATGTTTCTAACCAGTATACAATTTTGTAAATACCTGTGTCTCTATGTTCGCCAAAGAATTGAGGAGTTCAGTCTCAAAGCTGTTATTTTTTTTTTTTTTAATCCACGAGGAAATACTTTCATATTCTTTTTTCTTAAAAAGTAGCAGTGTTGTATTCACTTTGTATCTTATAATGCTATTGCCTTCCGTACTCGGTAGAAAAGATCAGTTTCAGAAAAAAGTGGATACATTATATTTTCTTAGGAAAAGGAGAAGACTTTTCCAAAGGCACCCATTAACGTATATTTCTATGTTAATGGTACCATTTTTTATTAATGAAGTGCTTCCCTCTAGCATCTGCAACATAGAATTCCTGGCCAGGAAGTTGAAAAAATTTAGACTGTACGAACGTTTCATCGTCTATTATACCCTGATCATAATTATAGAAAATTTCATCTGAAGAACTTTCACGTTATTTGTTCACCTCCAAATTCTTGCTTTGCGTTTCTATTAGGATTTGTTTGTACTTTATACGCCTTCAGGCTAGATGTCCTTTCAACTTTTCTAATAAAAATCAAAGCAATAAACTTTTTGTGGCATTTTTCTTCCAGAGATGAGGGGAATTTCTCTGAAAATCCTTTCTATTTTGTCTGAGTCCTAGAGCCTGAAAATACTATTTTTCTTCCACTACCGGGTTTCTATTCAGTAGCCATGACTTCTTTGTATAATATTATGACCCAATAAACTGTATGTTTTGACACAACTGCCTTCCTAGCAATATATGACCGATGTAAGATTTCATGAAAAATTTCAATTATGTGTTTTGGTGTTTTTTGTTCAATTTCTATTTTAAGGAAAACTAGTTTCGCTATAACCATGAAACTTAACACATAACTAGTGAGCATACCGACAAATGTAAACCAGTTAACAGAATTATTTAATTTTCACCACATCAAAAGTTATAAGTCCAAGAGCATGCTCGGATTTTTTCGTGCTCAGTCCTTATTTATATTTACTATAGGAGGCAAAGTATGATCCAGTTGACTAGGTTTATATGTTCCGAATCAAAATAAAATTAAAATAAAAGATATGATAAATAAGCGTTCTTGTATAGACTTCTTAAAATAAGTCGCATTGCAAATTAAAACAAATTTTTTAAATATCTTAATGACTAAAATATTTGTAAATACTATAGAAATATAAAATAAATCAAAAGATTACAAAATAAGGACTTTGTTTTAAATTAAATATTGATAAATAAATAAATTTTCTACTACACTTTCAGAGATAATTGAATGTGCTTTGAGGAAATTGTATGAATAAAACCGAAAATATCTCCACAGGGGTAAAAAAACTGTAAAAAAAATTTATGTAAAATAAAAACGAAACTAATCTGAAGGAGATTTAAGAAAATTTACTGGGCAGAGCGTAGTATCACATTTGTCAGTTTTAGAATGACAAAAATTCATTTGTATAAATTTTGGACTGAAATTTTGTTATTAATTTTTTATTTTTTTACAAGCATTTCCACTAAAAATAGGCCGAAAACACATCTATTTCCATGTAGTTAAAGCTACAAACAGAGAAAAAAAAAAAAAAAAAAAACTTCATACGTGTTAAAAATGATACCATTCAATATCAATAGCGAATCAGACCCATATGTGTTCAAATTAAAAATAGCGTGCTCAAATCTTAAGAAAATCGATAATTGGCATCAAGTTGACAACATTTCGGTATCAATTGATTTTCTATAATTTATGGCATTACAAAGTTAATTTTAGCCAAAAAGAATTTAAGCAAAATTAATAAAAGATATCAATATATTGTTTTCAAGACCAATAACAACATACTCTTCATAAATTAAGAGTGGATAAAATCTCTCAGAGGTTTTAATAACACAAGCGTGATTTAAAAGCAACAAATTATGTCAGGCTGTATCCTTTGGACTACAGATTATATTTATCCAAAATTGGAGCTTAAACATATGTATTTATTTACCTGTAGCGAACCATTTTTCGTTGCCTATTGTCATTTAGCGATCCAGAGTTCAGTTGTGTTCTAGAACTCATGAAAGCTTTATTACTACTCAGACATTCTTGTCATTATTCAATTATATAAAATTAATTGTTGACATCAAACTTTCAATTCAGTAAAGAATAAGAACTAAAAATCTTAAAATTAGTTTTACTAATATTATTTGATAGAAATCTTTACTGGACCTCAGAAATATTTTTTTAGTGTTTGTAATAAAAATCATATTCAGGAAAAAATCATCATATTATATTTCCTTCAAAAAATCATAAAAAATATGATAAAATCATCATTCTGACAACGCTGATTTTGAGTGATTTTCCGTAATGTAGTATAGTATGTTTGGCAGTGAATACGAATGCAACAGGCGTGACTTATTAAACTTTAAGGTGGCGTAGTTTCTGTTCTATAAAATATATTGATTTCAATGTTTTTCTATATAACGAAGAATTATGTCTGCTAGGGAATATAATTTATATGAAAAAAATGGAGTTTATACTTTTCCCAATTTTTGCAATTAAAGTAAAATTTTTTTAAAAAAATTTGTTTTCTGAGAAACTATAAATATTTTATTTGTAATAAAATCTTTTTTAGTAAAGAAATCTTAATGTTAATCTAGAATGTAGATTATCGTATAAAATGAAAAAGTGAATCTTAATCTTAATCTAGAATGTAGATTATCGTATAAAATGAAAAAGTGAAAAAAACTTTAAGATTTTTGTAAGAAGAATCCCACATTTTTTTTTTTTTTTTTACATTTTCGGCTATAAAATCCACATTTTTCCGAAGTCCCGTTGTTTTTGATTGAAAACTTTTAACAACATATTATAGATTCCTAAACTGTATTCCGTTTGCAAATTCGAGCTTTGGGATTTTAGAAAATATAGACTAAAGTCAAAAGTTTCATAACAAATGGGTAAAATTCGGAAGGGTGTGTACCTTCACCGCTTGGGTTACTAGGATTGGTTTCTAGTTTAAAGTCATCTCTGTGAAGATAGCTTTCAGGAAAGTGTAAAAACAAATTTAGACACTTTTTTGGGAAAAAAATCATAAAAAATAATTTTTGCACTATTTAAATTCAAAATCGTTTATTTTTGGACTCTGTACAGATATCGATTTCAAATTTTCTTTATTCAATGGATAATTTTGTTCTTTAATTAGCTAATGAAAAAACTAAAGAAATACAAATTTGGCAAACGATTACAAATTTCATGTGTCAAAGGTACCTTACTTTAAGCCCCCTTAGGTTTAACTATGAGGATTCTGTTGCGTCCCCTTCCAAACTTAACATTGTCTCTGCTATGTCTGTACAGATTTGTTTCCAAAAATTTTCGATTCTGCACAGAGAAAAGAGATTCGTTGTGGCAACCGAATTATTTGCCAGTCGAATCCGGTTGATTACAACAACCATTGAAGTCTAAAATTTTTATTTATTAAAGTAAAATTTAAGTAATATCAATAAAAATTATATACTTGTAACCGCTTTCCAACTAATCTTTTCTCTGTGTGTGCCCAACTGTGAAGTGTGATAACAAGATAATTTTTCTGAAACTTTCTCATACATTTAAATTCAATTCGGTTAGTAATTTAAGAGATACAGATTGTAAAACACAACTAGCACATTGACATTTTGTATGTAAAATTACAAACATATTATTTGTAAACGAAGGAAGAAGTTATATATTTATTATACAACGAGCAGTATACTCGCTACATCTTTAGCGTAGATTCTTTTTTAGAAAAAAAAAAACATACTATATATGTTTAAGTTTCAACGAAACCGAAATGGATAAGGACCACATTCTGCTGGTGTCTAATTATAGTACACAAACTCTGCATTGGTACCGCCAAACAGAGACAACAAGGCAATTTACGATTGCAAACTTGTTTAATATTATAAATTCAAATTGTGTTAAGTTTTAATTTTATAACTAAACATTTTTGAACAATATTTCTAATAACATAAACACGGTGCGCTTTGCTACCCCATTGTATTGAAATAAAATAAAAGCTTCGAAATAAAATTTTAAAACAGACAGACTAACAAACACAGATTCACGTTTATATAGATAGCATTTAATACGATCTTGCAATACTCCTACATAGACCAGATAAAAACTTAGTAGCCTTTTTACTTAGAAAAAAAAAAATGAAATGAAATGAAATACAAACAAGCGCGAATTATATTCGGCCCGGACGAATCTATATACCCATCATCAACTTTTTAAATTGTTACGTTATATGGGAGGGGGCGGTAAAATGGGCAGTAAAAATTTTTTGTTTCCGAGTTTACATTGGTCCTTGAACTATTTGAACACAATTTCGTTGATTTTCACCTTATATGAAGGTGGGCGGTATAGTGGGCGGACCACGCCCATTTTTGGTTTTCGAGTTTATATCGACCCCCAAACTATATATACAAAATTTCGTTATCGTACGTGCTTTTATTGAAGAAATATCAGCAAAAAGGTATGAAACGGACACCCTGTGTTTCTAGTTTTTAGCCCATTACTTTTTTGTTTATTAACCGATTTTTCCCATTTTCAATATCAAATAAACCTTATATAAGCAAATATTTGTGCCAAATTTTATCCCCCTACGTTACCCTGTTCGAGCCCTATCCTGCTTACAACATACGGACAGACGGACGGACATAGCTAGATTGACTCAGAATCTAATCAGGACCCATAAAATATATACTTTGTGGGGTCTTAGATGATTCCTTCGACATGTTATACACGGAATGACAAAATCAATATACCCCTTGATGGTGGGTATAAAAATTAAGAAACCCGTTAAATTCAACCATGATTTCTATCAAACGTGGGAACAGTTACAATATTGGTGTTCTGTCAGAAAAATAAACTTTTAATTATTTTAGTTATCAGTTTCTTACATTATTAACGTTCGAAGTTTCAAAAACTACCAAATTATTTCTATTATTATATGTTAGTAGAGAAGAATGTGACCAATAGGGCTTGTGGATTCTAAACACAGAACGATATCACGTTTAAAGATTAATTATTATTACATAATATTCACAGAGTCATATAATAACGAAATAGAAAATTTAAAAAGCACCATTAGAAGAAAGAAAAATTACCACAAATCCATGTATTTTAAATTTCATATTTGTAGGTTCAATATTATAGAAAATTCAAAAAGTACCATTGGAAGAACGAAAAAGTTCCCCTCTTGAATTCTTAACCACATAACTTCTAAGTACGATATTGTAGAAAATTCAAGAAGTACCATTAAAAGAATGAAAAAGTACCACAAAGTCCCCGTTTGTGGATTCCCATTCACTTAGGATCACGTATATTTAATTTCATGTTTCTAGGTTCAATATAATAGAAAATTCAAAAAGTACCATTAGAAAAAAAAAAAAAAAAAAAAACACAAATCCTCTTTTCTAAATTCTCATTCACTTGGACCATATATTCTTAATTGCAGGTTAAATATTTAATAAAAATCAAAAAGTACCATGGAAGAATAAAAATTAGAAACTTCAAAAAGTATCATTAGAAGAATGAAAAAGTACCACAAAGTCCCTGCTGTGGATACTCATTTACTTGAGATCATATATCTGTAATTTAATTTTTCTAGGTTCAATAATATAGAAAAATTAAAAAGTACCATCGGAAGAACAAGAAAGTAACATAAAGTCACGCCTAGAAAATTTTCACTCATTTAAAACAACATGAACTTGAGTTGATATTTCTAGGTTTAATACATTTAAAATGCATTATTTAATTTAAATAAAATTTCATTTCCCGATTTTATCTACTTTTTGGTACTTTTTTATTCCTCCTAGATGTAACAAAGTTTATGTTCCAATGAATTTCTAATTTGTACTGGGATCTAATGTAAAAATATTCATATGTACATATGTGTCAGTAAAAAGAAAAAAATATTTTGTGAAAAAAGTACCAAAATCAGGTGCAATTTTGTGTTCGCCAATTTTCGATAAGATACTAATTTTATGCACATGTTATCTCTATGCTTACTGGATTAAAGGATATATAGGGTTACAAAAAAGTAACAAATTACAGTTTTTACCCATTTTCTCCCTAAAAGAGCGGAATTTTAAAAAGTATTATTTATTATTTTTCAAATGAATAACGATAACTATTTAACTTTTTTGTTTCTCTATTAGTTAAGGAGATATAAGGTTACCGATTTAACCCTTTTTCACGCCCTAAACATTTGAATTTCCAAAAAATCCCATCTTAGGGGATCTATTCGATAGGAAAACAATCTACAGTCCATACTTCATCTTTCTACACTGAACCAAAAAGTTACATAAATACAATGAAAAAGTTTATTGTTACAATGAATTTGTGCACTAATTTTGACCCTATGTACAGGTTCATTGAAACAATGTATTGCCATACATTAATATTAAAATTCAATGTACATGTTCATTGATTAAATTTATTCTTACATTGAATTAATGAACACATTCATTAAATAAAATAAATAATTCCAGTGAACAGTACATTGATTTCAATGAACTCATATTTTGTCCCAATGAAACTATACATTAAAAATGTATTATAATAATAGGCTTCTTCTGTATTTTTGGTTTTTATTTTATTTTAAATTAAATAATTAAATTATATTATATTGAGTTAATATAAGAAAAAATAAAATATAAATATAAAATTATTACATTTCACTAAAAAATTTAAGTAAACAAAATGCATGTTACAGATGTGATCGTGTTTGCTTTGTCATTTATAATAATATAGTAATTCCTGTTGTCTTCTATATTGCTCAATGTTGGTATGAAATATCCATTTAGATGCCACATTAATATAACAACAGCATTATCCTGAACAAAAAAAAGTTTATAAATAAAATTTTTGAAATTCGTTCAATTGCTTAAAATATTTGAAATAGTTACCTTTAAATCTTTTTTATCTATAGAAATTCCCTTATTTTGACGATCATCAGATGTAGCATTCAAATCTTAATCAGTCTGTAAAATATTTTTATTAAGAATTAAATTAAAATATTTCATATATTTATGTATACTTACGAGTAGAATCCTTTTGGTTTTGAAATCACAATATTTTTTGAAACCCTGGTATTTGAGGCTAATAACACATTCTTCTGCGTCTTAGTGATTTTATCTACATAAATATAAATGAAATGTAATATTTAAAAACTGTTTAAAATCATAAACATTATTAAACTTACGTTTTAGGAAGGCAAGTCTGAAATTCCTGCTTTTGGGTAATTCATTTAATTTGGTATATTCAATTATGCTGCTAGACTTCTCCTTTGCGAATGAATTATATATATGTATTTTATTAATTCGATTTATAACTAATTTACTTTTTAATTATTTTCGTTTTTAACACAACACAGATTTTTTTTATTTTTTTCTTTTGTTTAAAACGCGTCATTTTTTGTTAAGAGATAAAAGAAAACTGAGTTGTATTTGTTTTCGTTTTACTTTATTTCCCGTTAGAAAGCATTTATTTTAATATAATTTAATGAAATATTTCATTGGTTCAATGCTTTTGTTCATTGCGTAATGATTCTTCTTAATTAAATCAATGTAATAATACATTGAATAAATTAATTCAATGAATTAATACATTAAATCAAGTAACTGATTTAGTTATTGTATTAAGAAATAAATTTAATGAATGGTTTCAATGTAATGTTCATAATAGCGTTAATTTTTTCATTGAATTTTAATGAATGTTTTCATTGAAACAATAAATTCATACATAGAATTAATAAATTCTTGGAAAAAATTAATGAATTTCATTTAATGTACTTCATTCATTGAAAATACTTTTTTCAGTGTAGCTTTAACCGTTTGGGCTGTGCGATGATGAATCACCAAGTAAGTCAGCCAGTTAATCACTCAGACGTTACTCTTTTATATATTATTATTTTTTCATTAAAATTACCTATGAGAGGTGGGAATCTATTAAAAATAATTAAATGTTTAGAAAATATATGCTAGAAAATGTATTTATTTATAGTTCTAGAACTACAAGAATTAAAAATATCTTTTATAAATATTCTTTAATTTTAGTACCCACTGTATTTGTAGAAAAAAAAAATCCAATGGTTACCTTAGATATAAAGAAGTATGTGTAAATGATATACTAATACATTCATATCTAGGTAAATATGTTTGTGTGAGTTGTATGTAATTATCTGAATATGTCTGTATGAATTACGAAAAACGGAAGTTCATTAATTTTGTGCGTATATCTGTCTATCCAAATAAACACACATACATTAAATATATCAATATGCATTTGTTTTAGTATAATTATGTATACAAACTTATATTGAATTTACTTTTTTAAAATACACATACATAAGTATATGTATTTTTGAGTACATTTGCGTGTATCTCTGTGTTCATGTGTAAACATATATTTTCATATATTTCAGTTTTACATTTAGACTTTTGTTATTGAGTCATTCATTGAATGCCCTTAAGCTATAGTAATCATTAGAATTGGATGAGTTTTAATGCTAGAGTATGTAGATTTTGGAAACAAAACCTATACAGGCTACAAAAAAAAAAAATCCTGGAACTGAAAAAGGAAATAATATTGGTTTTGGCAAAATGTTATTTCTATTTCTTAGAAAGTATATATGTAAATTGATTAATATTTTTTGTATTGTATTATGTGTGAAAAAGGAAAGGAAAGAAATAAATTTAGCAAGACTTTTGTTATCATTGTTAATGTTTTTAATGACAACCTTAATGAAAGTTAAATTCTAAAGAAAATTCTTTAGGCAGTTTTCTCTTTAAAGTAGGTTGTAAAATGATAATTATTATTAAAAAAAGAAAATGGTTTTGATAATTTTCTTAGGAAACTGGGTTAAATTAAAAGAAAACAATTTTCGAAAGGCTAATTAACAGCTGGAATTCTATATTAGGTTTTGAGTTTATTTTAGTAAGAATTTTAATTAAAAAGGTATTCTTTTTTTCCCGAAGTAATATGTCAATAAATTATGGTTTTGTTATGTTAGAAATAAAGCTGAAAGATAATAGAGTTTAATTTAAAATTATTAATTTCGTTATAAATATGCAGCTTTAAAAAATTTTCAAACAAACATAATTTTAATAAATTTATTAAAATGTCTCCTGTCTAATAAGGAAAAAATTATTTTCTAAAATTTGTTTAAACGAAAATTTGTTTGATCCCATTTACATTGGGGATTTTCTTTGGAAAAAATCGCTGCAACTTTTACGTTTGTTGGCAAGAGGTGTAGAAAAGCAATTAAGGTAAGAAAAGTTGCACGTCGATGCAAGAGCTAATTTACATTGGGGATTTTCCCCAGGAAAAATCGTTGCAACTTTTACGTTTGTAGGCAAGAGGTGTACAGAAGCAAGCGGAGTAAGAAAAGATGCTCGTCGTCGCAAAGCTAAAAATTTCATGCAATTTTCTTAAATTTATTTTTAATTTTTCTGATTTGTTGTTTTTTGTCAAACATTTTTTAAAAAATTTCACAATAGAAATTTATGTGTTTAATTGTAGAAGGGATTTTGAAGCAACTTTAAAAAAAAATATCATAAACAAACCCTGCGATAATCCCCAGTGTAAATAGGCTTCAAAACAAAATATCATAAAAAAAACGCAGCAATAATCCCCAGTGTAAATGAGCTCTTTTTCTAACACATTATTTTAAGCCCTCAAACATTGTGTGATCACTAAAATCCAGATATTGTCTTTCCCCCTTATAAAAATGTTAAAATTTTTAGCTTTAGACTTTACACCTTGTTTATTTTAACTTCTCTTTTGAAATTCACCACAACCACTTTAAAAACATTCCTCAATTGTTATGTTTTCTCCTTTTCTTCTTCATAACATAAATTTGAATTTTATATATGCCTGTCGATATGTATGTTCCTTTCTCAAACCCATCAACTTACTTTAAACAAACAAACATTTTAATCCAACATCACTATAATCATTGTAACCATTACCACCTACATACTTTTCCTCCAACTTAAACTCAATAAATACTTATTTTATTTTTTTCCCCATTTTTTTTTTTTTTTAAATAAAGCGGAAGTACAATTCGAATACAAAGCAAAACAACAACAAAACACCATATGCCAACATCAATTAAATTCATTGCCAAACAAAAGACTTTTAGATATTTTTTTAACAACTTTTTACTTTAGAATGAAAATGATAAAAAAAGTAAATGCAACATAAGTTTGTTGATACATGGTCACAACACTGTGAACAAACGTAAATTTCGACAAATTTTAGTAAGTAAAAATTTTATGTTCTGAGATTTTATTAGAAAAAAAAATATAAATAAATCGTTTAAATCAGTTTGTTATGACATCAGTTCGTTTGCAAAATTTGGTTATTTTTTTTTAATAAAATAAAAATTTTTTAAAATCTAGAAAAAAAGATATAGTCGGTCAAGGCCAGACCATATGATACCCTACACCGTTGTATATGTGCATCAAAACTCTGGTGGGGGACTAACACCTGTGGCCAATTTTGGACCAATACTTTTACTAAGTGTAAAATAAAATATACAAATGCAGAATAATGCGTTGATGTGCATCTACATGATTTTATGTACTTTAGGGCGATTCTCGGAAGTGGGTTCATATAGGAGTTATTGTATATTATAAACCGATTTTCATAAAATTTGACAGTATTGTTTCTACTTATATAAAATGTATTTGTGTTGAATATTAACTTGATGCTAACATTCGTAGGGGATTTATGCACATTAAAGTGATTTTCGGAAGAGGGGTTTATATGGGAGCTATGGTCAATTGTGAACCGATCATTAAAATTTCATTAAAATATTTATATTTTTGAGGCATTTTCGAGTGTTGAATCTCTATTCCAGGAGGACACTTGTATGGGGACTAGGTGAAATAATGAACCGATTTAATAGGCTTCATCCTTGTATCATAAAAGTCCTACGTGCCAAATTTCATTGAATTATCTTCAAAATTGCGACCTGTACTTTGTGCACAAGGTTTACATGCCAGCGAGTTGGATGGACGGACAACATTACATCGATTTAAAAAGTGAGTCGATTGATATACTTTAAGGTGGGATTTGGATAACTCTTTCTATGCGTTACAAATATCAGCACAAGCGCATAATACCCCAACAACCTATGGTGGTGTAGGGTATAAAAATTGGATAAAATTTGAAATTTGAGGTCAAAAAGTAAAACTTTTAATCAATGAAGGTTAATATCTCTTAAACTGAAATAATATACTTGTATAAGATATTTAAAAATGTAAAAATATCAGGATCGCTTTTAAAATTTAGCTTAACACCCATGGTTTCCAACTTTGACACCATATGGACCCGCTCCCGTTATGTTTATATCGTCTAAACTCGAGACTTAAACTAGCCTAAACCTCTACTATCATGTGAAATTTCATCGAAATAGGACCAGTCGTGTGGAAATTCCAAAATTTGTTCCACTTCATTCTTTTAAGGGAAATCTCCTGGAATGGACAAAATTACCAGTACAATAATTTGTTTCTTGCCAAACTCGGCTCTGAGATTTATTTTATTTATTTTCAATGCCACTTTACGTACTGGCTACTTTCCAAGTACTTGGAAATTGTCAGAGATAGTAATGATACCCAAACGCGGAAAAGACGTCACTCAAGTAACGTCTTAACGAGCAGTAAGCCTACTGTCAATTTTTTGAAATTGTTTGAGAAATTGCTCCTTGAGAGCCTATTATTATATCTTAATAGTGATAACAGTATACCTAACCATCAGTTTGGTTTTAGAGGGACTCTCTTAGAAGCCATTGAGAGTCCCATCACGATACTTGCAGAGAACATTCAGAATGGTAATAAGTCTGGAACTTTGAAACCACTGAACCGATTTAGATGAAACTTGAAACATCGATAGAGGAGTTAGACTTTCAGAATATTGTTAGATGGAGTCTGTAGCTGCAGCATGGGCGCCGCTACAGTGGGCCAAAGTTGACTACCTCGAGAGTGAAAAACATATCGGGGCTAATAACTTTTACAAATATTAACCGATTAGTTAATATCAAAAATTGCAATTTTTTGTCAAAAAAGTAACTTTATATATTCAACTTTTTTAAAAAATTTTGTTGAAAAAGTTTAATATTTTTTGACATTTTCTGAAAGATGGAACCCCAAGAAAATGTGCAAGTATAATTTTGAAAAGTTCTGAACGTTCACCCTACATCCAGCAGTGGTCAAAAATTATCAATTTTGGATGAGAAGTTGAACTTTTTGAGTCTGTAAAAAAAATTTATTGTTGATTTTTTTACTTCTGTGAATCAAACTGTATAGACCAACATGTTCTTAAAGGTTCTGCAAAAAATTATTACAGCCTACCGGTAAACTTAGTCACACGGGGCAATTTTCCGAAAATACCCATATTATCAATAATAACAACTTCGACTCCTAAAAATATATAGTAAAATTATATATATTTTTCTGATTTTCACATTTATCAATTTTCCATTAAATATTTTATATCACTTGAAAAAATTATGTTGATAACTATAAGCATTTAGAAATTATTCAGTCTCAAATTTTATATTTTCTACATATATATAGACTTTGACTCTGATGGGCGGATGTCGTTAAGAATCACTTTCTGAGTCGAACGGTATAAGTACTTTAATGTGGGCTTTCAAACATTCCTACAATGAGGAAGAAAAGAAGACAGTAAAACATTATCTATGTCAATATCTTCTATGTAACTATTCCGCTCTTACGAGCCCGATTAAAACTTCGGTAGTCCGCACGTGCATGTATTATCTGATCCCTTTGAAATTAACATCAGATTGATCCACTCATTTATATTGGGTTAGTTCGATTTGAATATTAATATGGATATGTGATTAACCTCACATGATCCCTAAGGGTGCCACAACTAAGTATTAAAATCACTTACCTTCCCAGCAAAAAAACGATCAAGAGCTTCCAAAAAAGAACATTTTCACTACTTCAAAAGTAGAACAAAGTGAATATTTTAAACTTTTTTGGAAGTTTTTAATAATTACTTCCAAAAAAGTGAAAATAAATGAAATTTTAGCTAGAAAAAAAGTTAATAATTTATAAGAAAATTTAAATTATATAAATTTTAATGCATTTTTATTATCTTTTAATAATGTTAAAACTGAATTTTTGTAAAAAAAATTCATAAACATTGTTTTAAAGGAAGTACTTCAAAAGAAATGAACAAGAAGCATAAAAGAAGAACATCCTATCAATGACAACCATGGGTTAAAAAAAAGAACTTCTGCAGCTCTTTTGCACCAGTAAGTACTTCCTTCCAATGCCAACACAATAGTAAATTCATGACTTTTTCAGCTCTTTTTCAGTTCTTTTTTTGCTGGGTTATTAGCTGGTTAGCAAGTAATATTGGAGAAAGGTAAGTAGATAATACTTACTTTTGAAAACTACTTATTTTTGTTCGAGTTGGCCTAAAAAGTTATTAATAAGCTATCAAAAGATGAAAGAAAGTAAAATAAACAAATTATCATTCAGTAGCTTGGCAGCTTTCAACAAAGCAGGTTCATGTCGCATTATTTTTTTAAATATGTAAAATATGAATGTAGGAAAAAATTCTTATTTAATCTTTTTGGATATCACTTATCTAAATGGTTTTGCTGTATAATTCCGGAAACATAAAATTCCTAATCAATTTCAAAATTCCGTCTTAGAAACAATTGCTTAAAAATTAATCTTAAATGTTCAACACTATATGACCAATTACTTTAAAATAGTGCTATGTAAAACACAAAGCAATCAATGAATAGTATTATGATTATACACCTAATCCTAAACTTAGTTATTCATATTTTTATTATTTAATTTATCAAAATTATTTTTTTTACTGTTTTTAATAACGTTGAACGATAGTAAGTAAATATTATTATTAATAATATTTAATAGCTACTCATAAAGGAAGGAGGATTTTAAACTCCTATGAAAAAGATACAATCTCGCCTACTTAATATGGCACTTACATTAATTGACATTGTGACTTGACTGAGCCAGTCAGTGATCCTAAACTCATCCTAAAATCAGCTTTCATATAAAAGGTATTTGAAAAAATAGTGCCTTTCCTGGCTGACGCACAGTGGTCCCAATCGATTTTTTGGAAATAATTCTGTAACTTGTGAACCATTAGAGATATCTAAATAAAATTTTGCATGGTCAGAGCTGAGGGGTTTCCGAGGAGTACAAGCTTCTAGCGGGTCACAGGGGTAGAGGGTAGACCTTCAAAGTTGATAACCTCGGGTAAGTAATTTTTTTTAAAAATTCGCCAAAAAAATTAATGTAAAGAAAATTTGTATGTAGGTAGTCCTTATAAATCTGAACCAAAAAAAAAAAAAAAAAAAAAAAAGATATTTGGGTCGAAGCTGATTTTACTCTTATTTTTGGCCTCTTTTTTTAGTTTTCTATACTTGGGGTCCTTAATTTGGGCCATAAAATCTTAAGATTTTCTACAAAATTCTAAATAATACTCTTGCAAGAACTATATAAATATATCTATCAATAAAAAAAAGTTATATTAATCTGATGTTGAAACTTAAAAAAAAAAAAAAATAAATTTTTGGGGTTCTTTTCCAAAAAGGTGGTAGGTAATATTCTTTTACTTCTAAAATATGTTTTTTGTTCCGTACTACAGAATTTTTGAAATGTTTTCAAAAGAAGTATTTACACGTAATTAGCAAAAAAAAAAAAAAAAAAAAGCTGGAGTCGATTTGGAGAACAGTTTCCAAACTTTTTTAATTTTGAAAAAGTTTTTTAATTTGTTTTCTTAAATTAAGAAATATCAAAGCAGAGATCAAGAAAAACAATTTACTCCCATATGTTGGTTAAACACACACAAAATATCTAACAAGCCTCACCTTTTATAACGGCAGGGTGACGATTTTAATGAAAAAAGTCTATTATTGGAACAAGTTTTCCCGGACTAGAATTTCGGGTATTTCGGTACAAAAAAGTGTGAGTTTTTCAATTCTTTGATTTGAAAACACTTCTATCTATATTGTGACAAAATTTCCTTTAAATACCTTTACCTGTTTAAATTTTATTTAGCTCCAAATGTTAACATTATTTCTCGAAAATGTGCTTAAAATTCAAATTTTATTCAAAAGTGTTTCTGGTCATGGTCTGAAGAAATTTAGTCGCATTTAATTTATTTCTACCAGATGTTATTCTCCACAATCTTGCAAGTTCATTGATACTAAATACTTAGCTCTGACCATGCGAAATTTTATTTAGATATCTCCAACGTTACATAATTACAATTAGAATTATTTTAAAAAAATCGATTTCAGACCACTGTGTGACGATTATCTTATTAAAAAAATATATATTTTTTTCATATTACCCGATTAGTGTTTTATTCTTCAGACTGAAATCTCTTTACGTCATATTGATATAATGAAAACTACTTTTCTGGATTTCAGGTCTTCATATTTTGACACTAAAGTGGAATTAACAAAAAAATATATACAAATATTTCTAAAAAATAATTTATTTACAATGTCAAAAGAGTTCATAGTGTACAAAAAGTTCTTACAACAAAAAATTCCCCTCCTGTTAGTCTGCATGTTTTTGAACCCTAAAATAACATGCTCATACTGTGTAGTAGCTTTAGAATTTGATGACTAACTATATGGTAATGTTGATGGCAATGATGACGATGATGTTCTTTTTTTTTACCCAATCACTTTTATGTGAAAAAGCGATTTTAAAAAATACAATTGATTTCTATGGGGTTTTTATATGAACATGGCATAGACGTTAGATAAATTGTTTAAGTTCTTTATATATATACTTTTTTTTTTACGTGTGCAATTTTTTTTTTTTAGTTTGAGGTGTGTGAAAAAAATCCAGACATTAAAAGTAAATAATAATAAAGTAACATATTCGTTGCCGTCATAGAAGGAAATATACACCATAGACCAATATTGAAATTTACAATGATTATGGTAGAGAATAATGAAAGGTTGAAGCATTTAATAAAATATTTAGATTAGAGTTAAATAAATTTGAATCTTTTTTAATATAGTTTGTGGTAGTAGAAAAATAATTAAAGGGTAGAAAGATAAATTATTATTGGTCAGTGCACTTGAGTGGAATTTGATTGAAATTTTGTAAAAAAATTAAGGTAATAAAAACTTTATTTGTGAAGTATGTGAAGGAAAAAAAATTACAAAGCAATTATATAACCTAGAGAGTCTGAATCTAAATTATTTTAATTGTCTGGATAAACTCTATGGGAATTAAACGTTACTAGGTTTAGATTAGAACACCAATATTGATTAAAAAATTATTTAAAATAATAAAAATTTTCTAACTTATTACAAGAAATCGATTGGAAACCATCATTTGAAAAATTAAAAAGTAGCTTAAATTGAATAATTTTTGAAAAAAAAAAAAACTATTAAGGTTATTTTCTTTGTCCAACTACTGGTTTATATTCTCTAATAAAATTAAATTTTATCCAGTAGCTTCAATTTAATAATTAAAAAAAAAAAAACTGTTAAGCTTATTTTCTTTGTCCAACTACTGGTTTATATTCTCTAATAAAATTAAATTTTATTTTGTCTACATTTTACCAACTATATATTTTTCTTGTTAATCTCTTTTTTATCGCCAGCCTAAGTCCGATAACATACAATATCCTTTATGTTTTTACTTTATATATAAACTCCTTTTTTTATGTTGGCATCAACTTTGTACTCTAAAACAATTGATTTTAGTTTTTGTTAACATAAGCTTTTCATCATCATCATCAACATCACCCGAATAGGAACAACAAAAAAATACCAAATAACACGAAACCTCGACACATGTATGGTTGAAATTTTTTTCTATATAGCACATCTAAACAAACAATTTCGCTTTTTTTTCCTTTGTTTTAAATACAGACATAAAATTGAAAAATAAAAAAAAAGAAACATTTACTTTTAGACATTCAAAGCTGGGGTATTAAATCTAACATGCAATCCAATTAAGCAAAGCAATATCCTGCAATAAAAAAAAATTTTGGAAAAAAAAAATAATAATAAAAATACAGAAACTAACAAAAAAAAAAAAAAAAAAAAAAAAAAAAAAAATTGCAATATACTATCAATTAAAAGATTGATGTGTACCAACAAAAACGCCAAAAATAAAATACACAAAAATTGGTGTAAAATTGGAAAAAAAGATGTTAATAAAATATTATCAAAACACCTAAAAGTATGCTTTATATATTATTCCAATTGTGCAACTAAAAGTATACTATCTTTTTAAAAAAAAATCCATATTTTATGGATAATTTTTTTTCTGATGGAGATGTTTTGTAAGCCAAACAAAAATTTCAATTATTATTGTATTAATAAAAAAAGGTATGCAAGTATAGTTGGTCATAAACGACATTGAAATAATCTGCAGAATTTACAGGGGTCTGTAAATAGTGATTATTGGAAATTTGTTGATCGAGAAAGCAATATGATTTAGGAATGTTAGGAACATGTTGTAGAAAAATTTTTTATTATAATTTTCTTTTTTTAGTTTAAATTTTTTGAGTTTTATGAAAAGATCAATAAATAGCACATATTTTAGATTTACGTTCTTCGTTCAAGAAATAACGATTACTTTTGGATATTTTCATTTTAAATAACGATTATTTTCGATTTTAAAAAAAATTTTTTTCTGCTTAAAATAAACGATTTTAAGTAAAATAATAATAATAATAATAATAATAATAATAATAATAAATAAGTAAAATAAATAAATAAATAAATAAATAAATAAATAAATAAATAAATAAATAAATAAATAAATAAATAAATAAATAAATAAATAAATAAATAAATAAATAAATAAATAAATAAATAAATAAATAAATAAATAAATAAATAAATAAATAAATAAATAAATAAATAAATAAATAAATAAATAAATAAATAAATAAATAAATAAATAAATAAATAAATAAATAAATAAATAAATAAATAAATAAATAAATAAATAAATAAATAAATAAATAAATAAATAAATAAATAAATAAATAAATAAATAAATAAATAAATAAATAAATAAATAAATAAATAAATAAATAAATAAATAAATAAATAAATAAATAAATAAATAAATAAATAAATAAATAAATAAATAAATAAATAAATAAATAAATAAATAAATAAATAAATAAATAAATAAATAAATAAATAAATAAATAAATAAATAAATAAATAAATAAATAAATAAATAAATAAATAAATAAATAAATAAATAAATAAATAAATAAATAAATAAATAAATAAATAAATAAATAAATAAATAAATAAATAAATAAATAAATAAATAAATAAATAAATAAATAAATAAATAAATAAATAAATAAATAAATAAATAAATAAATAAATAAATAAATAAATAAATAAATAAATAAATAAATAAATAAATAAATAAATAAATAAATAAATAAATAAATAAATAAATAAATAAATAAATAAATAAATAAATAAATAAATAAATAAATAAATAAACAAATAAATAAATAAACAAATAAATAAATAAATAAATAAATAAATAAATAAATAAATAAATAAATAAATAAATAAATAAATAAATAAATAAATAAATAAATAAATAAATAAATAAATAAATAAATAAATAAATAAATAAATAAATAAATAAATAAATAAATAAATAAATAAATAAATAAATAAATAAATAAATAAATAAATAAATAAATAAATAAATAAATAAATAAATAAATAAATAAATAAATAAATAAATAAATAAATAAATAAATAAATAAATAAATAAATAAATAAATAAATAAATAAATAAATAAATAAATAAATAAATAAATAAATAAATAAATAAATAAATAAATAAATAAATAAATAAATAAATAAATAAATAAATAAATAAATAAATAAATAAATAAATAAATAAATAAATAAATAAATAAATAAATAAATAAATAAATAAATAAATAAATAAATAAATAAATAAATAAATAAATAAATAAATAAATAAATAAATAAATAAATAAATAAATAAATAAATAAATAAATAAATAAATAAATAAATAAATAAATAAATAAATAAATAAATAAATAAATAAATAAATAAATAAATAAATAAATAAATAAATAAATAAATAAAAGTTAAAGCTTACCAATCGATTTTATTTAAAAAAATATATTAAGGCGCGACCAACTGCGCCGTTCAAATTAAACACTTAAAAGGATTTATTCACAAATAATATTTAATAATATTTATTTATATTCACTTTAATTTTAATACAATATTTAATTATTAAATGAACTGTTGCGTACGAGCGCGCGATCAAGACTGCCCAAAAATTGTTCTTTCCTCCAACTTGCAACCTGTGTGGATCACGTTGCATTCCAATGTGCAAGAAATTGGATATGCTTGATCAGCACATAGCCGGATACGCGTGCAGAAGTCATGGGAACAAATGAAATAAGTATTTATGCTGACACTGCCAACTTTATTAAGTTGCAGTGTTGTCAATGTTGCTAACTCCTCCCTCCTTAATAATCTGCGTCCCGCAGATCACTGCAGACGGTTTGAACGAGGGGCAAGGTATTTGTGTTGTTTGTACTACCGGCAGGTTGTGTCGTCTTGTTAACCTGTACCACAATGTCCCGAAACAAATGACCATTACTATTATCGTACCAATATGGCTGCCGATCGTCAGATTTGATTTAATTTTCAGGTATTCAATAGTGTCAATATTTTGCAAGCTCATGTTATGGATTTGGTTCATGTCCACCACCAATCTTTCAGTTGTAACATTTGTGAGAATAGAAGGCAAGGGTTGCATTGTAGAGATAGATGTACTAGAATATAATTCCTTATCTAGCAAAATAGTTTCGTTAAACAATTTTATCAGGTAGGTACCGTTGAGCAACTCTTTATGTTCTTGCATCGTAATAACGCCGATGTAATTAGTTAGGAAAACTATATCTGAAGTTATCATCTCAGCAATCTGATTACTAATCTTTCTGTACTGGCAGTTGGCGTTTCCCCCTTTAAGCAGACGTGGTATACATGTTCCTTCACCTAACTTGTCAAGAGAGGATTCCTGACAAACCGTTACATTGTTGATATGTAGGCAGGGATTCTTCACTCCGAAGGTCTCATTTTGACTAATAAGAATTTCTTTGAATGGAAGTTCAATTTGTTTGCCCGACCTGATGGTTGGTCTAACTATAAGTCGATGATAAAAGTTACTCTTCACTTTTGGAATGGATACAACATACAACAATAAGGATCCATTGGTGTAAATTGAAGGCTTCCCATACTCAATTGCCTCTACGGCGTTAGAATAGGGTAAGGTCTCCATTTCTGCAATAATCTTCTCTACTTCATCTCGATCTAGTAAGTTTGTATTTACAATTCCACCTTTAGCCATTTGACACGCTCTTACAAATTCGTCTATTGCGTCTTTTAGGACAAGCACTTGATTAATTGTTCCTTGTCCGATTCGCTCGGCCTCTTTTCCATTACTTATTTCATTCATTTTGGAAACGAGTTCATTAGTCTTCTGGACAACCTCATTTGTCGCGTTCATCAGTTGGGCATTAATTTTGTATTGTTCATTATTGTTGGTGATTAGTGTGTTCTGAGTTTTTAAAAGGTTGTTCCAATCCGTGGCGTCTGGATTTCCAGCGACCCATTTCCAAGCTGAACCGATCCAGTCAATTGATCTTCGTCTTCTATCTTTTGTACCTTTGAGCTCAATTAGTCTTTCCTGGACTTGTGCAAGGTAGTAATTGATGACATCTTTATTTTGACTAGGCTGCAAGTGCTTCTGGACTAACGTTGTTACGTTGTTGGCAATTGTTGCATAGTTGTCGAGATTTATGAGGTGAACCAATTTTAGATTACCGTTTACCGCAAAAGCATTTCCAGCTCGTACTGTTGCAATAGGAGCATCGTAGCGGAAAATATGTGCAGCTTGAGGAGTAATTATACTCGTGGTAGAAAATAATAGAATGGTTAATAGTAAAAACATATTCCTGTAAATATATAATCTATGGTTAATAATGTTCGGGTTAATAATGTAATTGGCAGAGCCGTTCTAAAAATAGAATTAATAAGAAGCTTAAAAGTAATCGTGATGATAGAGTGGAATATGGGTGGATATATGAAAAGTATCCTTCTTTTTTTTTTTTTTTTTTTTTTTTTAATTTTTATTAATACATAGTTGAAGAAAAGAAAACAATTATATTTTTTTCTTTCTCTCTTTATTATTTCTAAATCTAAGTAATATCCTTTTTCTCATAGTGTTCATGGGGATTTGAACCCCTGCGTAAGTATACGCCTACCACTATAATTTAGAACACTATTTGTCAAGGATATACAAATATATTTTTATCATAGATATATTATTTATTTCTCTTAAATATTATTTATTTTCTCTTAAAATTCTCTATATTTTTGATTTCAATAATTATTATATTCTCGCTTTGAGCGTATTTTGTTAGTATATATTTTAAGACTTGTATTATTTTCATTATATTCTCATATTTGTTTTCCCTTTTTTCTTATATCTAAAGAAGTAGAAGTTTTTTTTATTATTAAAAGGAAAAAAAAAAACAAATTATTTTGAATTTATTTAATATTTTTTATATTGGCCTTGTGAATCCTTTTACCACTTGCTGTACGAATTGTGACTTTATTATCCTTTTCTACAATCTCTTTTCTATACACTGCTTTGTTCTTGGCTTTTATATTCTTAATTCTAACGTATATTACATCGCCTTTTTTATATTTCTTTGGCGATGTGCGTTTCCTATTCATGCGGTTGTTTCTTTCTTTAACATTTCTTCTAATAATTTCCCTAAGGTCATTATTAACTTTAGAGCGAACTTCAAGCAATTTACTAAAGTCTGATACTTTATTCCTGTTGAAAAAAATATCACCCGGTCTCTTTCCAGTCACGGAATGTATGGTGTTGTTATATCGTTGAAAAAAATATCACCCGGTCTCTTTCCAGTCACGGAATGTATGGTGTTGTTATATCTGTCAACTGCAACATACATCAACTCTTGTACACTTAGTTCCGCATTTTCCGCTCTTAGGCATCTGTAAATTTCTATCAAAGTTGAGTGAAGGCGTTCTACTTGTCCGTTTACTTCACTGCGCTGAGAGGGGGTTAAGTATATTTTTATGCCTAGCCTTTCAAGGAAATCTTTGATCAAAGGGCTAATAAAACTACTTTCATTGTCTGTTACTAAAATTTTGGGTACTGTAAAATAATGTAAAATTTTCACTAACTTTTCTCTAATATTTAAAACGGATCTGTCGCTAATGTGAAAGAGTTTAGCAAATTTTGAGAATTTGTCAATTACTGAGATAAATTTTTGGTCCTGAATTTCTATTATGTCCATGTGTAAAATTTCACATGGTAACTTAGGAGCAGGTGTTTCCTGGAATTCTGGTCTGGGGGGATTTCTATCATATTTGTTGGTATTACACACATCGCAGTTCGAGACGAATTTCCTTATGAGAGCGAACATACGGGGAAAATAGTACTCTTCCAAAATTTGTTTCCTATTCTCTCTTGCATTTCTATGTGCCCTACGATGTTCCCTTTGGATTATCTCAAATTGTCGGTTTTCTGAGTTTATATCTGAGACAATTTTTTGAGCGATTCTAATTTTGTATCTAGAAAAATGTTGTAAGTAGAGTTCTTGTATAATTGGTAGATACATTTCTGGAGCTTTTATTCCGTTTATTATGTTCGGGTATAATGTTTTCTTCAGGACATTTAAAAGTTTTTCGGCATTCCACTCGGGTGAGGAGAAATAATGTCTATTGGTGTTTTTATGTGGAACCTCACTTGAATGGAGATCTGGTCCAATTTTTATAATTATCTGGTTTTTAAAAACGTTGATCGGAACTTCCATGTGGGGAATGTAAGGGTCTATCTGGCCGCTATACTGTTAGGTAGTTTTGAAATATTTCAAAGATCTGTAAAATATTTTTATTGTATCAATAAATACTTTTTAGAGAATTGAAATTAACGGGTTATATGAGAAAAATTTCAAAAAGCCATGTTTATTATTCTTTAATCTATTTTTTCGATCTGGCATCCCTAAAAACAGACCAACGCACAGTAACGCATAACCACGCACCATATCGCATATTTGTTTAAGCCCAGAAAATATACCCCAAACGTTATTTTTCCCGATAACTTATCGAATTTTTAACTGTACAAAATGGAAAAAATTGCTTACTTAGCCACGATCTTGGCGTCGCATAATTCTTTTGCGTCGAACATTCTACAAGAACAGAAGTGAAAAATAAGTAAAAATCCAAAAAGTGTGATAATTAATAAAGTGCCATTATATTAAATTATATAATTTTTTAAAGAAGCATATAAATTTAATTTATATGCAAAATAAATCACCATTACGCGTACAGTATAACAGGTAACTTTTATAAAACATAACCCTAGTTATTTTACCAATCCATGTGATCTTTTGTCCAACAGACCTCCTGTACATTTTGCTGCTTCACATTTTTTTTTCTTGAGAATTCGTTTCGGTTTTGCATTCCATTCAACTTTTTGGCATTTGCTTTCAATACTTGATGTCAGCTTGCCCTACAAAATTATTCATATTTCTACCCCGTTACATAATTGTATTTAAGGTAAGCTTTTATAGTTACATAGGCATTTAAATTAGTTATTACATTGGCTTTTCATTGTTGTTACCACAGGTATTATCTGCCTACAAAACTTTACACATTCCTTTTAAATGTGGGTGTCTCATTCAAGGAGCACCCACTGTATTTTTTTTTCTCGATATCTAAAATAATTTTACCCATAAAAAACATGATCTCGAAGACGTTATTGGAAAGAGCGAAGTAAATGGATAGAGAAGAAGAAGAAAAACATGCGTATTACATCATTATTTCATTAACTTCTTAAGAACAAACACAAAAAGCAACGTAAAACACAAAATTCTTTAAAGACACCAGTAAAACCAGTAAAAAAGTGAATTAAACATCAAAACCGCTCATAACCCACATATTTCAAACTATTAGTGAAATTGCGCAAACATAAGCAAAAGTTTTAACCAAATCCAAGAATCGTAATCGTCATCATCTTAATAGCCTCTTGCCACATTCTTCATAACCATCTATTGGGTAAAATCCGGGAAAAAGTGTCACATCGTGTCTATGGGTAAATTTAAATTTTCTAGTACAATTATAAAAAATATGATAAAACCTATTTAATTATATAAATTATTACTTTAAATACCACTACTTAAATCTAAAATCGTTTTGTTATCAAAAAGTGATTTTATGAAAACTTAAAAGTGTTTTACATTCTAAAAGTGCAAATTTACAAACTTGGTTATTACACCATGTAACCTATTCGTCAATCATAAATCCAAATTTTTGTTCAGTATATACTAAATTCCTAATAAATATCTAAAATGAAATCATGTTAAAATCCTAAAAACAAAAAAAAAAAAACATTTTTAACTAATTAAAACTAATTACTAAAATCTAATATCACAGAATGTTTAAAAATAAGATAAACTAAATTATAAAAGTTAATATCACTGAAAAATTCCTATTTCTTATTGTCTACTATTGCACTTAATTTCAAATATTGCACAATGGAGTATAATATAGTTTAAAATATATATTTAATATCTAATAATTTGGTAATTAAAATAATTAACGTAAATCTTATTTCTATTTAGAAACATAGTGTAGTCATAAGTAATTTCTAAGGCAATAATTGCAAAGCAAAGCATCGTGTTTTAACCCCTTTCAGTCAGCAACTATAAGCAGTTTGAAAAGGCCTCTTCATCCAGCAGCAGTTGCCGAAACCTACATATATTATTAAAAGGGTGAGTCCAGAAACTATATTTTATGTTTTGCAATTGTTATAAAATGTTTCTTTCTATATATAATTATTACCTATTTTTTTTTTTAAAACACTTATAAGTAAAGTGTGTAAGAATTTACAACAGTAATTTTTTTAAAGAATTATTTCTTTCTTTTTCATTCATAATAATATAATGAATAATTACCCTGATTCAAGAGGGATACCTGTTTGTTAATTTTATTATTTTTTTTATTCTTGTAGTATCTACGCATTGCTCTATTTTTTTTGTATTCTTTTTTTTATTTTTTTTATTTTTACTACGCTCATTGATAATTTTATTCACCACGGTTTTTCGTTTTTTCATTGATAAGTGATCATTCATAAAAATAATATGTAAAAATTAACCACAAGAGAGTGAGTGCATTTAAAATCTTCTTATATGTACATTTATTTTTTTATTGTTTTTGATACTTACACTTTTTTTTCATTTCATTTAAATTTTGTTTTGCATAAGTTATAAATTCTTACACCTAGCGACCAATATTAAGCCGTAGGCATAAGAATGTTTATAAACATAATTTAAGCTTGAATTTACAATACATGTTTTTTTTTTTTTTCTTGTTATTTAAGTTATGTACATACCTAAAGTTTATAAACATACTTAATATTACATATAAAAATCATTCTAGTACTACTTAAATTTTTTGTTAATATTTTAATACCGCGATTGATCTATTTCGTGTTATAAATTTAATATTAAAACAATTATTAACGCATAATGTGAAATAAATGCGAATTAATTAAAATGGATGCGAATTAATTAAAATGGAGCTATAATTTTTGTTTATTTCTTACATATGTGATCGGTGACGAATAAGTAGAACTTTAGGGATCTTAGTGTAAATTTCAAACGCCATAAGATCATAGGCAGGGCGGGTATAGAGGCGTAGTCCCCATTGTCATCTAGGGATAATTTTTAGAAAGTTTATTTTAGTGATTGACCTCATTATTTCCAGGTTGTAAAGTTGATTATCTTTGGGGTATTTTTTTAACATCGTTTTCCATAAATCAACTTAGTAGTCTATTTTTCTAGTTAAATTTTAACAGGGAGTCTATAACAACATTTATGTTCTGACTTTCTTATCGGTAGTAGAAATTTGTGAGACAAGAACCCCCCCAACCGACTGTGAGCTAGCAGTCTAAATGGCTCCCGTTAGTCTTACCTATTTCTAAGAGCAAACATAAAATTTCCCGATAAACCCTACCAGCCTTTTAAATACCTTTGTTTATATTAAAACATAAACAGTCATGGTCGGTTCATTACATAATTTGGCGCCCAACGTGGGGCAAGAAATCTTTGTGTTTAACAGGATTTCATTGCTCTAAAACATACTTTAAATTTTTTACTATCAATATATTAATAAATGTTAAATCTTTATATATTTTGAAAGTTACTGTGCAAATAAAATTTTAAATCCTTCTGGATTTTCGATTAATTGAAATAAAGCATCGATTAAGTCGACCGAGGACAAATTTTAAATTTTCTTTTGTACATTACTTGAGAATAATATTTAGATTTATAATTTATTGCAGTTTTTGAAAGTATTTTGTATATATAATTTGTTTATTGAGGATTCGATATCCTGATTTGGATTTGGAATAACAAAATATCTGTGGTTTGCGGATTTTTGTCCAATCAAAATCAGTTTATTAATTAAAAAATAACGCATATCGTGGTATAAAAGATTTATAATTACAAAATAGTTTCAAGAATTCCATAGCCCAATTAGATTTTTCTGGTCAATCACTACATTGAAAACTTATTTCCTTATTCTAACCGTATCACAATAATATGTAAGAAAATATATGTATTTGAATTTTAAAAATATTAAAAAATTTACTTTTGCCTTCTGAGTGATTACTAAATTTATATAGTAAATCATATTTACAATTGGTTATTATACTGTGAAAAATATTAAAACTTTTTCAGTTACTTAGGACTAAAATTTTTTACAAGTTTTCTGCCGAGGAAAAACCTCCATATTATTTTAATTTTTTATATACAGTTTGTATCTAAAACCTTTTGTAATTTGTACTCTGTACAAATTTTTTTTTGGTAAAGTTTTTGCAAACAGGAAAATAGAATTGGTTTAGTCAGATTTTTCTTCATTTTTGTTTTTTTTCTACTTTTTACGTGAAAAATAATGGAACGTTCCCCTCCATGTCCACAGGCTTCTGCCTCTCAACCTTCTGCTTTACCGCCAACTGTGCCTCAGTCTACTTTATCTAAAAATGATAAACATTGTAAAATTTGTGCTGAAAAGCTTTGTGAAGGTCAAGATTGCATGATAATTTCGGAATGTAATCATGTGTTTCACAGTCGTTGTATTGAACAACACTTATCGCAATCTGCGGAATGTCCCATATGTAAAAGATCATGTGCTCTGTCGGAATTAAAAAAAATTGTATTTAAAACTCAACCCTCAGATAAACAAAAGACTGCTCGTGGAAGACCACGCGGCGCCATGGTGCAACAGTACAATACCAGAAGTTCTGGACGTAGCTTGTTTACAGATGCAAATCGAAATAGTTTAATAGACATCAGTATAAATCCAGAAAACGAATTTGAAAACCCCCCTACACCAAGTCATGTTAATTATCCTGGCAATTTGGATCAAAATATCCAACCCAATACTCCTATACGGAATTTTCCAAACACTACTCAATCAACTATTGATTATACCCAAATCAATCAGATGATTGAGAACACTGTTTCGCGTTTATTGAGTAATCTTCATTTATTGCCAAATCCTTCGCAAAAACCTTCAGACCAAAATCAAGAACATTATTTACCACCTCAAACTCAAAGTAATCAACAACCTGTACCTAATCAGTCCAATGTTCCTTCTCAGTCGAATATACATTATTCTCAAACACCTCACTATACGTCTAGTTCTGTAAGAAATGGTAGTAGTTCTTTTGATGAATATTTTACACGATAAAATTACTAATATTATTCAAAATTGGCATATTAAATTCGATGGCTCTACTCAAGGTATTAGTGTAGATGAGTTTCTATATAGGGTGACGGTCCTTACGCGTGAGCATTTCAATAACGATTTTTCGGTTATATGCAAAAATTTGCATATTTTGTTGAGTGGTCGTGCGCGCGAATGGTATTGGAGATATCATAAGCAGGCCGATACTATTAGCTGGAAGGAGTTTTGTGAAGCCCTCAAGTATCAGTATAAGGATTTTAAGTCCACCTTTGACATCCATGAGGAGCTTAGAAATAGGAAGATGAAGGCTAACGAGACCTTTGAGTCCTTTTATGAATCCGTTTTATCCATACTAGATCGTTTAGAAAAACCTATTGCTGAAACCGAATTAGTAGAGATTTTAACTCGAAATCTTCGCCCTGAAATCAGGCATGAGCTTTTATATGTTCCCATTTTCTCGTTAGCTCATTTGAGAAAATTAGTTCAAATGAGAGAGAATCTTTTATTTGATGAACATTATCGCAGAAATATGACATCAAAAACAGTTCCCTATACTGGTATGCGTCGTCAGATTGCTGAAATCTCTTGCTCTGAAGAACAACCAGCAGTGGATTCTAATAAAGATCCCGAATTTTCCATTGAAGCAATACAGCAACCTCCCAAATGTTGGAATTGTGAGAAGTTAGGACACTTATGGGAAGATTGCCTTGAAAAAAGGAACGTATTTTGTTACGGATGCGGTGAGAAAAACACCTACAAACCGCAATGCGCCAAATGCTCAGCGAAAAGAATAATTTCAAAAAACTTCCCGACCCAACACCTCCCTCGAAATCGCCCTTAGAAAAAATAACATTAAACTCTGATTTGACAAATTTTACCCCTGATCGTGACTCATATTTATCCAATAAAGTACAAATTTTAAGCTCTGATATAAAGCCTTTTGTAAATGACAACCAACCTAAATTACACCCAATAATACCATTTCATAAGAAATGGGAAAACTATATTAATGCACGGAATGCTATCTTTGAAACTTCTTCTATTTCCATTTGTCATAAAAAACAAAAGCGTTCAACAATTCGTTTACGAAAGTATTATAAAAACCGGAAATTTATATCTAAATTTGTTTTATCATCAATTATATCTAATCCTACTGATAAAAGATATTATGCGTCTATAAAATTTTTAACTTTTAGAGAATTAGGGTTATTGGATACAGGTGCCAACGTGTCCTGTATAGGAGCAGATCTAGCTAAAGTAGATTTTACAAATTTTTCTGAATTTTTTCCTCTGAACTCATATGTTAAGACAGCTGATGGCAAACCTCAAAAGGTTATAGGCTATCTTAATGTCGATGTTTTATTTAAAGACCAGAGCAAAACACTTAAAATTCTAATAGTTCCTTCAATCAGCCAAAGATTAATTTTGGGGCTGGATTTCTGGCAATCCTTTAACTTAGCTCCTGATGTGTTTGGAGACATTGTTGTTGCCTCTGGCAAAGATAACTTTAGCGGTAATTTACAAGAATTTTCTAACTTTAACCTCTCCTCTGATATATTAACTAGTATTCATAAGGAATCCAGAAACCACGATCCTTGTGGCGAATATCCTTTAAATTTGAAGCAACGTCAGCAGCTTTCTACTGTCATTCAATTATTTCCCAATTTCGAAAAAGAAGGATTAGGACGAACATCCCTTATTCAGCACAAAATTGATGTAGGCTCTAGTACTCCCGTAAAGCAGCGTTTCTACCCCGTATCTCCAGCAGTGGAGAAACTAATGTTTCAGGAAATCGATAGGATGCTTGCTTTGGGAGTAATAGAGCCATCCAATTCCCCATGGAGTTCGCCCATGCGGTTAGTCGTCAAGCCCAACAAAATTAGATTATGTCTTGATGCAAGAAAGGTGAATCAAGTCACACGAAAAGATGCCTATCCTCTTCCCAATATTGAGGGAATATTTTCTCGTTTGCCAAAGGCAAACATTATAACCAAGCTCGACTTGAAAGATGCATATTGGCAAATTGCCTTATCGGAGGAATCGAAGCCATTGACAGCTTTTACGGTCCCGGGGCGTCCCCTATATCACTTCGTTGTCATGCCGTTTGGCCTCTGCAACGCCCCTTCGACCATGTGCCGTTTAATGGACCAGCTGATCCCCTCAGATTTAAGACATTGCGTGTTTGGCTATCTGGATGATGTGATAATCGTTTCAGAAGATTTCCCTACACATTTGGCAATATTAGTACGAATAGCAGATGCTTTTCGAAAAGCCAATCTAACTTTGAATATTGCTAAATCGAAATTCTGCGTAACCGAAGTAAATTATCTGGGCTATATCATTGGTAATGGTGGAATCAAAACTGACCCAGAAAAAATTATTTCCATTCAAAACTGGCCTGTGCCTAAAAATATTAAACAGGTTCGCGGTTTCCTCGGCCTTGCCGGATGGTACCGCCGCTTTATTGCCAATTTTTCAACCATTGTTCATCCAATAACTGAGGTTTTGTCCACAAAAAAGAAATTTTGCTGGACTTCTGACGCGCAAACATCTTTTGAGAAAATAAAAAGTCTTTTGACATCTGCCCCTATTTTAACTAGTCCCAATTTTGAGAAAAAGTTTTTTGTACATTGCGATGCCAGTGACGTAGGCATCGGTGCTGTTTTAGTCCAAATTGACGACGAGGGAAATGAACGCCCGATAGCATTCATGTCTCGGAAACTAAATAGTGCACAACGCAACTATAGTGTTACCGAGCGTGAATGCTTGGCGGCAGTCGAGGCGATCAAGAAATTCAGGTGCTACCTTGAATTACAGGACTTTGAAGTTGTCACCGATCACTCGTCGTTAGTTTGGTTAATGAAACAGCCCGATTTGTCTGGTCGCTTGGCTCGCTGGGTCTTCAAATTGCAGGGCTACAGATTCACTATATCCCACAGAAAGGGGAAGGAAAACATTGTCCCCGACGCCCTCTCCAGAATACCCTGTGATGATGTGGGAAGCTTAGAATTTTCAGCCCCGGAAATAGATCTTAATTCCCCTCATTTCGAGGATAAGGATTACGTAGAATTGAAGGCCAAAGTAAGGGAAAATATATCTAAATACCCAGATATAAAAATATTAGATAATTTTGTGTACATCCGTACTGATCATTATACTGGAAATTTAGAGCAAGAGAACGGTTGTTGGAAGCTTTGGGTACCCTTTAATTTGAGGAAATCGGTTATTAGTAGGGCACATGATAACCCTATAGCTGCTCATGGGGGGATGGTAAAAACTGTCGATCTTATTAGACGCCACTTTTATTGGCCCGGTCTTGTATGCGATGTACGTAATTATATTCGCTCATGTGAAACCTGCAAATCGACCAAGGCTCCTAATTTCATCACAAAGCCAGAGATGGGGAATGCTATCAAAAGCTCAAGGCCATTTCAAATTTTGTATATCGATCTCTTGGGTCCATATCCCCGAAGCAAACAAGGGAACATCGGAATATTAATTGTTTTAGACCATCTAACAAAATTTCATTGGTTGTTCGCTTTAAAGAAATTCACCTCCGCTATTATACAAGACTTATTGTTAAAACATATATTTCATATTTTTGGTGTGCCGGAAATTGTACTAAGCGACAATGGATCCCAGTTTAGGGCGAATGAATTTAATGCATTTTTAACTTCCTTGGGGATAACACATACATACACGGCTATATACTCCCCGCAGTCTAACGCTTCGGAGCGAGTAAATCGTTCTATATTGGCTGCAATTCGGTCGTATCTAAAAAGCGATCAAACGTTGTGGGATCAAAATCTCAGCGCAATAAGCTGTGCCTTAAGAAATTCCATCCATCAATCCATTCAATGTTCACCGTATCATGCCGTTTTCGGTTTTGAAATGATAACCCATGGTAGTTCTTATTCCCTATTGAAGAATCTTAAACTTATTGACGAACCACATGTACGGCTAAACCGAGAAGATGAACTTTGTTTACTTCGGAAAAATATAAAACAGCACATTGCTACGGCTTATGAAACAAATCGTAGCCAATACAACTTGCGTTCACGGCCCATAGTATATGCAATTGGTCAAGAAGTCTACAGAAGAAATTTTGCTCAAAGTAATTTCGAGAAGAAATTTAACGCCAAGCTTGCACCATTGTTTTTGAAATCCAAAGTTAAAGAAAAGGTAGGAAATAATTACTATATTCTACAAGATATGGATGGTAAAATATTAGGTACATATCATGCCAAAGATTTGCGCCCTTAACCTACTTTTATTCCCCCTAATACTGTCGTTTAATAAACCAGTATTATGTGGTTTGTAAGGGTCTATCTGGCCGCTATACTGTTAGGTAGTTTTGAAATATTTCAAAGATCTGTAAAATATTTTTATTGTATCAATAAATACTTTTTAGAGAATTGAAATTAACGGGTTATATGAGAAAAATTTCAAAAAGCCATGTTTATTATTCTTTAATCTATTTTTTCGATCTGGCATCCCTAAAAACAGACCAACGCACAGTAACGCATAACCACGCACCATATCGCATATTTGTTTAAGCCCAGAAAATATACCCCAAACGTTATTTTTCCCGATAACTTATCGAATTTTTAACTGTACAAAATGGAAAAAATTGCTTACTTAGCCACGATCTTGGCGTCGCATAATTCTTTTGCGTCGAACATTCTACAAGAACAGAAGTGAAAAATAAGTAAAAATCCAAAAAGTGTGATAATTAATAAAGTGCCATTATATTAAATTATATAATTTTTTAAAGAAGCATATAAATTTAATTTATATGCAAATATATTAAAAAGTTAATAAAATATTTAATTCTTTTGCTTAAATTTGAGCAAAAGATTAATTAAAGCAATAAATCACCATTACGCGTACAGTATAACAGGTAACTCTTATAAAACATAACCCTAGTTATTTTACCAATCCATGTGATCTTTTGTCCAACAGACCTCCTGTACATTTTGCTGCTTCACATTTTTTTTTCTTGAGAATTCGTTTCGGTTTTGCATTCCATTCAACTTTTTGGCATTTGCTTTCAATACTTGATGTCAGCTTGCCCTACAAAATTATTCATATTTCTACCCCGTTACATAATTGTATTTAAGGTAAGCTTTTATAGTTACATAGGCATTTAAATTAGTTATTACATTGGCTTTTCATTGTTGTTACCACAGGTATTATCTGCCTACAAAACTTTACACATTCCTTTTAAATGTGGGTGTCTCATTCAAGGAGCACCCACTGTATTTTTTTTTCTCGATATCTAAAATAATTTTACCCATAAAAAACATGATCTCGAAGACGTTATTGGAAAGAGCGAAGTAAATGGATAGAGAAGAAGAAGAAAAACATGCGTATTACATCATTATTTCATTAACTTCTTAAGAACAAACACAAAAATCAACGTAAAACACAAAATTCTTTAAAGACACCAGTAAAACCAGTAAAAAAGTGAATTAAACATCAAAACCGCTCATAACCCACATATTTCAAACTATTAGTGAAATTGCGCAAACATAAGCAAAAGTTTTAACCAAATCCAAGAATCGTAATCGTCATCATCTTAATAGCCTCTTGCCACATTCTTCATAACCATCTATTGGGTAAAATCCGGGAAAAAGTGTCACATCGTGTCTATGGGTAAATTTAAATTTTCTAGTACAATTATAAAAAATATGATAAAACCTATTTAATTATATAAATTATTACTTTAAATACCACTACTTAAATCTAAAATCGTTTTGTTATCAAAAAGTGATTTTATGAAAACTTAAAAGTGTTTTACATTCTAAAAGTGCAAATTTACAAACTTGGTTATTACACCATGTAACCTATTCGTCAATCATAAATCCAAATTTTTGTTCAGTATATACTAAATTCCTAATAAATATCTAAAATGAAATCATGTTAAAATCCTAAAAACAAAAAAAAAAAAAAACATTTTTAACTAATTAAAACTAATTACTAAAATCTAATATCACAGAATGTTTAAAAATAAGATAAACTAAATTATAAAAGTTAATATCACTGAAAAATTCCTATTTCTTATTGTCTACTATTGCACTTAATTTCAAATATTGCACAATGGAGTATAATATAGTTTAAAATATATATTTAATATCTAATAATTTGGTAATTAAAATAATTAACGTAAATCTTATTTCTATTTAGAAACATAGTGTAGTCATAAGTAATTTCTAAGGCAATAATTGCAAAGCAAAGCATCGTGTTTTAACCCCTTTCAGTCAGCAACTATAAGCAGTTTGAAAAGGCCTCTTCATCCAGCAGCAGTTGCCGAAACCTACATATATTATTAAAAGGGTGAGTCCAGAAACTATATTTTATGTTTTGCAATTGTTATAAAATGTTTCTTTCTATATATAATTATTACCTATTTTTTTTTTTAAAACACTTATAAGTAAAGTGTGTAAGAATTTACAACAGTAATTTTTTTAAAGAATTATTTCTTTCTTTTTCATTCATAATAATATAATGAATAATTACCCTGATTCAAGAGGGATACCTGTTTGTTAATTTTATTATTTTTTTTATTCTTGTAGTATCTACGCATTGCTCTATTTTTTTTGTATTCTTTTTTTTATTTTTTTTATTTTTACTACGCTCATTGATAATTTTATTCACCACGGTTTTTCGTTTTTTCATTGATAAGTGATCATTCATAAAAATAATATGTAAAAATTAACCACAAGAGAGTGAGTGCATTTAAAATCTTCTTATATGTACATTTATTTTTTTATTGTTTTTGATACTTACACTTTTTTTTCATTTCATTTAAATTTTGTTTTGCATAAGTTATAAATTCTTACACCTAGCGACCAATATTAAGCCGTAGGCATAAGAATGTTTATAAACATAATTTAAGCTTGAATTTACAATACATGTTTTTTTTTTCTTGTTATTTAAGTTATGTACATACCTAAAGTTTATAAACATACTTAATATTACATATAAAAATCATTCTAGTACTACTTAAATTTTTTGTTAATATTTTAATACCGCGATTGATCTATTTCGTGTTATAAATTTAATATTAAAACAATTATTAACGCATAATGTGAAATAAATGCGAATTAATTAAAATGGAGCTATAATTTTTGTTTATTTCTTACATATGTGATCGGTGACGAATAAGTAGAACTTTAGGGATCTTAGTGTAAATTTCAAACGCCATAAGATCATAGGCAGGGCGGGTATAGAGGCGTAGTCCCCATTGTCATCTAGGGATAATTTTTAGAAAGTTTATTTTAGTGATTGACCTCATTATTTCCAGGTTGTAAAGTTGATTATCTTTGGGGTATTTTTTTAACATCGTTTTCCATAAATCAACTTAGTAGTCTATTTTTCTAGTTAAATTTTAACAGGGAGTCTATAACAACATTTATGTTCTGACTTTCTTATCGGTAGTAGAAATTTGTGAGACAAGAACCCCCCCAACCGACTGTGAGCTAGCAGTCTAAATGGCTCCCGTTAGTCTTACCTATTTCTAAGAGCAAACATAAAATTTCCCGATAAACCCTACCAGCCTTTTAAATACCTTTGTTTATATTAAAACATAAACAGTCATGGTCGGTTCATTACAGGAATAAGGTCGGACGCATCCTGAGTTGCACTATGAACGGTTGAGCATGTTGATATTGTATCAACATCCCTTGTTTCTGATGCAGATTTCGTACTTTGTGAATAATTGTCGTTCACCTCTGATGCTGTTCTTGTGATTTCCGAGTCGTTTTCACTGGCTGATATTGTAGATTCATCGCTGATGTGGTGGATTTCAATTTTCGATCTTGAGAGAGCATCTGCCACATAATTTGATCTACCGGGTTTGTAGATTAATTCGTGGTTATACTCCTCTATGCGAGTCTTCCATCGTTTCAATTTAGCATTGTAATTCCTGTTACTTAAAGCATAAGTAAGAGGCTGATGGTCAGTATAAATTTTTACTTTCTTGGCACCATAAAGATAGTTCCTTAAATTGTCTAAAGCCCATACTATAGCAAGCATCTCCTTTTCGTTTGTTGCGTATCCTTCTTCTGTTTTATTTAATGAACGCGATATAAAAGCAATAGGTTTGTCTTTACCAATCTCTCCTTGTGAGAGAACAGCGCCAATAGCATAATTTGAAGCATCTGTCGTGAGGTTGAATGGTTTATCAAAGTCGGGGAATGCAAGAACTTCTGATGTAGTTAGGAGATCCTTAAGCTTTTGAAAAGCCATTAGTCCCTCAGAGTTCAATTCTATTTGAACTTTTTTCGACTGGTTTGCCCTTACCTGCGCATTTTCACCTCTCGTCAAGTTCGTTAATGGTTTTGCCACCTTTGCATAGTCCTTTATAAAACGCCTGTAGTACGATGTCATTCCTAAAAAACCCTTTAACTCTTTTAGATTAGTAGGAGGTAAAAGATTCCTAATGGCCTCCACCTTTTTAAAATCAGGTTTTATTCCATCAGGACCTACTAGATATCCTAAAAACTCAACTTCTGTCTGCATAAAATGCGTCTTTTCAATATTAACCTTCAGATTAGCCTCTTTTAGTCTTTCAAAAATGGTGTCAACATTCTTCAAAGTCTCCTCTTCATTACGTCCAAATACAATAATATCGTCTATGTACACGTAACAGGTTTTCCCGATAAATTCTTTGAGAACATCATCAATCATTCTTTGAAAAATCACAGGAGCATTTTTCAGTCCAAAAGGTAGGCGAAGAAATTCGTATTTTCCGTTCATAGTTGAGAATGCAGTTTTCTGGATATCAGATGGCTTCATTGGTATTTGATGGAAACCAGAGGTTAGATCAATGGTTGTAAAGAATTTTGCATTTCCTAAGCTTGCCAAAGTGGCATTAATGTCTGGTATAGGATATGTGTCAGGTACGGTGACAGCGTTTAACCGTTTATAATCTACAACTAACCTATATTGTCTTTCTCCGTTTGGTTTTGGCTTTTTCGGCACAATCCAAATCGGGGAATTATAGGGACTTTTTGAAGGGCGAATTATTCCCTCAGATAACAGTTCACTAATTTGTCTGTCTACTTCATCCCTCATTGCAGCTGGATATGGATAGCTTTTCGAGTAGATTGGTTCTGTTGTAGTTGTCCTTATTTCCGCTAGGACATTAGTCGCTGCAGCTTGACCGTTGTCGAGGGGCCCAAATAGATTTTTATGCTTATCAATTATTTCATTTATTTTCACCTTTGTCTCCATGGGCAATGATTCTTTCACTATATAATTTAAACTATTGGAAATTTTGTCCTTAAGAGGGATCCTAATAGTTTTCCTAAGCAAAAGGACGTTTTTCCTCCTGTCGACCACTGCTTCTAATTTCTTAAGGGTGTCGTCGCCTATAATGCCGTCAAAAGTATCTAAACCCGATAGTACGTAAAATGTTATTAAATCTGATAAACCGTATTTTGAAAAGAATTTCCCCGTCACCATTCGGTCGATTTTTACTTGTCCTCCTACAGTTCCTACAACAATTGGTTTATCTAAGGGCTTGCTGCCCCTAGATAATAAAGGACTACAAAAGTTCTTATTCGAGCCCGTGTCTATCAAAAATTGTAGTGTAATATTGTTCCCTATTTTGTGTTCTATGTAAGGTAGGCTTGATCGCCGGCCTCCATAAAATTTTGCTCGCTTGCCAAACAATCAAAATTATTCGCAAATTCAGGATGGTCTTCTGCGTTATCACAATCAGTATCTAAGTGAAACAATCGTGGTTGCTTATCCCTATTAAAAATTTCTGAGGCACTTCTTTTAACAGCCTGGTTGGGACGATTCATATAATTTATTTTTCTAGTTTGCATTGAACGATCCACTTCCATTGGCTCTGATCTAACTTGGTGCGATTTAGGATACTGTACTGGCTTATGGTTTGGATTAAAATTATTACGTTGATAATTACCATTTCTTTGCTGCCAATTATTAAATTTAAAATCATTTGAAGGAGGGTTGTTCGGACGAAATTTAGGTGGTCTTGCGGGAGTGTTCGTATATATCTGGGTTTGTAGAATGTTATTCCTAATCGGTACTCCTGTGTGCAGAATATTATTCCTCATTGTCAAATTTTGTAATTCCAGACAAGCTGAGTATGCTTCTGGCAATGTTTTAGGTCGTTGAATAATTACCATTCTTGACAGTTCAGGAGTAAGGCCACGTATAAATATATCCAAAGCTCTATTCCTATGTGTTGCTATCAAGGCATTTATGGTTTCCTCACTGTAATTTTCCGTTTTAAGTTTATTTATTATTAGGGATAGTTGGTGGTTGACTGTTGAATAGAATTCATCAACCTTTGACGATCCTTGAGAAAGCTGATTGAGTTGATGTTCTAACGTCTGAACATCCCGTTTATCCGCATAATGAAGAGATAATACTCTCTTCACTTCTTTCCAATCGGATTCAAAAACGTTGTAAGATACCAATGCAAAGTCGGCCTCTCCCACAACCTTCTGTCTAATGCTTTGCATTATTGACCGATAAATGGGTTTGTCCCTGACAATTTCGAAATCTTTAAGTATCATTTCTACCGAATGCACCCATGAAACGTAGTGCAACGGATTGCCATCGAACATACGTAATTCCTTAACACTGTCAGGGAGTCTACTAATAGATTTTAAATCTTCTTCCGTCCTTGGTACCTGTAATACCGAAATTGTCGGTTCTGTGTAGACATCACATTGTCCCTGTCTTTCTATCAATTCCAGTCTTCTTTTTAACTCTGTCATATTATTGTCCTCTTCTATTCTGCAGATCCTACCCTCTACTGATTTTACCTGTTCTAACAACCGGTTGACGGCCCCCGTAAGGGTAGTCAAGCATGTTCTCATTTCTTCCATTGTCACAATTATTATTCTAATAAATGGCAAAAGGACTCACCTGGTGTTGATCAACTTAAAGATCACTTACACTTCTACTTCTTTCTCTTAAATTTTTTCTCTTGTTATTATTTTCCTTCTTTTTTTATTTTTTCTGATCTTCAAAGAATTTGTATTATTATTATTATTTCTTTCATATAAGATTTTGTTTTAATAAACTATCTGCCTTTTGCAGAATATTTTCATATACTTTTTCTTTTATCTTTGTTATTTTTTTATTATTCTTTTCTTTTTTTTTCTCTTATTTTTCTAATCTTTGCAGAATTTTCATTAATTTTTTACTTTTTGCAGGATATTTTCAAATATTTTTTTCAAATTTATTTTATTATAGGTTTTAAAAAATTTTTTGAGTCTTGATTACGCCGCGAACCGATCGATTGGGAAACTTTGTAATCCTCACGAGAGAACCGTATTCTTCCGTTTTAGCATACGCTTTGATGGGAAACTTTATCGCGTATACCTACTAAGGTACGAGTGTCTCCACTTTTGCTCTGATAACCTTCTGTAATAATTTGGGGATTACCAGGAATATCAGTTTGGCAAAGGAGGGCGTTTCAAATTATTTTTCGATTATATTAGTTATAGATCTGGAGGGTCCCGTAGGATTCGCAG
>OX596075.1:24586836-24781836 GCA_951394005.1 Protophormia terraenovae
AAATAAATAAATAAATAAATAAATAAATAAATAAATAAATAAATAAATAAATAAATAAATAAATAAATAAATAAATAAATAAATAAATAAATAAATAAATAAATAAATAAATAAATAAATAAATAAATAAATAAATAAATAAATAAATAAATAAATAAATAAATAAATAAATAAATAAATAAATAAATAAATAAATAAATAAATAAATAAATAAATAAATAAATAAATAAATAAATAAATAAATAAATAAATAAATAAATAAATAAATAAATAAATAAATAAATAAATAAATAAATAAATAAATAAATAAATAAATAAATAAATAAATAAATAAATAAATAAATAAATAAATAAATAAATAAATAAATAAATAAATAAATAAATAAATAAATAAATAAATAAATAAATAAATAAATAAATAAATAAATAAATAAATAAATAAATAAATAAATAAATAAATAAATAAATAAATAAATAAATAAATAAATAAATAAATAAATAAATAAATAAATAAATAAATAAATAAATAAATAAATAAATAAATAAATAAATAAATAAATAAATAAATAAATAAATAAATAAATAAATAAATAAATAAATAAATAAATAAATAAATAAATAAATAAATAAATAAATAAATAAATAAATAAATAAATAAATAAATAAATAAATAAATAAATAAATAAATAAATAAATAAATAAATAAATAAATAAATAAATAAATAAATAAATAAATAAATAAATAAATAAATAAATAAATAAATAAATAAATAAATAAATAAATAAATAAATAAATAAATAAATAAATAAATAAATAAATAAATAAATAAATAAATAAATAAATAAATAAATAAATAAATAAATAAATAAATAAATAAATAAATAAATAAATAAATAAATAAATAAATAAATAAATAAATAAATAAATAAATAAATAAATAAATAAATAAATAAATAAATAAATAAATAAATAAATAAATAAATAAATAAATAAATAAATAAATAAATAAATAAATAAATAAATAAATAAATAAATAAATAAATAAATAAATAAATAAATAAATAAATAAATAAATAAATAAATAAATAAATAAATAAATAAATAAATAAATAAATAAATAAATAAATAAATAAATAAATAAATAAATAAATAAATAAATAAATAAATAAATAAATAAATAAATAAATAAATAAATAAATAAATAAATAAATAAATAAATAAATAAATAAATAAATAAATAAATAAATAAATAAATAAATAAATAAATAAATAAATAAATAAATAAATAAATAAATAAATAAATAAATAAATAAATAAATAAATAAATAAATAAATAAATAAATAAATAAATAAATAAATAAATAAATAAATAAATAAATAAATAAATAAATAAATAAATAAATAAATAAATAAATAAATAAATAAATAAATAAATAAATAAATAAATAAATAAATAAATAAATAAATAAATAAATAAATAAATAAATAAATAAATAAATAAATAAATAAATAAATAAATAAATAAATAAATAAATAAATAAATAAATAAATAAATAAATAAATAAATAAATAAATAAATAAATAAATAAATAAATAAATAAATAAATAAATAAATAAATAAATAAATAAATAAATAAATAAATAAATAAATAAATAAATAAATAAATAAATAAATAAATAAATATATAAATAAATAAATAAATAAATAAATAAATAAATAAATAAATAAATAAATAAATAAATAAATAAATAAATAAATAAATAAATAAATAAATAAATAAATAGTAATAGTTATTATTCTTTTTTTTATCAGAAACAAAAATTAAAAACAAAATTTCGATGTCTATCACATTTTACAATTACATAAGCCGAATAATTCCCTCAGTCCAACTATAATTTCTTACTTGTTTTTTCAACATAAGTTTGAAGCTGCAATTTCGAAAGTACGCATAACGAAAATAATATCAATAGCTTGAGCCTAAGCATAATATTTGAGAGTAAAAATGCGGTCATATACTATGTTTATACGACCGGTCATTTAAAATAAAAATAGTTCATAAATAACAAACTTATTGTTTACATGCAAACTGTTTTGTTGTGTCAAATGGGAATAATAGAATTATTAATATTAAAAATTCTATGAACTTAAAAATAAGCAAAGTATTATTTCCAATAATTTTTTGAAAATAAAATATTATCTCACGTAATCTCGCAGTTCTGAGCCTAGATTTTTTTTTAATATTTTGAGATTTTAATTCATAAGTGAAATTAAGAAAAAAAAAAAAATGATTCCACTTAAAGTCAAATGAAGTTTCAAAAAATCGGACCCAACTCATCAATAAGTAGTTTAAGGAGATATCAATAATTATTTTCTAATAATAAATAAATACAAATTATTTTATTTATATATAGAATTTTTTAATGAAAGCCACATTTTTTATAATTATATTAAATTATAAATTAATTTAAAAAATTCAGGCTTAAGTGATAATAATTAAATTAACCCTTCGTCTTACAAACTGGTCTGACCAGACTAATTGCAGACTTAAATGTAAATTTCATAAATTTATAATTTAGCTAGAGACTTTAAATTCCAGGTACCCTTCTACAATTTTGTTTTCTAACGATCTGTGGTGTACATGTCACATTCGTAACTAATATGGTCTGACTGGACCAGTTATAATTTGTATCAAAAATTTTGTAGTTTTACGATGTTATCCGCTTGTTTTATATTATATTATATTTTATTAAAATCTTTTAAACTGATCTCTCATCAGTTTACATACATTATTTAATGATTTTCCACCTTATAAAACTTATAAAACATCATATGTTTAAGAAGAAATATTGTATGCGTTTTTGGACACAATCTCAAATGTCTTTCAATTGTCTCGCCTTCATTAATCAATCATCAATTCGTCCGTTTCGCAACTCGTCGATCTTCTTGTATTTTACTCGTTAAAAGCAGTGTTGCAGTCTTAGTATAAAAATTCAAAAGCAACAAAAATATGAACTTATATTTTATAAAAAGTAAAATATGTTACAAATAGGCCTATATCTCAAATGTAAGCGGAGGCGGTTGTTATTTCCAGTTCTAAAAAAGAAATGCAAATTAAATAAATGGACGTGGAGACGTGATTTTCGCATATGTTTTATTTTCGTTTATTTATAGTCTTCGCATATGGCAACAACAAAAATACATTTCTAAAACACTAAAATAATACCTTAATTTTAGAGATTAATATAAACTTAATTTCCCTTTATTTGTGCTTCAATATTTTTTTTCCAAATAGCCAATATTAAAAACGAAAATTTCATAAAGATTTTTAAAAAAATAAGATCTTATGGCAATTTTAAACTTTTTTATAATTAATTAAATGACCGAAAATTACGTTTTTATTTTTTCTTCAAATGCATGACAATGGCAAATTTCATTGCTTTAATTATTTTTGATACCTTTTCTTTAACTTTTAAACAATTACTAGTTGATGACTGAAGTTTAAATTATTTAAACTACTATTACAATATCAAAAATGGAACATCAATTACCCAAAAATTACCTCCATAATTTGTTAGATTTTATAATACCAATTAAGTATTATAGTTACTTTTTATTGACTTTAGTGCACTGTTGTTAAAATAAATATAGTTTTATCTTACCAAAAACTTTATATCCAGCGAAAAATTATATTTTTTTTTCTATTGTTTTAAAGTCAAAAAGACAAATTTTTTTTATAACAATAAATAAATCTTAAAAAAATCCCCAAATCTTTAAAACTATCCCCATTAAATCCCCTAATCTCCGAACCAAATTTTTCATCCCTATTTCCAAAATAACACTGGTCTAAAAAATTTGTTTCTTCCTCTCTTAAATCTCATACATAAAAAATATAAAGCAAATCTTTCTATCTCTTTTCTTCTTATATAAATTTAATGTAAACATGATTCATTTTGCAACAACGGCAACACCGACTGTAAAGGACAGTAAAAAAGAGACAGCTTTTGAGAAACTGTTGTGAAAATAAAATATTTTGGACGGCTTCGCTGTTCCTTTTTAGTAGTCAAATCTTCATATAAAAAAATTAACCGCTTGCTTGTGTTTGTCTGGAAAAAAAGCTAGAAGCTAAAATGAAAATTAAAAAGACTCAACTGGCAACACTGATAGTAAGGTATTTAATTACTTTTGAGTGACAAAAAAGTAAAGTAGTACTTAAGAATCAATAAGCTTGGAAGTAATTGGTTTCTGTAATGACATCTAAGTAATGACTTACTAAAATGCGTACTTGTAGTAATATTAGCTAATGTATTAGTAGTGAAGAGCTATTATATTAGCTTCTTAACCCTTAAATGCCCAAGGTCAGCGATTTTTATGAAAAAAATATATTATATGTAAAATGTCGAATATAACTTTTTAGTTTTTCAAAAAATTTTTTAGAGAAGTTATTTAAAAAAAAATGGTTGCATTTTTAAAGATACACTGAAGTCACCCCTAACAAAAATCACTAAGATAAATTGGTAAACAGAAGAAGTAGCTTCATAAATTGTAGTATAAAATGTAATAAAATGATCAGAAATAAGGTATATTAATCCAATGATTAACAAAAATTCAATAAGTATGATATTTATGGAGCATTTATGTGCTTTTTGAATTTAAAAATTAATTTATTTTGAATTTTATTCTGTCAAATCTGGCATCAACCGGGCGTACAAAATAAACATTCGATTTTTGGAGATTTTCTACAACATACTAATTTTAACAGTTTTATTGAGTCGTTAAATAACTCTTAGTTGAGGAACAACTCTCGTGTCTTAAGTGCAGCCAGGCAGATGTTTTTTGTTTGGCATACGAGAATTTTACTTCTGACTCTCGCATTGGCTAGGGTTTGTCGAGTGAATATACATTTACAGCTTTCGAGGCTTTTGTCATATCCAATCGGATTATATAAAACTCAGAATTGATATTGATGAACACCATAAAATTCAAGAACTGAATTCGGGAATTCTTACTTTCTATAAGAAGTTATAGATTGGCGACAGTTTTCGAGGGAGCGTTCAAACGTTTTCATAGTTGATAATTGCTCTGTCTTAATTTTAGCACTACAGAGTATATGTAGTGCTGAAATATATTGAGATTCTGCATCAATTAAATTCCCCTCATTTGTATCATCATTGAATGCACATACGTAGGCCCTAGATGTCGTTAAAGTTGTAAAAACCAAGAATTTCTCAATTAAACCTCACCAAACCAATAAAAACGAGAGAAGAAGATATAGTCGGTCAAGCCCGACTATATGATACCCTATACCAATTCGATCCACATAATTACGTATATGTATACAACTTACTTGTGTTAAATATTAACATAATAATTTATGAATGTTACTGATTTTCGGGAGAGGAGTTTATATGGGAGCTATGGTTAGTTATGGACCGATCTTCATGAAATTTTGCAGACAGATTTCTGCTGATATAAAACTTATTTGTACTAAATTTTATTAAAATATTCCTATTTTTAAGCCATTTATAAGTGTTAAAACTCTATTCCGGGAGGACATTTGTATGGGGGCTAGGTGAAATAATGGGCCGATCATAACCAAATTCAATAGGCTTCGTCCTTGTGTTGAAAAAAGTATATGTGCCAAATTTCATCAAATTATCTTCAAAATTGCGACCTGTACTTTGCGCACAAGCTTTACATGGACAGCCAGCCAGCCAGCCAGCCAGCCGACCAGACGGACGGACGGACATCGTTAAATCGACTCAGAAAGTAATTCTGAGTCGAACGGTATACTTTAAGGTGGGAGTCCGATGATTTTTTCTCTGCGTTACAACTTCTGCACTAACACATAATACCCCAACCACCTTTGGTGGTGTAGGGTATAATGAGGGGTAAGGGGTGAGTGTAGAGGGAAAATTTCTATTTCATTTAAAAGATAAAAAAACCATAGATATCAAAATTGGTAAAATTTTTAAAATCACACTGACAGAAAATTTGTATCCATCAAATGTATGAAAAAATATAAGAGAAATATATCGCGAATAATTCGAACTAATTTTAACTCCTTAGACTAAATATAGTGTAGAAAGTTAAATAAATCAATTCCATGACGTCACAATTTTAAAATTTATAATGTTTATACCCTACACCACCAAAGGTGGTTGGGGTATTATGTGTTTGTGCAGAAGTTGTAACGCAGAGAAAAAATCTTCGGACCCCCACCTTAAAGTATACCGTTCGACTCAGAATCACTTTCTGAGTCGATTTAACGATGTCCGTCCGTCCGTCCGTCCGTCCGTCCGTCTGGTCGGCTGGCTGGCTGGCTGGCTGGCTGGCTGGCTGGCTGGCTGGCTGGCTGGCTGTCCATGTAAAGCTTGTGCGCAAAGTACAGGTCGCAATTTTGAAGATAATTTGATGAAATTTGGTACATATGCTTTTTTCAGCATAAGGACGAAGCCTATTGAATTTGGTTATGATCGGCCCATTATTTCACATAGCCCCCATACAAATGTCCTCCCGGAATAGAGTTTTAACACTTATAGATGCCTTAAAATAGGAATATTTTAATGAAATTTAGTACAAATAAGTTTTATATCAGCAAAAATCCGTCTGCCAAATTTCATGAAGATCGGTCCATAACTGACCATAGCTCCCATACAAACTCCTCTCCCGAAAATCACTAACATGCATAAATCCCATACAAATGTTATTATTATGTTAATATTTTACACAAGTATGTTGTATACATATACGTAAAAACAAAATTATGTGGATCGAGATGGTGTAGGGTATCATATAGTCGGGCTTGACCGACTATATCTTCTTCTCTCGTTTTATATTAAACTTCATTGAAAAATTTATGGATAAGAATTTTTCTTTAATTAGAATTTAAGAATGTACTATTTATAATTTTTTTCTCACATTAAGAAGCTACAAAAGTTTGTCACCAAAATAGGATTCCAAATGCATTGATATAATCTCACAGTAAGAGCATTTTGATGCAAAAGTTCCCATTGTTCTTTGCATATTTTTCCCATTTTTTCAATGCATTCAACAAATTTAAAGACTTTTAGGTGTTATGGAGGGCATGAAAAAACATGAAATATTCTACACTATTGTTTTATTGTTTCTTATCTATAAAATACGGATCCATAATTTACTCTATCTCTTACCCAGAAAATTATATAACCTAAAAATTTCTTAGAGGTACACATTTCATTTGGTCATCAATGGGTTAAAATTGCGATGTGATGGAAATATTTCATGTTACTTTTTTCACTATATTTAGTCTTAAAAGTAAAAATTAAACAAAATTATTCAAGATATACTTTATTCCTAATTTTTAGTTAGCATTGCTATTTAAACTTGGATTTTTAATTTTTTCGAACTTTTGGTGTCTACGCATTTTCTGTCAATGGAATTTTAAAAATTTTACCATTTTTGAAATCTGCGGTCTTATATTTTGTATGTTATATTAAATACAAATTTCCCCTATGCACCCACTCCTAATTCCTCATTTTTCAATGGTTTTGTGAGGGTTAATTGAGAAATTCTTGATTTTTACAACTTTAACGACTTTTAGCGGCTATGTGTGAGAAGTTAGAGACCTTGAAAGTACTACATTTTTATAGCCTCATATCTTACCTATAAAACATATGCAGAAAATTTCCTCTATTACCTGGAAAATTTCATAACCTAAAAACTTCTTAAAGAATCAAATTTTTTTTTTTTGGTCCTCAATGGGTTAAAAATATGACGTGGTGGAAAATTTTCATTTGACTTTCTACACTATATCAAGCCTAAGGAATAATAATATTGTAGACTTATTCCAAATATAAAATTTTTTTGCAATTTTGTTGACCTGTGTAATAAGCACAAATACCATGTGTAACAGAAATAAAACTTTAGCTGTAAACGCCTAGTGTATCTTTGAAGATACAACTAGGGAATTGTCTACTTATATCAGTAAAATATTTTTCGATATCTTTAAAGAACCTAGTTCAAAGTACGACAATATTTTTTTTCGTTTAAAAATATTCATAGGTTCTCAAATTTTACACTTTGAAAAAGATAGTTTATTTAATTTTAATAAAAAATATTTTTTGATTTCATTTTGAAATATTTCTAAAACGGCTTAATTTAGAAATAAAAAATATTTTTTTTTACAAAGACGTATTATGTTTTAAACGATATAAAACCAATTTAAGAAAAATTTAACGAAAATTGTTGCCGTAGGAATTTTTTTAATTGTTGTATCTTTAAAGATACCAGGGGCATTTAAGGGTTAACTCATAACATGGCAACCAAAGTTTTTGCTGAGTGTGTCAAATTTTTTCAAATGAGAACAAAAATACATAAAGTTTAGCTATTTTAGAATAAAAATATCTACATATCGATGCTTCTGTTTCTATTTAAAAAGTGATTATATAGTTCCTAAAAATGTCTGATTGGTTTGCGATATATTTTGTAAATGTTGGAAAACAAAAAGTTAAAAGGTTTTCTTTGCTATTTTCTTTTATAAAATTTAAACATTTTCTCCTTGAAATAGCAATTTAAGATTTTATTTATACAAGAAATATACGTACAAATATTATGCCAATCATTCCTTTTCTTTTCAAACAGAGATCCTCTCAAAACATTAACTTATTCCTCCTTATAAATGTTCGTTTGAAATATTTTATTTTCACACTTTTTTAAATAAATTTTCTATATATTTTAGTCAAATTGTTTACATATGACCAACTATTATATCATGTCCATGGTCACTTAAATACACCTTTAACTAGCAAAGATGAACACACAAGAAAGAAACCAACTACATGCACACACAACATTTAACTTGTAGTTTTCACATCTTTAATGTTGAATTGTCATTTACTTTTTTTTTTTTTTTTTCTTGTATGTATGTATGTTTTTTTTATATTTATTTCTGTTAGTCAATGTCCTTTAGAAAAATATTGTATGTTTTTAGATAAAATATTCTGTGTTTTTCTTAGTTTTGTTTATGTGTTTTGCACATACAAGTAAGAGTTTTTTCAAGCAGTTCGAGAGAATTGAAATAAAATTTAAATATTGCAATATATTGTTTTTCTTCTGAACTGAATTTGCATTTAGTTCTAAAACAGTAAAACGTGGAGTTAAGAAATATTCTTTTTTTTTAAATTCCTATTGTATAGTTTTAGGAGTTTTTACTGTTTACATTTGATTTCCTGTTTTTTTTTTTCAGGATTTCATATGTATATGTATTTACTTTATTCTTTACTTTTTCCTCAATGTTTATTTTAGTTGGTGTGCTAGTGTTTAATGTACTCATCTAGTCATACATATAAATTATATATATAAAAATTCATTGCATACTTTTAAGGTGCTTTTATTATTTAAATGTTGCATATTTTAGAGACAATAGCAATTGCATAGTATGTATGTTTTATTTATTCATATTATGTGAATGTTTAACATTTTTTGTTGTTCCTGTTTAAAATGGCATAAAATTAAATTGTGGCTTTTATATTAATACTAACACATATGCATATCTTAATATGTTTGTAGAAGTGTAGATAGAATATAAAAATTAAATATGTTTTAGGTTTAGGTGGATACATACATCGCAGTGGTGTTTGGTCACAAATGTTCGAATAAGAGTAACAAATTAAAAATGTCATTGTCGAAATGTTATATTTACAAACTAAAACTAAATATATTAGAAAACAAGTTTAACTTGATACATGAATATTTAGTGTTTGTTATTAAATAGAAATTATTTGAAGTATTAAATTATTGTATTTTTTTAAAGGATGCAGGAAACTTTTTTTATTTAAATATTCAAAATGTTTTGTTGTTAAAAATACTATGTAAAATATTTATTTTAAGAACACGTAATATTAAGTATCATAGAATAGAACTAGGAGCAGCGTTACCGTTGAGAATTTTTAAAAAGTGTCCAAAAAAGGGGATTTCAAAATAAAAAGTTGCCCAAAAATGGGTTTTTCTGAAAAAAAGGGGACAAGTGCTTTAAAACCTAAAAAAACTCCTTAAAACTTGTTTTTTTGATGACAACGACAGCAAAAAATTTAGTATTTTAAGAAAACTACAAAATTCATTTTTTTTTTTTTTGTAATAACAAAATAATTTATATTTATTTTGCAACAATTTTTATTACAGCAAAAATTTACAAAAATAGTAACCACATAATCCACGCTTTATTAATTACACTCCTGTACTTTTGTTTGAGTTCTTCACTCGTACTCCAGTCCTTCAAATCCTTGTCGGATGCATTTAGGACGGAACACATGGATCCACAAGAATCGATTGAAATCTGTTAGACAAACTATTTTTTATTATTGATAATTTAGTAAAAAAAACACATTCCCCTGGGATTGCTATGAGGAATGTAAAAATATCAATTAGGATTCATTGAATCTTTTTTTTATTTTGTCAAACCAGTACAAAAAGATTCGGCATATGATGATATAAATACCTGTTCAAAAACTATTTTATTATTTTTAGTTACTAACAATTTCAGATAATTTCTAAGTACCCCGCTGACTTTTATATCATTATACTGTGAAACAATCTCAAAAAGATGAAATTATTTTTTGAAATTAATTTCAAACAATTTAATTTCTCGTCATTTAGCACATAGTTTTAAAAAGTAGCCATTTAGTCGCCATTTGAAAAAGGGGCCAAAAAAGTGGCCATGTGGTTGAAAAAGGGGCAAATGGCGACTAAAGTCGCCAAACGGTAACACTGACTAGGAGTTTATGTGAGAGGCACCCCATACTAAATTTTCCAAAGAATTACTCATTATTTTCAAAACGCAAAAACTTAAGGATGCGTATAGCCAAATGTAATCATAGAACGATAGTGGTCTTATTTTTAAGGTTTATCGCAGATATTTTTCGAAATTTTATACTTCAAAACGTAAATTGGCTAAAAATGGGTAACGGACAAATACTAATAACTTGATAGTAAAATGTAACCTACTAATAACGAAGGATGAAAAGGGTAGATTCTGTATTAACTAATGTGTCCACGATATTGACTTTCTGTATCCCCAAATTATTATTAAGTCATTTAGTCTTTTGCAAGAAAACATTTTTTCAGAATAAAAAATATTTTGTGGATGTTTTACTTTTATTATCTCGAGATTATGAAGAATACTTTTTTGTAAGCTATTTTTTTAGTTACCCTCTAAAACAATGGTTCTCAAATGGTGGACCGCGGCCCTCAAGGAGTCCGTATGAAGATTGTAATGGGGTCGCAAAGACCTTTTGTTTGAACATAAAATAAAAAACATTTCTTTAAAGATGGATAAAACATATTTTTTTAATTTTAAATGATTCGAATTTACTAATTAAAGTTGGTAAACATAGATTATAAAATAGATATGAAGTTCAGTTTTCAAAAACCTAAGTCGGTTGTCAAAAAAAACCTAAGTATAAGAATGTGTTAGTAAAATTTTTCATTGAAAACAAAAACAATTGTAGTACGTGTGCCTTTTTGAGTAATTTTTTCAATTGAGTTTTTTTTAAGCTTCATATCTATGTTATAATCTATGTTGGTAAGTATTTAAAGATATTCATATGATAATTACACAGGTCAACAAAATCGCCAAAAAATTTTATATCTGGAATAAGTCTACAATATTATTATTCCTTAGGCTTGATATAGTGGAGAAAGTCAAATGAAAATTTTCCATCACGTCACATTTTTAACCCATTGAGGACCAAAGAAAATTTGTTTCCTTGAGAAGCTTTTAGGTTATACAATTTTTCAGGTAATAGGTAGAGGAAATTTTTCACACATGTTTTATAGGCAAGACATGGAGCTACAAAAATGTAGTACTAGTAAAGTCTGTAACTTCTCACACATAGCCCCTAGAAGTCGTTAAAGTTGTAAAAATTAAGAATTTCTCAATTAATCCTCATAAAACCATTGAAAAATGAGGGATAAGGAGTGGGTGTATAGGGGAAACTTGTATATGATATAACTGATACAAGACCGCAGATTTCAAAAATGGTAAAATTTGCATTGACAGAAAATGCGTAGATACCAAAAATTTGAAAAAAATAAAAATCTAAGTTTAAATAAAAATGCAAACAAAAAATTAGGAAAAAAAATATATCTTGAATAATTTTGTTTAATTCTTACTTCTAAGACTAAATGTAGTGATAAAAGTAACTTGAAACATTTCGATCACATCTCACTTTTAACCCATTGATGACCAAATGAAATATGTACCTCTAAAAAATTTTTAGGTTATATAATTTTCTGGGTTATAAATAGAGTAAATTATGGATCCGTATTTTATAGAGAAGGAACAATAAAACAAAAGTGTGGAATATGCCATGTTTCTAATACGCTCTCAATAGCACCTAAAAGTCTTTAAAATTGCTAAAAGCAATGAAAAAATGGGAAAAATATGCGAAGAACAATGGGAGCTTTTGCACCAAAATGCTATTACTGTGAGATTATATCAATGCATATGGAATCCTACTTTGGTGACAGACTTTTACAGCTTCTTAATATGAGAAAAAAATTATAAATAGTACTTTCTTAAATTCTAATTAAAGAAAAATTCTTATCCATACATTTTTCAATGAAGTTTAATATAAAAACATTATATATTTTAAAATTGTGACGTCATGGAAATGATTTATTTAACTTTCTACACTATATTTAGTCTAAGGAGTTAAAATTAGTTCGAATTATTCGCGATATATTTTTCTTATAATTTTTTGTTAACTCTGTTACTTAAATTTGGATTTTTATTTTTTTCATACATTTGATGGATACAAATTTTTTGTCAGTGTGATTTTAAAAATTTTACCATTTTTAATATCTATGGTTTTTTGTCTATTATATGGAATACAAATTTTCCCTCTACACCCACTCCTTACCTCATTTTTCCATGGTTTGATGAGGTTTAATTGAGAAATTCTTGGTTTTTACAACTTTAAAGACATCTAGGGCCTATGTATGATAAGTAAGATATTTAACTAATACTACATTTTTATAGCCCCATGTCTTGGCTATACAACATTATGAACTTATCTGCTCTACCTATTACTGGGTAAATTTTAAAATCTAAAAACTCATCATGAAACCATATTTTCTTTGGTCCTCAATGGGTTAAAAATGTGACGTAATGGAAAAAAACCGAAATGTTCCTGGGATGACTATACCTACAATATCTGCAACATGATTTTCCAGATTCTTTTTTAGTGTTGATCTGTGTTATTGTTTGTGCTTGAGTTTTACTATAGAGTCATTCCATATAAAACCAACAAGAAAATTTACAATTTTTGACTATACATATCTGAATTTAATGATATTTGGTACAATCATCATTCTTGTCAAAACTAAGACTAATTCAAAATTTCAGACAATTTTTATCAAGTGGTTCGCGAAATATCGCGATTTGAAAATGTAAAATAGCTAAAATATGTACAAAGTTGTATACACAAAATTACTAATATCTTTCAAAGTATTTATTATATAAGATTTATTGAGATGTCATATTAAAGGTATCAAAATTACCTTTAATATGACGTATAACATGACTTTTTTCCGAACATCAAAATGGTCCATATCTCGCAATTTATAGTTAGCGGGTAAATATCTCGAAAAATGGTCTTTTTAAAAATTAAAAAAAATATATGTAATTGGTGAAAATATTTTCTATAACCATGGTAAGTGGCATGCTAAGACTCGCAATAGTTTACAAATTATTACAACAAACGTCATAATAAATAAGAAATATTTATTTCAATTTGTATTGTTTTGTTTATAATAAAATAGAAAAATCGCAAGTTTCTTCCAAAAATCATTCGAATTGAATGAACTTCGGCAAGAATATTAATATTGACGCTAGTAACTCAAATGCCGAGTTTTAGCTTGATTTTCACGATTTATAGTATCTCAAAAATAAGATAAATTGACTTTTTAAAAATACGAATATCTTCCAACATATTTACGTTACAACGTTCATTAAGGCGAATAGTTAAAGGTAATGAAATTACCTTTAAATTGATATCTGAAACATTTTTTTATTTTGAATTTTGTTGGTGGATAATTAGCGAATTAAATTTCGAGGTTGCGTATCTTCAAAAATAGTATTTTTAAATTCGTGAAAAATATGTATGTGGGGGAAGGAGCCATACTGAATGCTCTCGTTTAGTATCGTGATGGAACTCTCAACAGTTTATGAGTCCGTCCGTCCGTGTGTCGGTTGAAATGGCGTTTATGAAGCCCACCGATAACTGACATATATAATATGTATGTCAAACGATCGGAAATGCTTTCGAGAATTTTGCTATTGGAATTCAGCAAGATAGGTTCATACAATGCGGAGATATGTTCAAAAAACCGGTTTTTTGAACCGGTTTTCCAGTTTTCCAATAGGTCTTACAGTTTTTTGAATCAGGAAGATCGGTTTATAAATGGTGGAGATATGCTTTAAAAACCGGTTTTTTAGTTTCTGAAGCCTCTGCATATACCAGGGACTTCGAATTTTTAAAGGGGGCTCGAAAATTATTTTCTGAATTTTTGTTCTGAAAAAATTAAATAAATCGGTTCAGTAATAACTGAGATATCGGGGAAAACGAATTTTTTATTTTTGAAGCCCTTGTTCAAGCTACAGATTTTTATTTTTATATAGATCAGTCATAAATATTTTTATAAAATTTCGGTTTTTTTAATAAACCAAATTCGTTCATAATCAACAGAGTTATGGCCCAAAAACAAATCTGTTAAGAATATAAATACACCAACAAACATGTATATTAAGCATTGTAATGACTATTAGTGACGTTTTTTGTTTTTTGTATAGACAAGTAGTTTAGTTATCAACAGCAGTTATATGATGAATAACAGTGTTGTTGTTGTTCTTTGTATATGCAGTCTGTACAAAAATAAATAGATGTGGAATTGTAGTTGTTTACTTTTAAAAACTAAAACATATCTGTTAAGAATATACATAAATACATACACAAACATGTATATTAAGCATTGTAATGACTATTAGTGACGTTTTTTGTTTTTTGTATAGACAAGTAGTTTAGTTAGCAACAGCAGTAATATAATGAATAACAGTGTTGTTGTTGTTCTATGTGTATTCAGTCAGTTTGTACATACAAAAATAAATATATATGGAATTGTTGTTGTTTCTTTTTTAAAAGCAAAGCCTGTTATGATTGTTTTTTTTTTCATATTCAAATTTTCGTAGTTTGAAAAAAATTTAGATTTAGAAAATATGCAAGCATACGTTAAGGCGAAAATTTTATTAATTGTCGGTAATATGGTAATATGATGTCGATAAGATGGTAAGATGGTAATATGGTGAAGGGTATCAAAGATTCGGCACAGCCGAATCTTTTTTCAATTTCATTTTTTATTTTATCTGCTAAGCGAATTAAAAAAGTTGGACTTCTAGTTGATTTCTATTGTTAATATTAACTTGATAGTAAATTGATTTTAATTAATTACCTGATATTCTGCATTACTTAGAATTACGAATGTTATATGCAGAGTAAATTATACGATTGAAAATCTTAAATTTAATAAATAGATAATCCATAACTGTTCCTATAGCCTGATTGTCTTCTAAAAGTTTGGTGGTAAAAGTAGTATTTTAATTAAGGATTGAGATCGAAAAAATCTTAACACACATTTTGCCTCATAACTTTTTTTCCGAATCAATATACAAAATTTTTTTTGATCTAGTTATCATAGAAAAACACTTTAGTTATTATTTTTAATAACAACGATGTTAATTTGTCCTTATTTTCATCAAAATAAGTGACGAAAAATATTTACGTCCTACAAGTTATTAAAAAATTTCAAAAAATCCAAATAGGTCTTACAAATAATTGACCACAGAATTAAATGTCGTTCGTAAAACCGTTTCTAATGTTATTAAACAGTATCAGGAGAATTTGACTATTGATGTGAAACCTAGTTCGGTAAGAAAAAAGGACCACATGATATTGGGAAGGCCAGAAAATTGAAGGCATATTGAAAGGAACTCCAAACACATCTGGTAGAAAATCAGCTCAGTTTTCTCAGTGCTTCGACTATTTGGTGCGAAAATTTAAAGCTAATAGGAAAGTTGATAACATATAAAGTTCAAAAAATTCCAAAATGGAATTCTGCAAAAAAAATTACAAGCCAAAAATAGGACACGGAATTTAAAACCAAATTTCATAAAAAAATACTCAAGCTGCATAATTGACGAAGAAATGTAGGAGCTGGCAGAATCTTCGCAGCTTGTGTCTCAAAAATTTTTATTGCTAATGCTCGAAGCAATGTTGGAGATAAGTTTAAGACCCAAAAGCAGCAAAAATTTCTTACAAAATTCATTGTATGACAAGCTTTTTGCATTTGCGGCAAAACAGGAAAGTCATTTGATACATTCGGATCTATAAATACCAAAATATGCATAAAGGAATATTTGCAAAAAAGTCGTCTTCTTTTCTTAAGAAAGCACAACGTGTCCATATATTTTTGGACCCATTTGGTATCATATCACTACGGTAAGAAAGCTCTGGAGTGGTACCAAATCAATAACATAGTTTTAGTACCAAGAGAGGTCAATTTTCAAAATTGTTCATAGCTTAGACCAGTGGAGAGATATTGAGCTCTTGTGAAAAGTGAATTCAAGAGCACAGAAAAGGTGTCCCAAAGTACCGAAGATTTTATCAAAAGATGTGCACACTGTTCCAAAAAAGTGACTGAAGCAACTATCAAATCTCCAAAGAAAGGGTTTTCAAAAATGGTCCACAATTTTATAATTAGTGGTTAGAATAAAATAAAAATTATATATTTCTGTGATCTGTGCTAAATTACCAAATGATTAAAAAAATAATGAAAACTCTAAGATCAACCGTTTCCAAGTTATTGAATTTTATGTATGTTAAGAATTTTTCGATCTCACTACTTTTTACTATATATTTAATTCTATTACAAATACATTTATTAATGAAGGAATGTTATTTTTTGTATAATTGTGTTGTATGAACTAATAACATATTCCTATATAATTATATAAAATGTTTGTTTATCATGTAACTGTCATATTTATATTAAAGGCGTCTCAAAACTTTCAGGCTCATAAATGTCAGCTACAAAAGTCATTTAAAAGTTTTTTCCACTTTCAGTTTAGTGTATAAAACATGTTATTTTTGAAATTATTACCATGTTGGTTTAGTTAGTGTCAGTTTGTTTGATGATTGTTTTTATTATTATTTGTTAGTGTTTCTTTTTTTTTCACATTTTCATTTCATTTTAGCTTGTGCATTTTTCATAACTTTTAGTTTGAGTTTTAATTAAGCTTAAGTTGATGTTATAGTTTTTTTTTATTTTTTTACACTGTTTTAGTTTTGCTTCTTGTGGTCCTGACATGTCAGCCTAATTTTAGATAAAATAAAGAAAAACTAAAACAGTATCGTAAATTTTCTAGGGACTCTATTAAAAAATAATATTTAGATAATTTTTTATTACGCAATGTCTTTTCAAATTGGCTTTTACTGTATTTATATGTAACATGTATTGCTTTAAATATTTATTTTGCTTTTAATAAATATAACACCAAAAAACTTTTCTTTATTCATAAAACAAAGTTAAACTGTGAATTAGCAAAGCATTTTTTTAATACAATTATCATAAATGATTAACATGGATTTTAGTTTGTAGCGAAAAACGTGTGTTGTTTATTTAGTGGAATTATTTATTTGACATTGATGGCTGGTGTTTTACGTGCAGGAAATTAGTTGCTATAAAAAGATATAAATAAGTAGATAAATTCATTTCCTTACAATACGCGTAATAATGAATTATAAATTAATATATAAAGAATAAGTTTTTCTTCTGCAATTATATTATTATTATTTCTTGGTAAATAAACGTATAACCTTAAGTAAGGTCAAATAGTTGTTATCTGAAAAACTCAAATAAGACATTATTACTTGTGTTAGCAATTTAATTCATAATTAATTCATCACTTATTTTTTTGACTTATGTACATCTATACTGCTATTTCTGTATTAAAGAGGTACCCGTAAAAACTTAAAGATATAATTATTTAGGAGAGCACTATTTAAGCACAAGAAGGATGCAGCATAAAGGTTAAAATTTTTAACTTAACTGAAACTGACTTTATTCTTTAATATATTTTAAGGTAATACCATTTTAAACAAACTTGTTACAGAATTGAACTCACAAGATTTGAAACTAAATTTAGCACTATAGCACCTAGGACCGACAGACCACTTTTTTTGACCAAAACTATTATGGAAAATTGTATTTCTGTCTATTTCTAATAGGTATATGTAAATTTTAGTTTTTTTCTTAACCCTTTTGTGACCAAACAACAAAAGAGCTGTATATTTGCTAGTTTAAGTTTGAAATCGATTTTTAGGTTTTCCGTATAAAAATCGATTTTTAGAAGGAAATATAAGTGATCACAAATTATTGTCCTTTTGGCTGTATCTCTGCTTGTTTAGTTATAAAATCGATTTTTATGTTTTTTCACATAAAATTCGATTTTTAGAAGGAAATAAGAGTGATCACAGACTATTTTCCTTTTGGCAAGTTTACCTTTAAAATTGATTTTTATGTTTTTCATATAAAATTAGAAGGAATTTAGAAGGAAATAAGAGTGATCACAGATTATTGTCCTTTTGTCTGTATCTCTGCTAGTTTAACTTTAAAATTGATTTTTATGTTTTTCATATAAAACTCGATTTTTAGAAGGAAATATAAGTGATCACAGATTACAATGGTCGACAAAAAAACCAAAGACGAATAGTTGAACTTGATGTATTTTGATGAGCTAAACACGAATCTGCTTTCAGTTTTTTCCATCAGGTCTGTATTTTTTTTTTATGTCTAATATTTCGCCCATAGTAAGACCATTATTCTAGTATATTTCCTCTAACTCAAGAACGGTATATACGATTGACATAAGTGATACACCAAAAGAAGCGTACTAAAAATATCTAAAAATATTTAAACTTCATTTTTTTTCGAAGTTATTTTGAAATAAGTGTCCCCAAAAAAATGTTTTTCATGCAAAATTTAAAATTTTTTTGTTAATAAAATCTTTTTTGATAAATGAAAACAACAAAATGTTTCAGTTTATATTCTTTATCTTAAAGCTGGTAATGCTGCGAATAAAGTAAGGTATGTAATTGAGTAGAAATACAGTGGTGGGCAAAAAAATTTTTTTTTTTTTTTTATTTTTTCTTGAAGCAAAGATAGGTGGACTAGGTGGATTTTGACGAGTTAAACAAGAATCTGCATTCAATTTTTGTCTATCGCGTACTGATTTTTTTTTTATGGGCATGACTAATATCATCACCTTATTCAGTGGTCACACTATAAAATTCGAGAATGGTTTGTCAAATTTAGACTATAACTCAAGAACCGTTTACACGATTTTGATAAATGATACACCAAAACATGCATACGAAAATGTATGTCAACAATATTCTTTATTCGGTAAAGACTTTCAGAGTTATGGATGAAAATTTTCACGATTTTTCCGAAAAAAAAAAAATTATTTTTTCGCTATTAATTAGCGAATAGCTGCGAAAATATAAACTGGACAAAAAAGTCAGCTTAAAGACAATTTAATTTAGACAATATTGGAGTTTAATACATCTTAATAGGACAAACCCTTCTCGAGTTATACAAGTGTGAGACGGGGTTATAGTAGTTATGCCCATAAAAAAAATCAATACGTGATAGAAAAAAAAGTAAAAGCTGATTCTAATTTAGCACTTTAAATTCCATCTAATCCACCTATCTTTTTTTATTTAAGGCGAAAAAGTTTTTTTTTTGACCACTCGCACAGTGATTCGTTCCCATATAAAGACTGCACAAAAATAGAAGGAGTTATTCTAGACTTATGAAATTTTGTATACTATTAAAACTTGGAATAATTAAGAAAAATACAAAGTTTAAAAAATAATCGGTGCAAGGACTCTTATACTAACCCCCCCCCCCCCCATACAACCTGAAATTTCAAAATGCTATATTTTCCACAAACTTAAAAACAAAATTCCAAAAGTTGGTCATGTTAGTACTTATTTGACTATAATTATGTGTGCAATTTTTTATTTATAATCGGTGCAAGGACTATCGTACCTGTCATATATCCTTTTTACTAAAAACGTCCTAAAATAACTTTCGAATAGACTTACAGTTGGCAACGCTCTTATCCGTACCAAATTTTGTTGAATTTGGGCAAATAACATACAAATTATGGAAAAATATTTATTTTTTTAATAATATAAATATTATTAAGGAATAATAGACTGACTATACGTGTTATATATAATATATATTACTCATACCAAAGAATATTCATATATAGAAGGCGCATCATGTAGAAACAAAATTTCTTATGGCGGGTTCTAATCATAAAACCCGCTCTCATGTAATTCTCGCTCTCGACATTTTGCATTGATGAGGGGGATAAGTAACAAGGGAAAACAAAATCCACCACCAAAACAGAGAGAGAGAGAGAGATTTTAAATATATGTGTTTGTACAAGTGTGTATTCCTTATATAGAAATGCCAAGAAAAATACACAGACATATATGTATATGTTTGTACATGTATAAAGATCTTTATTTCAAATTGAAAGAAACAAATAATATTTGTTTCTTTTATTTTGAAATAAAAAGTGCCAACAGAAATTTTAGTTGTTTATTTACTAATGGAAAAGATATGAACGTTAATATTACTGTAGGGCATAGCATACATGTTTTGTTGTTTTACAAGTAGAAATACTCTGATCTGCACCATCGTGCTTATACCTTTCTTAGTGACGTGACACATTTTTGTATGATTTCGAAGTTGTCAATTTATATTTTATAGTTATATTTTTGATAAACCAATAATTGTTATATTTTACTTTTATATATTTCATAAAATGTGCATATAATTTGTTTTTGGTGTTTTTTATTATTATTTAAAAAAAAAAAATGTTTTTATAAAGAATTTTTAGTTTTAGAAATTATTATATAAAAAAATATTAAAATTTTTTAATTTTTAAAAGTACATATTTTTTCCATTTTTTGAATTTTTTAGAAAGAAAACTAAAAATGAAGTAAATAGTAAACAAAAGTTTTTCCTTTTTTTCGGAAAAAAATTATTTTGTGATTTTTTTCAAGTTTTTGAGTTGTATTTTATTTGAAACAAGAAATTGTTATTAAAATATATATTTTTTTATAGAAATAAATAATATTAATATTTTCAATTTTAAAACTTATTTTTAAATTATATATATTTTATTTAGTAAAAAAGTTGTTTTGAATAAAAAAAAGTATTTCATTTCTTTTATTTTTGGGCAGAAATGACATTTATTTTGAAAAATAAAGAAGTTTTTTGATTTCCTTTTTCTAAGCAAAAAATTATTATTTTTTTTTATACAAAAAGAAAAAAATATTCATACAGCAATGTTTCAATTTATAGACTTAAATTTTTTATAAACAAAAATAATGAAATTTTTTTTAATATATAAAAGTTATTTTTTTGGCAGGAAGTAAAAGTTATTTTTTATTTATTCATTTATTTATTTTTCTCATAACAATTTTTTTATATAGTAGGTATATACAAATTAAATATTTTTTACAAAAGATCTTTTTTCAATATAATTCCACCTTCTTTACAGAATAAAACAAAATTATTAAAGAAAAATCTAATTTTGACAAATTTGATATGAATAAAAAAAAAGTAAAAATATTTTTTTATATTTTTTTCAAGTGGGTATAATTTTATATTTTTGTTTTTATTTATTTAATTAATATACTTTACATTTACATCTGTTAATTTGAATACATAAGTAACAAAACTACACAAATCAAATTTTAAAATATAAATTTGATATCCTGAAAGTATATAAGCTCATATGACGTTAAAAAAGGTATAACTAGTTCGGTGCTGATTGAAGTATTTCTACTTTTAAAACAACAAAACACATATGCTATGCCCTACACTAACATACGCGATCGTATTTTATCTCCTTTAGTAAATAAACAACCAATTTCTTGTTTCTACTTTTTTATAGGCACTACAACAGCGATCACCACACTCATACCTTCACAATTACGTTTGTGTATGTTTTGTTTTTCTGTTCCATTATGAAATTATACACCAAAAAAAAAAAAAAATATATAATTTTTATAGTAATTTAATTTTGAAAGTTTCTTCGTCAATTCATGACTTGTATGTGGAAATACACGTTACTAGTTTAGAATTTGAATAGTAATAACCAGGGATCGCAACGATTACCATAGTAATCATAAAAATTACGATTTAATGTTTATTTTTTCTACTCTTTGATTAAAAAAAATAACGATATTTTAATAATTTAGGATTTTAATTTCTTATTAAAAAATATCAAATAATACTAAATTTAATTCAGTACGAACGATTATTTCAAATTTGTATTTTATAATAAAAAAAATGAAAACTAATCGTATTAAATTATTATTTCTTAATTAAAAAAGATAGTTGTTTAATTGAGACAAAAAATCATATTAATATTTTTCATGAGTGTATCTCAAACAACAAACAGTAACACAAAATTTTTGCTTGAATGCGAGACTGACTTTTTTGTGTGTTTTTTATTAATTTCAAGAGCATAACAAAAGAGATAAAATACACACAAGCTTCTTTTCCTTTTGTCTTCCCTCCCGCATCTTGAAATACTTTTAAAAAATATTTCAGTTTTCATTGACATGCGCATTCTATATGTTGTATATTCTCTGCTCATACGCATGGTTATACATGAAAGTAATACAAATATTTCTGACAAAGTTATATTAGAGTGCAAAATGTTTTTAAATGATTATTCCGCTTTAATGAAATTAAAATAAATTAAATTTAGCTCTTCTCTCTACAGATAAAACCGTGAGTTAAAAAATGTGAAATTAAAATTATTTAATGAATTTTTACATTCATTTGTACTAGAATAATTTTACAGAAAATTTTAAATTTTCGTTCCTAAAAAAAATATAAATTATAAAAATACTGAGCAAAAAGTGGATTCGTTCTTTATTGAGTACTATTAAAAATTAAAAAGAAAATTAAATAGAAAAATAAAAGTTTAAAAAACATGCACTAATTTTTCTTATATATTTAATCAAGCTTTGTCAATTTTATATTTTTAACATAAAATAAAGTCATATATAAAATTTATGAAAATATTTAAATTTTGATAGAAATTAAGTACTAGCGTTTTATTTTGTTAAAACTTGTGTTATGTTGAACTTAACTACATAAAAAAATGTTGAAAGAAATTTAAAAATCCATCCAAATTATTATTTTTTTATTGTTCACTTCAAAAATATTTTAATAAAAAAATGTTATTTTTCCCTTCTACAAAATATTTTATTATATAAATTGCAAGCAAAACGTGGTTGCGTCTTTCGCTGTTTTAAAAATTTCAGATATCAAGCTATAGCTATAGCTTTAAAAAATTAAAATCCATGAACTAATCTCCTTGAAATAGCTTTTCAAATTTAGTAAATTTTTTTATTTTTCCTGTAAATTTAGTTTTATTGAAATCCAAATTTCCAAACAAAATTTTAGTAATAATTTAAAAAAAAATCAAAAACATAAAATATATTGTTTTTAGGCAAAGTTATAAATTAACGTTTTCAAAAGAAATAACAAAAAAACTGTTGAAATGTATTTTTACCAATTATTTAAGTAGAGCCATCGAAATTAACTTTTTTTAATACACACATTTTTGCTATATATCAGCTGATTTTGGCGCCCTCTACTGGCATGATTATGTTTTCGAAAAATATGGGATATACATTTTCAAAAAGCTTATATTACACTGGTCAACAAAAAAATCCTCACCCATAGACGAATAGTTGGACTTGATGTATTTTGATGTGCTAAACACGAATCTGCTTTCAGTTTTTTTTCCATCAGGTCTGGATTTTTTTTTATGGGCGTGTCTAATATTTCGCCCATAGTAAGGCTATTACTCTAGTATATTTCCTCATAACTCAAGAACGGTGTGTACGATTGATCAAAGTGATACACCAAAAGATGCGGACTAAAAATATCTTTAAATTCCCCAAACTTAAGTTTCGGAGTTATTTTGAAATAAGTGTCCGAGTATTATTTGCTACTTAAATTTCTTTTAATAAATGAAGACATCTTACAGTTTATCATCTTTACCTTAAAGCTGGTAATGCTGCGAATAAAATAAGTATCTTCAAAATTGATGCAGAAATCTAAATTTTATTCACAGTTAAGTAAAAGTACTCATGTTACATACAATTGAGTAGAAATACAGTGGTGGCAAAAAAAAAAAAAAAAAATAATAATAATTTTTTCTTGAAACAAAAATATGTGGACTAGGTGGATTCTGACAAGTTAAACAAGAATCTGCATTCACTTTTTTTCTATCGGGTACTGATTTTTTTCATGTGCATGACAAATCCAACTTATTCAGCGGTCACACTATAAAATTCGAGAATGGTTTGTCAAACTTAGGCTATAACTCAAGAACCCTTTACACGATTTTTATAAGTGATACATCAAAAGATGCATACGAAAATTGTCTTCAAGGTATGTCAACAATAATTTTCATTTGCTCAAGAATTTCAGAGTTATGGATCGAAATTTTCACCACTTTTCAAAAAAATAAATTTAAAAATTTTCGGTACTTATTACCGTATAACTACGGAAATATTAACTGAATAAAAAATTTTATAAATTCAGCTCAAAGACAATTTAGGTCGCTATATATTTAAGTTCAATTTATCTTAATTGGACAAACTGTTCTCGAGATACACATAGTAGTCTTGTCCATAAAAAAAATCAATGCGTGATAGAAAAAAAGTAAAAGCTGATTCTTATTTAGAACGTTGAATTCCATTCTAATCCACCTATTTTTTTGTTTAAGACGAAAAAAAACAAATTTTTTTTTTTTTTTTTTTTTGCCCACTAGTGTATTTCCACTTAGCTATACATAGGTATACATGAGTATCCAAACTTAACTGTGAATCCAATCAAGATTTGTGCATCAATTTTTATAATACGTGGCTTTATTTACTCGTAGTTTCGCCAGCTTTGAGATAAAGGTGATAAACTTAAGTATTTTTGATGTTCCCACTTAAAAAAAAAGTTTTAGTAAAAAAAATAAATATTGAATTTAGCATGAAAAATTTTTTTGATAGTAGAGCGATTTAAAGCCAATTTTATTCCGCATATCGTGGTATATCATTTATACAAATCATGCATACCGTTCTCAAGTAATAGTGAATTATACTCGAGTAATCGGCATATTTAAGGCACAATATTAGACACGCCCATAAAAAAGAATCCCGACCTGATGAAAAAAAACTGAAAGCAGATTCGAGTTTAGCATGCGGAATTCCATCTAGCCTACATATTTTTATTTTATTTTATTTTTTTTTTTTTGAAGGAGCTCAAAAAAATTTTTTTGTCGACCAGTGTTATTAGCTATAAGAAAAATTTTAAATTTCTTGAAATTATTACTTTTGTATTTTTGCCAATGAAACGAATCACTGTGACTCGTGTATTTCCACTTAACTGTAGGTATGCATGGGTATCCTAACTTAACTGTGAATGCAATCATGATTTGTGCATCAATTTTTATGGTATGCAGCTTTGTTTACTTGCAGTTTTACCAGCTTTGAGATAAAGATGATAAACTGAAACATTTTTGATGTTTTCACCTTTAAAAAGAGGTTTAGCAAAAAAAAAAAAAAAAGAAATCTTGAATTAAGCATGAACAAATTTTTTCGGACATTTATTTCGAAATATCTCCTAAACTATTGAGCGGATAAAAATTTCTTAGTAAAACGATTAAAGCCAAATTTATTCCATATATTTTTATGTATTATTTATATAAATCGTGCATACCGTTTTCGAGTTATAGTAAAATATACTCGAGTAATCGGCTTATTTAGGACGCAATATTAGACACGCACTAGGGAATGGTAAATCGATTTCGATTTTAGTCGAAAATCGATTTTTAGGAGAAAAAAATCGGTTGTTTGCAGTCGATTTTATGTCAACGATTTTATACTAAAATCGATTATTTAGTTTCAAAAATCGATTTCGTTTTAAAAAGTTAAAAAAATACGTACAATTATAAAAATCTTATAAATTAAAATTTTTTTTTTGTAGGTAATAATAAAGTTATATTAAATCAGTTCTATGACGATCTACAAAGGACTAAAAAATAACAAAATTTAAAAATTCGGTAAATTTCTCTACGACTTCGGAAAAATGTTTGAATTGCATGCTTTAATCTCGTTTGATGTCTGTTTTTTTTGTAACATCATTTGGCGGTGAACATTTAAGGAGTAAAAGTGAAATTTAAAAATGGCCCCAAGTCGAGTTTGCTAATGTTTTAGTGAAATAGTAAATGAAAAATCCGAATATTCAATTTGCAAAAGATCTTAGTATTTTTACATATCATCCCTAGCTGGGCATTTGGCACAACAATCCTCAGAAGGAAAAAAAAAAATAATAAAACAATTTATCCAAATATTAATGAAAAAGCTCGAAAATATCAGTACCGTGTAAACGTCTATTCTTGAAGGATGGCCTTATAATAACCAAATAAAGAAACATGCTTAGTAGTAAACATTGATTTAAATGTAAGGCTTTTTTACAAAGTCTTACTGAAGAAGATTGTAATGCTTTGTAAAAATTCACAGATTTCTTATATTTTATATACATAACTTTTACACATGTATTACTTGTGACCTGAATATTTGAAATCATTTTATAGGTTTATTTTTTAATTTTTAGTTGTTTTTGATACACTTTTGACTTTATCAATAAAAAAATCGACTTTAAAATAAAATCGATTTTGGGGACCGATTAATCAAAATGAAAAAAGTTGATCGTAAAATCGAAAATCGATTTTTGGCATTGTTTACCATTCCCTAATACGCACATAAAAAAAATCTCAACCCGTTGGGAAAAAACTGAAATCAGATTCGAGTTTAGCATACGGAATTCCATCTTATCCACATATTTTTTTTAAAGGAGCACAAATTGTTTTTTTTTTTTTTTTTTTGTCGACCAGTGTTATTGTCCTTTTGGCTGTATCTCTGCTGGTTTAGCTTTAAATTGTTTTTCATGCCCATAAAAAGTATCTCGATCTGATGGGAAAAAACTGAAAGTAGATTTGTGTCCACGTATGTTTTTTTTTTTTTTTTTTTTTTTTGTTTGTTGAAGTTGGATGAACTTTTTTTTTTTTTGTCGACCAGTGATATCAAATGATCGGTCTCAAGCCTGTTTAGGTAATAACTAAAATAGATTTTGAGGGAAGGTGTTGGAAATTCAAAATGTACTCTATAAAATAATACTTTGTTTTTCAAATCAAATATTGCATATTTATTGTTTTCTATTTTGTAATAAAACTTTCGTTCAATTATTCACTGTGAACAAAACAAATCGTTTTGTTATTTACAAGAAAGTGTATCGTTCTAGGAGCAAAAATATTTATTATGTTTTTTTTTATCCGACAACTTAATTATATTGACATAATTTCTATATTTTTTTTTTTTAAATGACAATTATACACTTGAAACCTTCACATCAACCTTGTATTAAAATTAACACTATTTATAAAATATCTAAAATCCAAAAAAGCACCACTTGTTCACGCATTAACCCCGCCATTGCAGGCAATTAAATATAAAATGTATATGAATAGTTTAGCATAATTTAAGACCACACTAAAATATGCTAAAATAAAATATACTTTTAGGTAAGCCCATAAAATTTTATGTGAAATAAATTGTCATTATTTGTTTAGTTTTATTTTTTTCTCTAAAAATTTTAGTCCTATTAAATGCATTATTAGCGTACAACATAATTAAACTTAATTTAAATAATATATAGCTAACGAATGCTTTATCATTAATGTTTTATATGGGAGTATATTTACATATGTATATATGAACATACATATGTGTGCAAATAAAAAAAAAATGTTACTGATTCATTGCTGTATGTTTTATTTTATTATTTTTTGCTGAGTTGTTGTTAAACCCTTCAATTTATATTGTCAAATCATGTCAATCATGCATTAGCGCGCTCAATATTTTAAATGTATTGAATATCTAATTGCGATTGTCATTAAAAACAATTACATTTCCCTTTAATGACACCCTACATAGCTTTGGTGAAATATAATCCAGATTGTGTTCATAGTAGAAACACTAATTGAATTTAATTTTGCTTAATAAATTTTAATCCAATTTATATTAAAAACAACTGATCTAAAGCTAAATGGTATGAATATCTTTTGAAATGATAATTATTTAATTGCTTTTGAGGCAATCAGGTGTTCGATCATTCCCAAAAATCTCTATAAAGTATGTTCAATATTCTCCCACTACCAGCTATACTTATTTTTCTATATATTTTTTAACCATTTAATATTAGTTTTCCATTTTAGTATTTTTTTTTCTTTTTAAAAATTTTTAACTTTATTTATTCTATTCTAGTTGTAAGGGTATGAGTAAAAAACTAAATGAATGCAGTATCTATTGCCTGGCTGAATGACTATAGTTGGCTGCCTTTTTGCCTCAATTTCTATCATGCATAACCAATGAAATTAGAATCACTTGCATGGCATATCGACAATTGTGCATAATAAAATAGACGAACAACAACAACAATAGTTGAAAAACAACAACGACAAGAATAATATCAACAACAATAAAACATGTACAAATGTAACAAATGGTTTAAAATACAAGTGCAATCTATTAAAACTACAATGCAATTTGTTACAATTACAGTGAAAAAAACAAATAACACAAAAGTACTCACACTCACTCTAACATTTTCAAAAAGAGTAAATAAACAACAACCTGTGATGCCATAAAATTGCACCTACACACACTCACACACCCAGATGTTTGTTTAGAAAAAAGATTGCATTGAATTACTACTACCCATACCCACTTACTACTTTGTAATATCAATACAAATGAATTTTGTCAATAAACGCTGTATTGGTTAAATGTGGTTGTTACACTATTGCAAAACATATGGCCAATATGGAGTAAGAATATATTTTTTCCATTAAACTAGTAATTTTAATTGGCAAGAGGTGTTACTGGCAAGAATTACTAAGTAAATTGAGAGGTTTAATATGCAAATTTATTTTAAAAAACAGACCAATAGATTTCATTTGAATCGACAAAATTTGATAACTACTTTTAATTTTAAAGTGAAATACTTTATTAATATTTTCATTTCAAAAATGGAGTAATTCCATATCAAAACGGACAAAAACAGTAATTTTCTCTTTGATATTTCCGATTTCAATGAAGTTCGATACAGTTATTACATATTGCTCGTGTTGCTCAAATTACAAACTTTTAGGATGAAGACCCTTTCCGATCCAAAAATATGACGTTTTAAAAATAAAAAACTACCCGAATTCAACTCGGCCACAGATTGTCAACTCAGCAACAGCTTTATCAACCGGAAGTTTTTCCTGGGAGGAACTTTCAATAACAGCAGAGCTGCTACAAGAACAACAATATATAGGACAGTAATGTCTGTGGTTTCATTCATATTTACTTATCCATATAAATGTTTTTTTTTAACTATTCTATTTCTTGAAGTTATATATTGACGCTTTTTCCACAAAACTTTTTCCGAGCGTGAAATGCTTTCACTTGTGTCTTAGAGGAATTCAATAAAATTCCTCTAAGACACCTTATAATTATAATTGGATAAATTTTCTGAAAATAATTAAATGTAAGGTAAATGAAATATTATTGTTTAAAAAATATTATAAAACAATATTATTTTTACGAAATGATGGGTCGTAATGTACATAGCACTCCTTAAGAAAGACGAATAGTGAAATAATTACGTGACCAAGGAAAAATACTTGATTTTATTGCAGAATTGCTTGGAAGGTCTCATCATTTCGTAAGAAATACGATCAAGTGGAAGCCATCAAAAGAAACACGTGGTAGACCTTGCAAAATAACCGTTACCACGAATTCACAGATATCTCTTCTAGTGAAGAAGCAGCCATTTCTATCTTCAAAAGCCGTTTCTGAAAAAAAAAAAATAGGTAACATAATTAGTGCTTCAACAGTCCGACGAAAACTTTTATAGAAAGGTTTGCCAAGTAGAATCGCCAGGAAGTTATCATTTTTAAGCTCAAAAAACTAAGCAGCTCGAAAAAAATTTGTTACAAAAATTAACAAGCGCGAATGTTATATTCGGCCCGGCCGAATCTATATACCCACCATCAACTTTTTCAAATTTTGCGTTATATGGGAGGGGGCGGTAAAGTGGGCGGACCACGCCCATTCTTTGTTTCCGAGTTTACATTAGTCCTTGAACTATTTGAACACAATTTCGTTGATTTTCACTTTATATGGGAGGTGGGCGGTAAAATGGGCGGACCACGCCATTTTTGGTATCCAAGTTTATATCGACCCCCCAACTATACGTACAAAATTTCGTTGTCGTACATGTTTTTATTGAAGAAATATCAGCAAAAAAGTATGAAACGGACACCCTGTGTTTCTAGTATTTAGCCCATAACTTTTTTGTTTATTAACCGATTTGCCAAACAAACCTTATACAAGACAAATATTTGTGCCAAATTTCGTCCCCCTACGTTGCTCCGTTCGAGCCCTATTCTGCTTTCAACAGACGGACAGACGGACGGACATGGCTAGATCGACTCAGAATCTAACCAGGACCCAGAAAATATATACTTTGTGGGGTCTTAGATGATTCCTTTGACATGTTACACACGGAATGACAAAATCAATATACCCCCATCTTTTTGATGGTGGGTTTAAAAATAGTGAAGTTGATAATTTTAAGAACATTTTATCGAACGACGAGACAAAAATTAACTTGCTCAGGTCAGATAGTCGCAGAAATGTTAGATGACCAAATGGAAAGGAACTAGATGATCGTTATACAAAAAAGATTGTAAAACACGGCGGAGGAAGTATAATGGTGTGGGGTGAATTTTGTTGGCATGGTGTTGGCCCTCTTTATTAGACCACAAAAATAATGAACCAAGAAATGTACCGTGATATTTTGAACGATATTATGCTACCCTATGTAGAAAACAATATCCCACCAGAATGGACTTCACAACAGGACAATGATCCTCAGCACTCCTCAAAATTTGTTAAATCTTGGCTGAGTGCTAACAATGTATCTGTTTTAGAATGGCCTTCACAGTCACCGGATCTAAATCCTATTGAGAACCTTTGGGTTGAACTGAAGAGAGGTCTAGATGGGAAGACATTTCGAAATAAAAATCAACTTTGGAAAGATGTTAAAAAGAAATGATAGGCAATTTCTATAGAAAAATGCCAAAAATTTATAGAATCAATGCCCAGAAGAGTTCAGTGCATTTTAAACAATAATGGCGGTCATTCAGGTTATTGAATTAACTTGGCATATTATTATAATATTCAGCATTAGTAGAAAATTTAATTTGTTTTAGTCTTTAATGAAAAAAATATATATTTGTTTCAGAAATATTGAATAAGTCTATTATTTTGAATCGTAGGAAAATGATTATTTTTTATTTTTATACCCTTCACCACAGGTGTAAAGGGTATATATAAGTTTGTCATTCCGTTTGTAATAACCACAATTTTCGTCGGAGAGCAAAAAAGTTTACATTTTCGGGATCCTTGTAAGAAATGATGACGATAGGACCATGTCCGTCCGTCCGTCCGTGTGTCGGTTGAAATGGCGTTTATGAAGCCCACCGATAACTGACATATATAATATATATATCAAACGATCGGAAATGCTTTCGAGAATTTTGCTATTGGAATTCAGCAATATAGGTTCATACAATGCGGAGATATGTTAAAAAACCGGTTTTTAGAACCGGTTTTCCAGTTTCTGAAGCCTCTGTATATACTGGAGACTTCGTTTTTACAAAGAAGTCTCGGACATTTTTTTCTGAATTTATGTTCTGAAAAAATGAAATAAATCGGTTCAATAATAACTGAGATATCGGACAAAACGCATTTTTTTATTTTTTGAAGCCCTGGTTTAAGCTATAGATTTTTATTTTTATACAGATCGATTACAAATATTTTTATAAAATTTCAGTTTTTTGAATCAGGAAGATCGGTTTATAAATGGTGGAGATATGCTTTAAAAACCGGTTTTTGGAACCGGGTTTTCAGTTTCTGAAGCCTCTGCATATACCAGGGACTTCGAATTTTCAAAGGAGGCTCGGAAATTATTTTCTGAATTTTTGTTCTGAAAAAATGAAATAAATCGGTTCGGTAATAACTGAGATATCGGGGAAAACGAATTTTTTATTTTTGAAGCCCTTGTTCAAGCTACAGATTTTTATTTTTATATAGATCAGTCATAAATATTTTTATAAAATTTCGGTTTTTTTAATAAACCAAATTCGTTCATAATCAACAGAGTTATGGCCTAAAAACAAATCTGTTAAGAATATAAATACACACACAAACATGTATATTAAGCATTGTAATGACTATTAGTGACGTTTTTGCCTATAAGACAAGTAATTTAGTTAGCAACAGCAGAAATATAATAAATAACAGTGTTGTTGTTGTTCTTTGTATATTCAGTCAGTTTGTATATACAAAATAATAATATATGGAATTGTAGTTGTTGTTTCTTTTTTAAAAGCAAAGCCTGTTATGATTGTTTTTTTTTCATATTCAAATTTTCGTAGTTTGAAAAAAACTTAGATTTATATATGTGAAAATATGCAAGCATACGTTAAGGCGAAAATTTTATTAATTGTCGGTAATATGGTAATATGATGTCGATAAGATGGTAAGATGGTAATATGGTAATATGGTGAAGGGTATCAAAGATTCGGCACAGCCGAATCTTTTTTCAATTTCATTTATTTAAATAAAGTCATAAAAAACAAAAACATTTGTGGATTGCGTATCTTTTAGTACAGTTCTTAAATAAATAACAAATAAATTTAAATATCATTCATAATGGAAAATATTTACCAAATAAAAATAAATCTATTATTTTGCACAGCACTGGGCAATTCTCTTTTTACGTTTGCCTTTATGAAACCGACCTTCAACCTCAAATATTTTTTTTAAATTCTCACTTTTTTAAACAACTTTTGATGCAATTATATTAACAACAGTTAATTGTGTAACACAAAAAAATTCAAGACCTAAAACGGTTCCATGTGGTGCCGGCAAGCACCCAAAGTCAAAAATTCCAAAAAAAAAAAAAGTGTTTGAAACTAACAAGTTTTTTTATTTCTTTTTATTACTGTAGTCGCGGATTTCAGCATAAATCAAAAAATGTATATAAATGAAATTGTCTTATGACTTATTAAAAAAAAATAAAAATATGAATTTTGCAATAAATGGATGAATATGAACAAGACTAAATCACTAAAAACTGAACTTTGCGAATTTTATAAAATGGTTTAATAATTATTATATCGCTAACATATATAAAAAATTTTTGATTTTAGCCCTTCAAAAAAATATTAATTTTTTTTGATGGCACATTAAAATCCTTTTGTATATATATAAAGTGACTCGAATACATGTAGAATCAGTTCGCGTTAATCATTTCTTGTGAAGTTTATGTACAATTCTGGTCACTTAACATCAAAACCTACTGAGTTATTCAAATAAAATTTATGAAATGTTCAATGTTTGATGGTATTAGTGCAGCATATTTTAGGGTTTCCTAGTAAAATTTAAAAAAATTTCTTTTCAATAAAAATCGCGATTTTTAAAAATATTCTGAAAAATTTGGATCGAATCTAAGTTATTTCTCCATATATTGATTGCAAATATATTTTGTTAGAGTTTATTACATGGAAATGATTTTTAATATTGTGATCCCTTTTTAACACAAGTAAATATTTTTTGGTACATAAAATGTTTATCTCTGAAAATTTTTTGATGCGCTTCCGCATTTTTATTAAGCATAACAAACAACTACTAATTATGCCTATTATAGTTAATTTCATGCTGTGTACACGATGTGTCTTAGCGAAATGTGTTTTGACAAAAGCGTTTTGTTTTCAATTATCAACGACATTTGACTTAAATTTATGTCCCCAATCAATTATATTTATCGCCACATATATATCCAATATTTATACAAAAACAAAAAGTGCAATTTTTGCATAATTTTCAAAAAGTCCATAAAATTCATGTATTAAACTTATTTTTAATGCTCCTCCGATTTTGTTATGTTAAATAACAAAAAACTAAGTTCACGCAGTAATCCAAGCAATTCCATATGATAATGTGATTGTGCCTGGCGAAAACTGACTTTTTGAAAAATTTTCGCCCTTGTTTTCCAAACTTTGAGACTATCTACTACGTTGACTATTTCGAGCACATCAACGGGATATAGCGCAAAATACGCACAATTACAACAATTATCAATCCTTATCCCAAGTTTTGTATTCGGTTGAGGGGCGCACAGACCGCGCCCAAAACACTGAAAAATTTAAAAAACCAAAAAAATTTGTCATCAAAACTTGACTACTCTGTATTTAGTTGTTGAAAGTCTGCACAATAACAAAGATGGTGCAGAATTTATGTACAAAGTCCGGTTAGTTTACTTATGATAGAGTAAGATCAAAAAGTATAAACGCGCGAACAAAAATTGTAGAAGAATGGTAAAAACTTAAGTAGTTTTTATCAGTTTTTCTATATTCTTGAACTTTGAACAACAATCATGGTTATAAAAAGAAATCTATTGTGCTAAAATTTTGCACTGTATTAATATCAAGTCTTTTGAATTCAGATCTGTAACCAATTTGTTTAAAATATCATTACTATAAAACTTATTAAGGATTTAACTCAGTTTCAGCCAGGTTAAAAATTTTTGATAATGGCCCATATACTTATTATATTTAGAGTACATAAACGTAATAATTTTTGATTTAGAACTGTAAATAGAATTTTGGCAATTTTTTTATAAAGTTTTATCTTAAACCTCCATAACATTGATGCCGTTCGGTAAAACTCATTCACGCGAACTGATCTGTGTTCCACTAGAGCCAATGAATATTAATAATAAATAGCGTTGATGTGGCATTAAAAATTTTTTCGAAGTTTGAAGAATTTCCCATATATGATTTCAATATAAAATTTATTAATAAATGTCAAATTATTACACACCTCCTCTGCTACTTGATGTAATATAAGCACAATTTTTTATAAAAAGTCGTAAATATAACAGAATTAGATTTTTATTAAGGCCCTCCCCTAACAATTTAACTGGTCATGTAACGTAGGGAGAATTGTTTCGTGATTCACACTTTCATGTTATACACTTTTGATCAAAAAATGTCACTCCATTCTATGTTGTGATTCAAAGCTCCAACAATTATATTTACAATATATCGGTCGTTCCCACGACAATTGAATCTACTTTTGGAAACAACCCGAATTCAATACGGAAACAGTCAACTCAGAAACAGTTTTGCGAACAGGATTTTTTTTCCCTGGGCTACAAGAACAATATATCGGACAGTAATGTCTGTGGTTTTTCTCCTCTTTTGGTGACTAAGTTTTCTTTGTCATCGAATATTTACATATAAAAGTACAACCTCATCTAGTGTATGGAACTTCTTTCGTTTTTAGTGATCTAAATTTGCATATAACATAACTACTTATGTTATTTGGCAGAACTACTTACAGTGTCTCACTAAGTAGTTCTTTAATTAATAATTAAAACGGTTTAATTAGGTGATTTAAAATATTTAATTCTAGATTTATTAACTGAGTTGTGTTTGTCTATTTGTTAACTTTATAATGCAAAAAACTGCAATCAAAAATATTTCATTGTATCTAAGTTATTCCAGAAAGAGTATGAAAATTCATCGAATTTACCTCACAAAAGTATTTGAATTTTTATCACCTTTGTTTTTAAAAATGTCAAACAAAATACAAATTGGAGAAATTCATGTATTTTTTATTAATAATACACCCAGAGAAATATCAATCACATACGTGTTGAAAACAATACCATTCTGTGTCAATAGTGAATCTACACCGTATGTGTTTAAATTAAATACTGCGTGTTCAATTCTTATTGAAAATCGATACCTAATTGGCACCAAGTTGAAACCATTTCGATATCAAATTGTTAAATTACATATGTTTTCTATTAAATTTGTTAACGAAAGGTATTAAAAAGCTATTACCGTAAATTACCAATGTGAGCACAACCGTTGTTGATTTTGAATCGATTTTTTTTTCCCTTAGTGTAGGTCATAGGTATCACAATTAAATGTTTACTAATTTATTTCCCCAATTTGGAGTAAAATTTTGGGGGATTTTTGGTCCAATTTTATATTTAATGGACTTAGAAGATTGATTTAGGAAGAACACGCCTAATTTTCTTCTATAAATGACAAATACAATATTTTTTGTCATTATAGTAAAAAATTAATAAGATTTTAGTTCATTATAAGTTTTTTTGTTAAAACACCATATACGAAGGGTCCAAGTCATTAATTATGAGGCATGGCACCATTAAAAATAGAATACCTTAAATATCAAGCCCATATTGGTACCCTACGTATCAAAAATGTATTTAAAAATCTTGGGGAATATCTTCCCGATATATAGCCAATTATAAATTTGGAGACTAAAATACCTGACTTTATGATATAGCTCCAAAATATACCCCGACATAATTGTACTTGGGTTTATTTTTCTATTTACTTAGCCATATTATTTTTGGATCAATAACTTGCACTCCAGAAATGTTGGAGCGAAAAATGTTCAACTTTATTTTCATCAACATAAGTAATATTAACGGTATTTTCGGGTATTTTTACCTTTTTATAGTTTCCCGTATACCTTGAAAGTCATATAGTTATGTAACTTAAAATATGCCTTTTGTCGTGTTTTATACTATGGCTCCAATTTCTTTGTATTTTTGTAGCCGGTATCCAAATCTCCCATTTAATAACATAATACCTAAAGAAACACAATCTGAAAGTTTTGTTAAAATATGTGGACTAATACTTCAGTAAAATAGGCTCAATGTTGAAGATTTTTAATTTTTAACAACATAATGAAAATATGTACGCCGCTTGGAATGTCATTATTTAGATATTTTGCAGTAAAAATTATTTTTCGAAGACATGACAAAGTTAATTTATATTTCCAAATAAAACAAATTAAATTTAAGAAATAATTTAGGAAAAATTACCCGTTTATTCCAATTTTTTCTTTTGTAAGATACATGTGAAAAAACTTCGCTTAATTTCCCTAATATTTTACCCCCAAATTTTTAAAAAGAGTTAGTAAATGCTTAACACTAATACTTAATAACAATTAATATAAAAAACATATCTTTTTTTTGCCTTTTTTGTATTTTGAGTATCTTCAAATATAAAAAATTAAAAAATTCAAATACTTTTGTGAAGTACCTGAAATTACTGCACGTGTTATTTTTCTCAATTTCTCGGAAACGTTTTAACATTTTGTGCTACTTTTTGCAGCATTTGGAAGAAGACAACTCAGGCAAAAAAATCCCATTCATATAAAAGATATTATTTTTTATTTACCTAATTTAATAAATAAAAATAACTCATCTTTTTACTTAAAACTTTAAATTCACTAACTTATGTGAGACACTGTATGTACTTATGCTCATGGTAGTTGCTCATGGCAAAACATAGAATTTCCCTCATTGTGGAATGAAAAGAAGTAGAATCGGCGGTGCATTTATTAAACCCTTAATAATACCTCTAGAATTGAGTGGAAAGCGGGATCAATATAACAGATCAAGTAGATCAATGTATTTAGTTTTTATACGGATTTAAAACAATTAGTTAAGCATTATTACGGCAAACATTCTTCCAAATTAGTTTGAGGGTAATGATAAAATATGTTTACCGCCATCATTTTTATAATACTCTCCTACTTTATTTTAGAAGAATGTTACTATATTTGTAGTTGCCTAAAACTTATTCTTGCATTTATTATTTTTTTATTAAATTTTTTTTTTAGTTCTAAAATTTAATTATGAATAAAGCCCTCAGTGAATAAGAGGGTTTAAAAAGCAACTAAACTGTTAACAGCCCAAATAATTTAATCTAATGTCGAAAGCAGCTAAGGACTAAAGTATAAAATAAATGTTTAAATCTATACCTAGAACAAGTTAAAACTACACATTTATTTGTTTACCGCCATTGAAACGATAAGTTCGTGTAAAATAGTAACGAATCAGTGTTTTTGTACTAAATAACAAACTAAAATAATCCCTACAATATTTGTTTCAATTTACTTCAACAAACGTGTTTAAAGAATAGGGTGGTAGTTTAATATGGAAACATAAATTTAAAAGAATTTACATGTGTAAATGGAAAATGAGTAAAGTTAAAACACATTAAACTAAATGAATTTCGAAAGCCTATAAAAACGCTTTAGTTAATAATTTTATTAAACCCTAAAATTATGCTTTTTAGAATTTATATAAAATTTTATTGGTTAAATGTTATACCAGCCTAATAATATTTTGTAAAATAACAAATAGTAGTGATTTTAGCTCAGTATCGCAATTGTTAACAAAAACTTTTGTTGTTGTTTAGAAATAGAAAAATTTATATTATATTGAAACAATTTCATAGAAAATCTCTGTGTAGCTCAGATGGGCGCAAATGTATTTGTTTGTGTGTTTTTTTTTTTTTTTTTTGTGGACCACACTCAGACATGTTAAAATAACAAACAAAATGTCCGACGTTTTTAAATAGATGTCAAAATTGTCTATGTTCATTATACTGAGCCTAAAAGTTGACAACATTTTTGTGATGATTTCTTTTGAAATTTTAATCAGATATCAAATAATTTGAATTTAAGGTGTCTTTTGGACATTGTATGTATATATTTGGTGAAAATTAGAATTTACTGCTATATTTTTTGTTGCAGACTAGAGGGGTGTGACTACATGTTTTTTGATGAATTTAGATTTTAAAGAGAATTTTTTTTGATATTTAAATAATTTAAACTTTAAGTTTTTTGCTTCAGACATTCTGGCTGTTTTATTTTATTTTTTTTTCTTTTCTTAACAAAATTACATTTATTTTTCTATAATATTTCATATGTTTTCTACAGTCGTCGTATATGATTTTTCTTCAAAGCGGAAATACCTGCTGTTATAAGTGACATTAGATTTGGTAAAAGAAAAAAGAAAACTAATACACCATGTGTGTTGAAATCAAATGATGTCAAATGTTAAACTGTAGGTGGTAAATCTATATTCAGCATCAATACTTTATTTTTGCTTTATAGCAGCACTTTGGTTGAAATAAAAAGAGCATAATAAAAATGTTATAAAAAGAATATAAGTATTAAACATAACTTAAATTACGCTTTAAATCCAGCAATAATAACAAAAAATCACAACAAAAGTTCATCGCACAAAAACTCTTAAGATTTGTAATAAAAAAATAAAATAAACGAACGAAAAAATCATAAAAAATAAAAATAAAATCCTTAAAAAATCTAAAGAATTATAGAGGATTTTAAAAACCCGTTAAAAAACAAAAGGAGAAGAAGAGTTTCAAAACCAAATAAAATAGATAAAAAAAAATATTTTTCAAATAAAAAAAAAAAAAAAAATCACAAAAAAAGTTCAAACAAACACACACTTAAGTGTTAAATAGAATATCATTGAATTGAAACTATAAGTTGTTGGATAAAACAGAAGAAAACAAAACGTTAAAAATTGTTTGAAAAAAAAAAAAAAAATGTTAAATGTTAGATACATATTTTAGAAAAATGTCTGCAGCTGTATATTTTTGAAAGTTTCTATATGTAGGTATATTTAAATGTATATATGAGTATTTGTGTATGTGTGCATGTTTATAGTTCATGAAAATCGCATTATTTCCGTTAATGTTTTGGCACGTTTCTACTGCAAAAGTATGCGCATAAATCAGACGACAAACTCTACTCAAACTTTAACTGATGTGAACTTAAGCCGCTCGTATGGTTACATTTACAAAAACATTAGAAAAAAAAGAAAAAATAGCTATTAATATATATGCAGACATATACCAATATACTCACACATACATACATATAAATATCCTTTACAAATACATTTGTATATTTGCACTTTCAAAAATGCATTTACTTACTAACATATACACTTGTTCATATAGTAAAATATGTACACATATACATACATATTACTTGCTAATATATGTATTTATATGTATAGATGTTTTATTGGGTATTGTTGTTGCTGCTGTAATTTTTTTTTAGAAAAACTATATGAAAAATAATTTTTATAGTACGAGACACAGTAAATGTGTTGACTTAACACATGAAATTTTTTCATTTTCTTTTGCTATTTGCTTCTTACTAATACTTATACGTCATCTAAAAATACATTGATACATACATTTATGAGAACAAGGAACTTACTATAACAAAAAAAATTCATATGAAATTACATTGGTTTAATATGGATAAAAATTTGTTTCATATTAATTTAAGAACCCATGAACTAATTTTTAAAAGTAGTCTCGGTAATAGAGCAAGTTTTCAGCATCTTTAAATGTTGAAAAGGATAAGTATATATTGCATTTGGAATGTAAAAATAAAAAGTAAAAACATTCTAAGAGTTTTTTTTAATTATATTTAATTTGCATCACTGATCAGTTGAACATAATCAAAATTTGTTGGAAATAAATAGGTCCGAAGACACATTTTATTTTTGCCAAAAGTCAACTTCATTAAAAATTCTTCATACTAGAAAAAAGAAAATGAAAACTTGATCCCTAAAAATAGATGCTGTCCTAGTTATCTATGTCCTGAAAACAGTCTCGATGATGGGTCCACGATTTTTCGTACAACAAAAAGGTGGTAGATTCCTAAAAATCTTGAAAAATTTTTTAAACAAAAGGCATAGAAATTCTGCTCTTGTTGTGCAGATCGACATTGTTATCAGTCATATAAAAAAAGTAATTGGGTGCTGCTTAAGATCGAGGCCAGGCCACCAACATCATTTAATTCTGTTATTTTTAAATGCCAACATATATAAGGAGTGAGATCGAAAAAATCTTAACACACATTTTGCCTCATAACTTTTTTCGGAATCAATATTCAATTTTTTTTTTTTTTTTTCTCTAGTTATCATGGAAAAATACTTCAGTTATTATTTTTAATAACAACCATGTTAATTTATCCTTATTTTCATCAAAATAAGTGACGAAAAAGATTTACGTCCTACAAGTTATTAAAAAATTTCAAAAAATCAAAATAAGTCTTACAAATAATTGGCCACAGAATTAAATGTCGTCCGTAAAACCGTTTCTAATGTTATTAAACAGTATCAGGAGAATTTGACTATTGATGTGAAACCTAGTTCGGTAAGAAAAAAAGGACCAAATGATATTGGGAAGGTCAGAAAATTGAAGGCATATTGAAAGGAACTCCAAAACACATCTGGTAGAAAATCCGCTCAGTTTTCTCAGTGCTTCGACTATTTGGTGCGAAAATTTAAAGCTAATGGGAAAGTATGATAACATATAAAGTTCAAAAAATTATAAACTGGAATTCTGCAAAAAAAAAATACAAGCCAAAAATAGGACTCGGAATTTAAAACCAAATTTCATACAAAAATACTCAAGCTGTATAATTGACGAAGAAACGTAATTGCTGGCAGAATCTTCGCAGCTTGTGTCTCAAAAATTTTTATTGCTAATGCTCGAAGCAATGTTGGAGATAAGTTTAAGATCCAAAAGCAGCAAAAATTTTTTACAAAATTCATAGTATGACAAGCTTTTTGCATTTGCGGCAAAACAGGAAAGTCATTTGATACATTCGGATCTATAAATACCAAAATATGCATAAAGGAATATTTGCAAAAAAGACTTCTTCTTTTCTTAAGAAAGCACAACGTGTCCACATATTTTTGGACCCATTTGGTATCATGTGACTACGGTAAAAAAGCTCTGGAGTGGTACCAAATCAATAACATAGTTTTAGTACCAAGAAAGGTAAATTTTCAAAATTGTCCATAGCTTAGACCAGTGTAGAGATATTGAGCTCTTGTGAAAAGTGGATTCAAGAGCACAGAAAAGGTGTCCCAAGATACCGAAGATTTTAACAGAAGATGTGCACACTGTTCCAAAAAAAGTGACTAAAGCAACTATCAAATCTCCAAAGAAAGGGTTTTCAAAAATGGTCCACAATTTTATAATTAGTGGTTAGAACCATAAAGATTATATATTTCTGTGATCTGTGCTAAATTATCAAATGATTAAAAAAAATAGTGAAAACTCTAAGATCAACCGTTTTCAAGTTATTAAATATTATGTATGTTAAGAATTTTTCGATCTCACTCCTTAGATGACTTTGTTATCAAACTTGTCTTCAACATGCTTTTAATTTTTAAAATTTCGTGGAAAAATTCTTGGTAAAAATGCTGTTGAAAGAAGTCTGACCCTTAGCCAATTAAGAGTTGATTTTTTTTTCGCGTATGACAAATGAAAACGGAGAGAAGCGAACTGTACCCATAAATTCGATAAAATAAATTTCATGAAATCATAATTTATTGCAAATAATGTCTAAATGAAAATACAAAACGGCTTTTTCCTGAGAAGCAAAAGAAAAAAACTAAATTTTTATTATTATTTTTTTTTTTTTTTTTGCTTTAAAATTGATCTATTAAATAAAAATTTTCAAACGTTAACATAATGCAAAAATAGATAAATCATAAAACACTTTTCAAATAATTTTTTTCTTAAATGGAACAAATTTTATGACTTTTTCGTTTTTGAAATTAATGTTACGATCTTTAGACTTTTGTCAATATTGATATAATTTTTGAAGATATGAACATGAAATTTTTTGTATAAATGTAGTTTGCGTCGTTACAACATTTGATTTTTAAGTGGTTACGGCCTTTTGCATTTTAGTTGACGATACATATGTACAAATAAGAATATGTATATCTATAAGTTAATTCATTACAATCAATCTTGGATGTTTAAATAAAAAGATATAGTACTGAATTACCCCTTGTAAAAAAAAAAAATTATGTACCATATCCCATAGACGGACATCTCCCGATAACGGACAAAATCAGCATGACGATCGCTGTCCGCCTATTTTTGCTTTCGCTGTATATAGTTACACAAAATTATTTAAAAAAACACGTTGAATCATACTTATATAAATGCACAGCAGTTTCAACGTGTTTTTTTAAAAATTGTGTGTAACTTTTGAACCATTAAACATATTTCAATAAAATTTAACACAGTTATTGTGGAGATATTTTCCAAATGATTTGGAGGACCACAAGTTTCTAGCTGGTCTGTAGGGAGGAGGAGAACCTCCAAAAGTGGTCAACTCTTTTAATTATTTCATATATAATATCCGAGGTGACCCATTTCGGAGGTCCTCCCCCCTGCCCCGAGACAGCTAGAAACTTGTGATCCTTTAAAACAATTTAAAAATACCTCTGCAATAACTATGTGAAATTTCATTGAAATATATTTAACGGTTCAAAAGTTAAACAAAATGATTTAAAAAAAAACATGTTGAAACTGCTGTGCACTTATGTATATAGAATGTTGCAGCACACATTTACCATAGAAATGTCTTGATACAAATTTCTCTAATGTAGACTCAAAGTAAGTTTTCAAGGTAAAAAAATAAAAGTTAAAATTAAAGAAATTCTGATAGGGCTAGCGGAGAGACTGTTACCCCAACTGCCCTCGGATTTGTTTTACATGTATTTATGTTAAGTATTCTTTTAGAAACATGTAAACAAATTTATGGACCAAAGGAAAAGTGAAAAATTTTTACCACCTTTTTGAAAAAAATCAATATTTTTTTTCAAATTTTCTATTTCAAAATAACATAACTTAGGAATATGATCCTTGCACAAAAATTGTTTAGAATTTTGTACAGAATACAGAGAATAATTTAGAAAAATTTTAGAACTCAAATTGAGCCAAGTTAAAAAAACTAAAAAAAAAAAAACATGTCCAAAAATGGGTACAAATTTCAAAGTAAATGATATAACCCACATATGAAAGCGCACTTTTTTTAGAAAATTATAAGGACTATCTATGTGCAATTTTTTTTTTTTTCAATCAAATCATAAATGAAATTTTTGTGATTTTTTAAAAAATTTTCTTACCCGAGGTGACCAACTTTGGAGGTCTAACCCCCATCACTCAGACCCGTTAAGAACCTGCTCTCCTCCAGATCATCTCAGGATTGTCCACGTAAAATTTCATTTAAATACATCCAGCTGTTCTAAAGTTACAGAATTATTTCCAAAAAATTTCGTTTTGGGACCACTGTGCGATGGTGATCATATCGAAATCTACGGCGTTAATTTTTTACACCGTTTTTTTATAGCCTTTATACATACGGAATATGTGTAAAAGATATCACTCTATCTATTTCTCTATCTTTTTTTAAATGTAACGAAATAGCTAGGTGGAAAAGATTTAGCCCTAACTAAGAAGTTAATGAATTTCTTACTTTAAGTACTTACGTTGAGAATAGAGTATCTAAAACCGAATGGAAATATTTTCTATAATCAGAATTTTATGCGAAGTGAGAAGGGTATATTTTAAAATACCAAGTTTCGGAATAAAATGATAAAGAAATATAATTATATAAAATAAATAAAAACAATGAGTTTGTACTCAGCCGTGAGTATAAATAACTCGAGGTAAATTGTTTTAAAAAGATATTTAATTTAAAATATTATATTGACATTTTGAGCTATTTTTATCAAAATTTTCAGCAATATATATTTATTATGATGTATTGAAGTATAACGATAATAGTTGAAGGAGTTAATTTAAAAATATATTTCTTTTAAACCACTGTGTAATAATTCTGTTTTTTATACCAAATAGAATTTTTGTGCATACACCATGTTGAGCATTGACTACAAATTTTATTTTGTTTTTTTTTTTCTTCCATTTTAAAAAGTTGCTACATGAAATGATGCTTTCTTCAACACACTATGCCTTTTCATATTTTCATTATATATGTTGTTGCTCTTACTTCAGTTTCAACACAATTGTCATGTTCGTCAGGCAGAATGTTGATGTAAACTTTAGATGGATTTTTTTTTAGCTATTTCTTAGAAATACTCCTTTTATTTTAGCTACAAACAAAAAAAAAAAAAAATATATAAATTTTGAATTTTGCTTTTTTTTATTTATTATAATTTTTCTGTATGTAAGAAGTTTGCTCATACTATTTTCTTATTTACCTTCTTATTTAATGCTTACTTAAATGGCTGTAGATTGCAGTTAAAATACTTAGTAGGGGATATAAAATAGCAGTGAAATAAAAGGTAGAGAAACTGATTTTTTTCTTCTAAGTTTTCTAAGTTTTTCTATTTAAGTAAATTTTGGTACTATATTTCTGCTCATTTGTGTTTATTTCCTTTATTTTGCCATTTGTTTGCTGTTAGGATCTGGGCGCTATTGTTTTTGTTATTTCTGTTGTTGTGCCTTATTATGAGCTTATAAGTGGGCGTATAATTTTCAAAAATTTTCTGAATTTATATATGTTTTTTAATGTATGTGTGTTGTATTTATTTTTAGTTTTATTCACAGCTGTTTGAAGGCATTTGAAGTTGCTGTCATAGTGTTGTTTGTAGTAGCAGCTGCAGCATTTGCCTTGCAAATTCTTTTTGTTTTTTTTTCTATTTCTATGACTTTTTGTATTTGTTTTTCTTATTAACATATATTTTGTAGTTTTTTTTTATTTTTCTTTTCACAATCTGCATCTCTGCTACTTAAGCTTAAGCGTATGATCGTTTATGCATGAGTTGACTTTTGTGCATGTGTGCATGAGCTGTTCCTTTTTTAAGGATTCGTATTTGTTTTCTAAGTTATATTATATGTTGTAATAGTTATTATTGCCTTCTCTTGCAATTAACAGAAAAATACTTACAAACGTGCAAGTGCATGTGAAATGTTAGTGATTTTTGATTGTGTGTTTCATAATTGTGTGCAAGTGTGTTTAACTTTTTTTTAATAGAAAATTAAAGGCGTTTGGTGGAAAGGCCTTTAATTAAAATTTCTGGGGAAACCAATTTATATACCTTTTGTTTTTCTTAAAAGAATATAAGTTTATTTCATCTTCTTTATTGGATTTCTGAGAAACTTAATATCTTTTAAGTCTGCAAATTAAGGCCTTTGTAAGGCCCTCTATACTGCCTTCTCTTTCCACTGCATACTTATATGTAAAGGTATTTACGTCTGTGTTAAATATAATTGTATGCTGCTATTGTTGTTTTGTATTCTTTACACTTGTTTGTACTTGAAAAGTCTTCTTCTCTCTATTGTATTATTACAGCATGTGTTTTAAACACATTCATTACATACGAGCATTAATTGTTTAAGTCTGTATATGTTTATGCAATTATGTTAATTTTCATCAGTTTATTATTTTACAAAATATTTTTAGCATTACAAAACAGAACTTTTTTTTTTTTTTTTTTTTTGTTTGCTTTTCCATTTTCCATGTCTGCCAAATAATTTGTTTGCTGGTATCTTCGTTATTGTTTTCAAATTAGTTTCATAATTAAAAATTACTGTGCCTTAGAATGAATGCCATTAGCTTTAGTAAAAACAGCAGCAGTATTATTTCTAAAATTAGTTTAATGTTTTTGTGTAAATCTTAATGTTGTAGTTTTAATAAGACAAGTAGACGTACAGACATTAGGCAGAGATAGAAGAATAAATATATTTTTAAATGTTTTCAAAAAGCCTTAAAGTATGCTGTAAGTGACAGTACAAAAGAACTTAATAATTTTGTTTTAAAGATTTTAGCATTTGTTTTTTAGTTTTAATAAAATTTTTAACATGACGAAGGAATTAACTTTAGGGAATTACATAAAAATAAATTAAAAAATGCATTATTATAAGTATGAATTTTCTTATAGCAATAGTAATAATAAAATCAGATTACTAAAAAAAAAATTATTATTATACGAGCGTAACCCGGTGCGCTTCGCTACCCCCTAATAGGGAATATAAAACAATTGCTACTGTTTAGGGGTTTTAAAAAGTGGGCGTAAAATATGGGCGTGAACCCAGTTCTTACATAGCCTTAAACGACCACCGTTACTGGTGCTATCTGTGTGTTAAATTTCTTAAAAATCGGTACAGGCGTTTGAGAGTTATAAAAAGTGGGCGTGGCATACAACCCAGTTCATACATAGCCTATAATGTCCAGCGGTAATGGTACTATCTGTGTGTCAAATTTGGTGAACATAGGTGTAACAGTTTAAGAGTTTTAAAAAGTGGGCGTAAAATGTGGGCGTGGCATCCAACCAAGTTTATACATAGCCTATAATGACCACCGGAAATGATACTATCTGTGTGTCAAATTTCGTGAAAATCGGTACAACCATTTAAGAGTTATAAAAAGTGGGCGTAAAATGTGGGCGTGGCATCCAACACAGTTCATACATAGCCTATAATGATCAGTGGCCCTGATACTATCTGTGTGTCAAATTTCGTGAAAATCGGTGCAACCGTTTGGAAGTTATAAAAAGTGGGCGTAAAATGTGGGCGTGGCATCCAATCCAGTTCGTACATAGCCTATAATGATGAGCGGCACTAATACTATCTGTGTGTCAAATTTCGTGAAAATCGATCCAACCGTTTGGAAGTTATAAAAAGTGGGCGTAAAATAAGGGCGTGTCATCCAATCGAAATCTTACATAGCCTATAATGATCAGCGGCACTGATACTATCTGTGTGTCAAATTTCGTGAAAATCGGTCCAACCGTTTGGAAGTTATAAAAAGTGGGCGTAAAATGTGGGCGTGGCATCCAATCGAAATCTTATATAGCCTATAACCACCTCTGGCACTGGTATTATCTGTGTGTCAAATTTCGTGAAAATCGGTTCAGTCGTTTAGACGTGATTGACGCACAAACAAACAAACAAACAAACAAACTTACACCTCATTTTTATAATATATATTAGGATTATTATATCTTACGGCCAGTGTTGCCAGGAGGTGAGAAAAAAGGAGGCTAAATTGGACTTTAAAAAAGGTCAGAAAAGGCTAAATGCCCCAAAAAATGAATCAAGAAAAAAGCTAAAATTTTTTTTATTTAAAAACATTTTTTTCTCATTAGTTTTGATATTTTTTTAAAACTATAGTAAAATATTATTAAATAAAAGATAGAACGGCTGCCAACGAAATGATCCAATGAAAATTCGCCTTCAAAATTCTCATACATATTTGGGTTATAATTCATATAAAAAATTTCCCAAAGTTTTGAAGCAATTTTTCGTTATTTTGGAATTTTTGATTTTTTGCATCTAAAAGATTTTTTTAAATTATATTAAAAATAGTTTCTGTGGTTAATAAAGTTTTGAAAAAAGTAATTATAACAATTTATTAATCCTAAGTTTACTATCTTGGTCTGGTCAGACCAAATTTGACTTTGGAGTTTAATATCTTATATTTTAAGTAGAAAATCAAAAAAGGATGAACTGATATCTATAACTGATATCTACTGAATCGAATGAAATCAATTTTGAGTCGATTGGAGTACGATAACTAGGAAATTTTTGGGTGTAAAGAAAAAGTACGCTAAGTTCTTGTTATGGATAGACCACAATGTATTTTCTCTTTGTAAACGTGTTTCTTTTTATTCGTCTACGTACAATCATTCCAAAAACAATCATAATATGTTGTTGAAAGTATAAAATGTCTGAATAAAACTGAATTTACCCAAATTTGTGAGTAAATGTTCATTTATGAACGAAAATTAAGTTAGAGAAAAATTGGCAATTCCTTCAAAATTTATTCTTGATGCAAAAAAAATGTGGTTTGGGCGTTATTAAATGCCATAAAATGGACTTTCAAGATTTTAACGCCTTATAGTAACTAAAAAGGAAGAGGATGAAGAGGGAATGATGTCTAGTCTTTGAAATCGAGATAATGTTCAACTGCCATTTCCATACAGTGAAGATGAGGGTGGCGAAACTTTAGGCTCGGGAAATACTGGATATTCAGCAATAAAGCAAATCTGATATCCAAATGTACTTCATTGGAACCACTTAAAACTCTCATATTACTATAACAAAAAGTTACCAACCAGACAATTTCCACCGAGTACTATAAATATTTTGAAAAGAATATTTACTAAAGAAGTGCTTAGTATTATTGTTCAAGATATTAAAAATAAATTGCAATAGGTACTTTGAATAATAAACAACCAATGGGATAAATTTAGTCAATTAAAGTTTATATAAATTCAATATTGATAAGGCGAAAACGTCAATACGTTATTTTACTACATTGTTATTTTTTCCGATCTGACAATTCAAACACTTACCCATAGCATCAATAATTTGGAAAATTAGTTACCCTAAAGGATCTTTAAGTAATTCTCATTAAAAACTTGAAGTCATCATATGCCCCTGTCGTAAATTTGTACGTGAATAAATAGCTCTATTCTTATCTTTTACGTACATGTTTCAAAATATACATTCCGCCAGAATTAGCTAAATATGGCACAAAAATACTATACAAAGACAAATTATCTCCTTAGATGACGAAATAATGAAAATTAGATGTAATTGAATAATGAAATTAATCAGAAAATAATTCTTTGATGTAAAAAATGAAACATTACTACCAACCTATGACATGTTTTTTATGATGGCCAAGCAGAGTAATATTATATAAACATTATTTTTAATAAAAATTACAATATTTATACACTTTCCATGCATATAATTTATAAATAATCTTAAAATTGCGTTTTATTTAAAAAATTGCAAATTTATTAGATTTTTCATCTATTTTTATTTTCATCGCAATAGTTGTTATTATAAGTTAGCGAAACCTTTCCACTTTATATTAACATATATAACTTATATTAACTACTATCCACAAATCAAGACAAAAGTGCTACTATAAATTGTTCCTAGGGAGAACATTTCACCTATAACCGTTCTGTGGTCTGGCCAGACCAAGAGGATAACTTAGCTCTCATAACGTTACCAGTCATCCTAGGGTTAAGTAAGTCCATGAAATAGTTAAGTTATATTTTTGAAAATGAAGCGCCGCAAGCGAAAATTTTAAATAAATATGAATAATCTCTGTCACAAAAATGCTTAAATGTAAGATCTGTAAAAATAAAATTGGTAAAAGCAAATAAGAAATTATTTTCTTCTTTGTTGAAATACTAAAATTTTAGCCTTTTTAAGGCTATTTTAATAATCAAAAAAGGCTATAAAAAAGGCTAGAAGCTAAAACGAGATTTAACCTTTAAAAGACTAAACTGGCAACACTGCTTACGGCACCTATTTTAGATTTGAAGGCGTATGATTATTATGTATTTGTATTTGTTATTGTTCATACGTCATGGCTGTTTTTCACACCCACCATCGAATAGAGTATACACTTCCGCATATAATTACGGAAAAAACTTAGAAATTTTAACTGGAAAAAGAATTTTAATATTTTATATACTATTTTAATTCATTCCATGGACATTCCACCTCGATAGCAAAAACAACGAATTCGAAGTCAAAATTTTTCTACTTCGGAGTTGCCATACTCTCTCGGCTTTAATATAATAGAGTATAGAAATTGCTGTTGTGAGTCGGACAGATAATAGGAGGACAAAAATTCGTTATCTGAAGAGATGATAAAAGTTGGAGCAAACCTTCTTTGTTAAAACTTGAAAATCTTTATAAGTCCTTTCCAAATATAATTTGTTAAGTTAAATTGAATAAGAAAAAGCTATTTTCATTATTAATAATTTCCGAGTAATATAATAAAACATAAAAGTACCATACTAGTAAATACATCTATGAAAATAATAACAATTTCATTGTTATTTTATAAATAACAATAGGTTTAATGTAACAACAATCGTGAACCTATTCTGTTGACCGGCAGTGTATATTGAATTTGTAATTCCGTGTGTAACATATCGAAAAAATTACTTAAGCATAAAATATATATTTTCTGGACTCTGGTAATATTCTGAGTGGATCTATGTCCAATTTTATGTCCGTAGGTACGTCTGTCTGTTGCAAGCAGGGTAGAGCTCGCAAGAGACCATCTAGGGGCACGAAATTTAGATTAAACGTCTATATTATATAAGGTTTGTTTGGTATTGAAAATGGGCAAAATAAGAACACAATGCATCATTTGTAACTTTAGTTTATATTTTTCTGCAGATATCTCTTAAATAAAAGCATGTACTTCCCACTCAAGGTGAAACATCATAGAAATTTTGTACACACAGTGCAAAGACCAACTCGAAAACAAAAAATAAGCGTGGGCCGCCCACCTTCCATGTAAGGTGAAATTTTAAAATGTTGTTGATAGTGGGCAAATAGACTCGACCAAGCTTAATATATCATCCTCACTTGTTTTTTTTTTTTTTAGTTTTTTCTATCTTTATTTATAATTTTCTAAGCACTTTTTCTCTTTGCAGGGCTAGAGTAGCTCCTGGACGACAAAAGTGGCGATTAATTGAATTTTGAAATTTTAATTTTCGTAACAAAGTTGGACACCGAATAAAAGAAGACAAAATCTTGTGTTAAACTTAAACATTTTTTCACATTTTGGAAAAAGAGTAAAAAATTAAATTTTGAAAATCTTTTGGTGCATTTATTTCAAATAAAAAGTAATTTAAAGTAAAAATTTTAAATAGAACCGCCAACTTCAAGTATACCCAATAAAAAAATTAAACGGGATCGTTAAAATATTGATATCACCTTTCCCAGAATTAAATGTCATTTTGAACCCCTTTTACCCCAATTAAAATTCTTTTTACTTATAAAACTATTCGTCCTACAAGTCCTAATAGAGGCAAATTTTGCGAATTTAGGTATAATTTTCCAAGCATTATTTTTCTGTCTGAACTTCGGAGCCAGGTTTTGAAATCTATATCAGGGAGTGATATAGAGATACGCGTCTTTGTTTTTGGTGTTAAAAACGGTTTTAAATTTGCTATAGTTATTGTTTTCTCTCCGAATCCTATCGAAAACTAATTTAGTATTTTGATCAGGGAGCGAATTTATATATATAATTTATATTTATATATATATATATATATATATATATATATATATATATATATATATATATATATATATATATATATATATATATATATATATATATATATATATATATATATATTTCAATAAAAAGTTATTAATCGTTAATCCCTATTAATTGCATATTTTTTAATCATAATTTCGGTTATGGAAAATTGAGATTAAATGCAAACCCTATGTGTGACGGAGGATTAACTGTTTGATTCTGTGAATATTTTTTATTTTTTTTCTTAATTCTATTAAGGAAGGATGATTTTCTTCCGGAAAGTTACAGCTATGATCCAGGCTTTTAACCCAAATTGACTTAGCGCACCCATATGGTAACGCAAACTACGGTTGGATAAAATGCTATGTAGCGTAGAAGATACTAAAAATTTTGAACAAATTTTAATTACATTTGATCATATGGAATCTTGTTAATAATATTACCATAATAAAAGGTCATTAATATTATATGTTTGGAAGCAAGTGATCCTTTTGTAAACCTTTTAAATTATTATTGTTAAAAATGTAAAAAATTAACGACATGAAAAGGTAATTCATACATTTTTTGACACCGTGTTAATTTTTAGAATAATCTTTTATGATTTTTATATAAATAAGAAGTACTATATTATATTGGTATAAATCAATAAAATATATATTGATGGCGCTCCCATATGGCAACGTAGACTATATATCTACGTTGCCATATGGGAGCGCCAGGCATAACATAGAAATTTTTTTCGTAGTACATTTCTTTGAAAAATGTGTCAAGAAATGTAATTTTTTTGGTAAAAAACTTGTTTTTCTGGAAAATTATCCATCAAGAGTTTTAAGGTGACAATGATGAATATGTCTGATGGATTTTCATCCACCGACCTAAAAATTATAGTGATATTAGTGACGAAGTCGATGCTGGTAACGTTTCTTACAGTAGAATTTCACGTTAAGTCCTTGATACATTACTTTAAACCAAAATGTGATTGTTTATCATTATAATTACAAAATTGGAACATCGAAAAGCAGAATATTTATGTACATAATGACATTTGTGTTAAAATTTGTTGTCAGCATCAGGGAAAATAGAAAGGAAGTCTTAAATAATTATAGTGTAGGACTCCAAAAGTCATTTGCTACTCTGTAAATTATATTTAGTGGATGTCCTTCAATATTCAAAGGTGGATTCCTATCACAATAGGTTTTTATGATCGTGATAAAAGTCATTTTTTAGTACTAACAGCAACAATAAGGCGTTATATCGTAGAATGCTCCAAATAAAGGGGTGTACTTAATGCTGAATGTTTGATATGTAAATTATACCATATTAGAACTCATATATACTTGCATCTCCTTAAGAAATTTGCCAATATAAAACATTTTTTTGAAAAGTTTACTGATTTTCTTCCTAAAAAAAAAAAAAAAATATCTATGTAGTGCCTGGCGTGACCATACGTTAATGGCCCGTTCTGCTGGACCTAGAGACCAAAACAAAATTTTATATAATAGATAAATTTTCTTAGGCCCCATAGACTTAAATTTGAAAATTTCATCATTTTCTGAAACAAAAAACATTCCCGGTCAATTTGGGTTAAGGCCGTTTAAACTTTTATATTTTTGCACCAAGGTTGTCTCAGATAAATCAAAAAGTAATATAAAAATATCTTAAATATTTATTTAACTTCAAGGGGTCTTTTCTAATCCTTTTTCAAGAAATTACTTGAAAGCCGATTAAAATTTGGGCTTAATGGGTTAAAATGTTCTACAGATATTTCCTTCGTTTGATTTTGCTAGAGTCTCCAAAGGTAAAAAATTATACGATATTTCTTATATAGACGCCTGTTTGAAGCCTAAAGACGGCAAAACGACTGGGCCGATTTTCCTGAAATTTTCACACCGTGTTTCTGTATGTGTGGACGGAATTATAGGCTAATTTTTATTGAAAAGGTTTAAATGGGTGAAATGCTACGTCTACCTTAAAAATTAAGTATTAAAGGTCTTATATCTTGGAAACTGCAACAATTAGAGTCTTCAAATTCAGCATGGACAACTTTAATATTCATATAAACATTTGTGGAAAAAATGGTTGAACTAGCTACAGTGAACGTGTCACCTCCCATATAAATAAAATACTAAAATTCGTATATCTGGGAAAACTATAACAGTCAAAGTCCACAAATCGTGTATGATGAAATTTAGTGTCGATATGAATATTTTGGTTAAAAATGGGCGGACTAGCAATAGTAGGCGTAGCAACTTCCATATAACATGGATACTAAAACTTGTATATCCTAAAACTTGTATATCTTGTATATCCACCATCGATATACAAAGCTAACGCCTCCTCATTTGTGTACGGAATTGGTTGTGGAGGAGAAAAGCTCATTTTATTTTATTTTATTTTTTATTTTTAATGCTCTAGAGGAAGAAGAATCTACAGTTTTGACTATGCTTGCATCACTTCGTTTCCCAGACTTATAAAGCAGCAAAAGTCAGTTCTTCTGCCGACTAAGTCTCTAATAAAGTAGCAACATTTCTACGCTTTGTTCTCTCAGTTTTATATAAGAATTCCTTAGAAGGCCTGCCATAATTGGAGGTCGAAGGTCCATCCAAGCATCCTTCATCACGAAATGATGAAGAAAATTTAGATGTAATATTAAAATAACCTTCTAACCTATATTTATTTGTATTTTCGAACGTCAGCCTTGTTCGACTGGCTTGTGCCCACTTTTTCGTTAAAATGCATACTAACATTCGAGCAAATTGCCTTACTTTTCTGTAATAGCTATCCGTTTCATCATTCTTAATACCAATATTAGCAGCAACGTGTTTAACAACAGCATCAGTTTTCTTAGTTAGTTGTTTTTCATTACGCCAAATATTATACAGATCTTTCCTTGTAATGGACATGTTAAACACTAAATGAAATAAAAATCGTTTGGGCAAAAACCGGCAGCTAATTTTTTCAATATTAAAAAGCTACATATATATAGATGATGACAACATAAAAACTAAAGCTTAAGTACGATAAATTGCAATTTGCAATTCTAATTGAATTCGGACATTAAACAAAAATTTCACATTTAAAACACGCATGTACATAATTGCATTTTATTTCTAAACAAAACATATTTTATGAAAAATTTAAACACTAATTTTACTCATACCTTTGTTATATTAATTCCACCAACAAATTTTTTTTAATTGTTCTTATTATTTTTTTACGACAATTTCACTTGCACTATTAAATGTCACTTGAGATATTAATTTTTTAGCAAAGAAGCAATTACTTGTATTTGAAGCAATATGTCAATGCTAGTGTAGCTATTTAAAGAAAAAAAATATTTCCTTCTTTCTTTCTTAGCTTTTGAAATATTTAAAAAAAATTACTTTTGTCCGTCTAGATTGGGGTTTTGGACTACAGTGCGCCTCAAACTAGGCAATGAAATATAACATAAAATCAAAAGTTTGTTGATATTGTTAACAATATTATTTACCTAGCAAAATTCGAAGTACAAAATTTTTTGTACAACATTTTAACCCATTAATCTCAAGCTTTAATCGACTTTTATGTAACTTTTTAAAAACGAACTAGAAATTACCCTTTATATTGAGAGATAAATGAATATAAAGTTCTAACTATATATGTTAAAATAAATGAGCTTCAAACTGCATTATTTTTTTCGATTTATCTGAGACTACTTTGTTGCAAAAATAGAAAACTTTAGAAAGTAATAAAACAAAAATTTTAACTATAAGCGAAAAATCCCTCGGAAGGTTTATTACACTTATCAAGAGCTATCAATTGCAGATGGAATGATTAGGTTATCTTTAAGTTATCTTTATGATCCTCAATGTGTCGCATAGTGTTATTTACAATTTAAAGATTGTTATTATTATTTTTTTATTATTATTATTATTATTATTATTATTATTATTTATTTTTTTGTCCTGTCTTTTAAAGAAATACCCTCTACATTAGAATAAATTTAATTATAATATTTAAATACATATTTTTGTTCAATTAAAAAAATTAATTTTCTATGAATGACTGCTTAACCAATTAATGCCCACTGTTACGTATATGTAACGCGACAATGTCTAAGTTTAAAATTATATTGTCAAAAAACGGAATAATATAAACTTAAATTTTGTTATGAATTGTGTAATTTAATATTCGTCCTGCATCCTCAAATGTTTTTTCTTCACTTTCTCTCCCGTTATTGTGGCAATAAGTGATTTTGTAAAGTTCATTATTTGAAAGCTTCAAAAACTCGATTTTAACAGCATGAGGTTTGCAAAAAGGCTTATTAATTACGTTCAACATATTTTAAAGAAAAAGTTTCTTTGTATAATAAAAGAAAACACATCAAATTTGTTTATTTGATTGTTTAAAAAAATATAAGGCGTGTCCGACAAAAATTAGAATGTGAAAAAAAAGTGTTACGTATATGTAACACTGGGTCATTCTCAGTATTTTTTGGCCCCTTATATTTTCAATACAAAAGGACTAAATGAAAAAAAAAATTTTCAATTAAAATATACTATTTGAGCAGTAATTATGATAAATTGTTTAAACAATTTATTATAGCACCGTTCTCGTTTATTATTAGCAGTTTGATAAATATTGTGGGTATTAATAAGTAGGGGGCCTACAAAAATTTCGCTCTAGGCACTATACACGCATTCAGTCAGATTTATTTTTGAATATCTTTATTATTGTGCCACATATCTGTATGAAAACGCAGATCATGAGGACGTTGCGATCCTACATCAAGCAGAGGAATGCATTTCCGGTAACCGGAAGTAGTCAATTCGTTCTATATATGAATTTATAAATATAATTAAGTGATGAATTACTATAAATATTGTAAAACTTCTTTAATATATCAATTTAATTGTGACTTTTTTCAAAAAAATTAGCATTTTTTAGGTTTTGCTTATATAGCCCATGAGATTCATATAGAAAATATAAGGTCCAAAAATTATTGAGTAATGCCCACTGTTACGTATATGTAACGGCTGATAACTTCCTTACTAAACCAAATATAAAAAATTGTTCACCGTCAATGTGTTTATTTGCCTCATTTAACATGGTGTTCAAAATTTTAAATCTCTAAGTTGGCTAGATCGCCGTTGGCATTAATGGCTTAACCTCTATAAATTTTAAATTCCACCTCTTGAATTACAATTTAAAATTTGTTCACTTAATAATTTCTTTTTCAATTTAACTCACAGATTTATTGGCCATATTTAAATCATTTCCTTTTAACGTATTTACTTTAAAAAAATTCAATAAAAAATTTCACTAACAATGTTGCAATAAGGTAATCTATTAGTTTATTTCTTCAATTCTTTTACTTCTGCTTGTAGAATATCTGACGGAATCTATGTGTATGTGTTTGTATATTCTATTGAAGAGAAAGTATGAGTTTGTCAATCTATGTGGTATGGAATTTTTATAAACATTTAACCGCAATAAGGTTTACCACAAATTTTATTACATTTACTTGATGACATTTACAACTATGTATGTAAGTTTTCAGTACAATAACAAGGACTAAAACTACTATTGAATATATATGAGGGAATACGTATATGGTCGTTATATAGCCATAGTTATAGAAAGGGAAGGTATACATTGTTTTCTTAAAAACATGATTGAGGTTGTATGAATTTAGTTCTTGAAGAAGCTGGTGAAAAAAGAGGGAAATGGTAGTAAAATAAAGGATTCCTACAATATGCCAAAAACTTAGCAGTCTCATTAGCAGTTTTGAAAATATATTTTTAAAAAATTTTAACTATTTCATAAGGGCTACCTTCCCCGCCAAATACATTTTACGATAGACTTACAAAAAAAAGCATTATGCATGTGTTCTTGTTGTTATTACGACGGTAGTCGTCATAACTTGATGGGTATTTTGTTGCAACTATGTTTTTACGACCCTTATCCTGCCTTCAAATATGCCAATATTGTGTCAAAAAGTAGATGGAGTTAAAAAACACACAACAAAAACAAATAAAACTGAAAAAAAAATCATAAAATAATGGAAGAAACCAGCCGTTGTTGTTAAGACAAGAAGCAACAAAGTCGCAGGGATAAAAAAACAAATAACAGCATACAACATACCAGCCAATAACCGTATTACTCAATATACCAATATACATACATTCACATGCATAAATATTTTTTTTATGATTGATTGTAAATAACTTTAAACGACAAGTTAGTAGTCATCGATAATAAAATAAAAAAATATATAAACGAAACTTTTTTCTCAGTATTATTTGCTGTGGCAGTGTCAGTATGAATTCATAAATGTATCAACATGTTTAAGTATAGAAATTCTATAATAAATATGTGGTTAATATCGTTATGTAGTTGTGGTTGTTTTTTTCAACTCGTATTTGTGGCAAATATGTTTATTTATTATATTTATAGACCACCATAATTTATAGACTTTTTTGAGCGAATAATAGAAGACCATAATATGAAAAAAATATCCATATAATTTTGTTTACCAACTTGACAGAATTATAAAATTTTTAAACATAAAAATAAATTTATTTTTATGGCAAATTATGTGTAAGATAAGAAATATTATTTTATATATTTTGGAAGGGAGTATGTTTTTGTTTCTTGTTTTGCATACAATGATTCATTTCAAACCAAGTTATAAATGTTAGAGAATATTTATTGATTTGGTTTAAAAATAATTTTATAATTTTTATTTTAAAGAAACATTTTAATAATATAACAATATTAATTTAATGAACTAAACACCATTAAAATGAAAATAATATAATGATATTAACTTTAATCTTTAGATTACTTTGGGACATACATCCCAAAGTGATTACTGGAAAAGGGCCTTATATGGAAAAAATGAATAAATATGGAACGATATTTGTAAAATTTTTTATATTAGTTTATTTCTTTTAAATCATCGTGACTAGATGGCATCATTCCCGATAACTCATGTTAATTCATTAACTATATATAAAGTCATTTCCATGATTCTTCTTGAAGACATAGTAAAATATGATTAATTTGCACCTTCGCAGAATAACCGTTGACCTAAGACTCGCTTGTATTGTATATAGAAAATACTTTTGGTTATAGAGAATATGTATAAGTGGCTTCCCTTGATATAGAAGGGTCCTTTAATAATGTGACTATGGATGCATCGAATATATCAAAGCTATTTGAAAAGCTACTGATGGGCATGCTGAAACCGATAGTGAATCGTTTCGATTGTATTCCATCACATCAATTTGGTTTTAGGGAAAAACATAGCACCATAGAACAAACACATAGACTTATTAATATTATATCTAAGACTTGAAATTACTCCCAATTAACTGGTTAATTGGTAGAAATTCAAAATTAAGTCTAGATTGTAAACTGTTGATCTATAACTCAATTATAAATCCTATATGGTGCTATGGTATCCAACTATGGGGCACGGCCTCTGTTTCAAATATTGAAAAAATTCAAAGACTCCAAAAAAAAAAAATACTACGAATGATAACAGCAGCACCCTGCTATGTGAAAAATGATAACATTCACAAGGACCTCAAGGACACGCAGAATCGTATTTGAGGAAGCTTGAAGTACACCCAAACTAGGGTTGCCAGACGGGCTTGAATGAGCTTGATTGTCAAGATATTTTAGGTCTTGTCAAGTTTCAAGCTAAAATACAATTTGTCAAGCTAAAAATATTCTATGCTACTTTAAAAAATTCCACAATTTAAATTTCTTAAAAAATATAATAAATTTAGTCAAAAATAAAAAGTATGGTTTTCTCCGTTACAGATTGTATGTGTTTTGCCCATTATTTTATTGTGAAATTTGTGAGTACTCAACATTAAAAAAATTAAAATTAAAAGCAGCATTGTTCCAAAATCCGTTTCAAATTTTGTAGTACCGGCAGTATTAAAGAATGAATCACTTGATTCAAAGGCTGAATTATTACTTGTTTTTCATAATATAATACATGGACTTAAGCTGGAAGTCCACACCACGCGTTCTACGCGTTTTCGCATTCTACGCGACTGTCAAAAAAGTATAATGAAAGTATTTATTTGGTGCAAGTTAGACGCACAAAAGCGTAGGATACCTTGACGCATAGAACGCGAAAAGTAGTTACTTTTGTAAGCATCACAAGCGGCACGCGTCCAAACGACTGATTTTGACAAGTTGTTTTGTTTTAATTTGTTTAAATTTTTTGATGAAAATGGAGGAAAAATTAATTGAAGCTATAAAAAACATGAAGTTCTTTATAAAAAAAGCTCGCTCATTTGCCAGTTTTGTACGAAATATTTTATTCAAGTATTTTCAATGAAATGTTTTTATTTTGTTAACAGCTGATCAAAACAAATATTGGCGCGTAAAAAGCGTTGCATGTAAATTGAAGCGTAGAATGCGAAGAAGTTCATACCTTCTTCGCACGCAAAGCTTTGACGCAAAAACGCATGGTGTGGACCTCCAGCTTTAAGGCCCAACCAGTCAACTTTCCAACGCAACGCAGAATTAAGAAAAGTAGCGTGAAACATTTTGTACAACCAGTCAACAAAAGAATACGTATCATATGTTTTTGAACATTCATTGTGTAAACAACTCTGTTTTTCGGTTATTTTGTGAACAAAATAATCTACAGGGTTGTTTAAAACTTACGCAGCTACGTAAAAATCTATTTTCTCTAGATTTCTGCGATACGCTACCTAAAATGTTTGTGTCAATAGCTACATACACACGTCTGCAAAAAATAGATTGAAACAGCTGATTGCGATACGATGATTTTTAGTTGAGTGGTTGGGGCTTTAGTTATAACAGTTTAGATTGTAAAGTTAAATTATGTTGATATTTATACTGCGATAGTAAAATTGCTTATAAAATTACTTGTGGTCATACTAAAGTAATAGCAATTACAAGAAACGTATTGGCACCATATTCACAAGAAAAAGTTTCTAGTGCCTTAAAAGAAAGTTTATTTTTGGGACTCTTTAGTGACGCATCAAATATTGGAAATACAAAAACGTATTCATACACAGTGCAATGTTTTAGTATTAAAAATGGTATTCGTAGACAAATTCTGGATTTCTATGTAGGTCCGAATGAAACTTCAACAATGTTTTCAAAAATAGTATAAGAATAACAATAGAAAATAAACTAGATCTTCAAAAAATTACTTTATATAGCGCCAATAATGCAACTGTAAATTATAGTGTTCATAATTCCGTGTTTCAAAATTAAAAAAATAAAAACAATAAAATAAAAAATAATTGCAACTGCAATGTGATAAACAATTGTGTAAAAAGTGCGTTGAATGCTTTTTCAGTCGACGTGGAAAATATCGTAATAAAAGCATTTATATTACTCTGAATTTTATATATTTTTTGTTTAAATTAATTTTTTAGTTCCTAATAAATTTTTTTTTTGAAAAAATTAAAATTTTTTTGGATATACATAATTGATGCGTCTACAATTTTCTTCAGATTTCAGTTTTTTTTAACATTTGTGGTTATGTCAAGTTGATTTGTTTAAAATCAAGCTGAATTTTTCCAAATGTCAAGTTAAACTTCCAAACAATTCTGGCAACCCTAACCCAAACCCACTTGCTCGAAACATAATAAGAAGCAATGGCTACAACCATTTGAGAAGAAGGAACACAACAGACCTCCGCAGAAGCTAAACCCTTTGGATAAATAAATTTTTTTTTCGTCCGACAGTGGTTGGACATTATATAATTTAAGATTTAGATTTAAGATTTGATTACTTATTGTTAGTTCACATAATATCATGAAGATCCAATAAATAAATATAAATGAATTAAAAAAAAAAAAATGGAGGCATTCAATCAACCTGGAAAAACTGAATATACATCAGTCGATCACTAGTCCCATATGGAGACTTCTAATCATATTTAACCACTTGGAAATTTCTCTAGTAAATGGAGTACAAAAAGTAGACTTAGCGTTTATATAGGGAAAGCGAAAGTGGTTCTCAGGATATACAAGATACCATTATTACCACTTTCTTGCCTAAATGGGGTTCAATTAAAGGTGTCAGACAGTACAAAGCAGAGACCAGATTTTAATACTAAAAAAACAATCTTTTTATTTTTATTTCAATCGAAAGATCATCTTTAATGTTAAAACAAGCGCGAATTATATTCGGCCCGGCCGAATCTATATACCCACCATCAACTTTTTCAAATTTTACGTTAATGGGAGGGGGCCGTCATTTTTAATCCCAAACAAACCTTATATAAGACAAATATTTGTGCCAAATTTCGTCCCCCTACGTACGCCCTATCCTGCTTTCAACAGATAGCTAGATCGACTCAGAATCGAACCAGGACCTAGAAAATATATACCTTGTGGGGTCTTAGACGATGCCTTCGACATGTTACATATGGAATGACAAAATCAATATACCCCCCATCTTTTTGATGGTGGTTATAAAAATAATAAAAATCCATCATAATTTTTTTTATTTTCATCAATAGTTTAATTTTTTTTTTTTCATCATGATCGAAATAAAATTATAAATATCTTTTGTGATATTTATTACAAAAGTTGAAAATTATTTTCAACTTTTTTCATCGGATGGAAAAAATTCTAAACAACAACAATTTCATTGAATAAAACAAAAGTATGAATAAAGAAAACAATAATTTAAATTTTTTTTCAAACTGATATTTATTTTTTTATCATGATAGATATTTATTTTAAAAACTAAAAATTCCTCACATATTTTTTTCAACAAATGGAAAAATATTTTGAACATTAAAGATAAAAAAAGTTTTCGGGTGCTTGGTACGAAGTACCTTAGCATTATACTGGACTCCAAACTGTCTTGGCTCCAGAATACCCAGGTTCGAGTGGCGAAAGCAAACATTGCTCTTCATACAGGCGCGGATCCAGCCAAAGCATTTGGGGGGGGAAATTTTTTTATCGTCACTGGAAAAATTATGGTTTTATATATAATTTTTGAACAATGAAAATTTAACCATTCATTTTTTTATTTTCTTACTTAGATGTAAAATTTGAAGTCAATCTGATAACACCGAAACAAGTATCCAATAAACAAATTGAATAAAATTTTTTTTTTAATTTTCAAATCTCACCAAAATTATTATATCAATTACTATAAAAAATTAAAAATAGAAAAAATGTTCGAGTTAAAGAATTTATTAAATCAATCAAGTAGATGATTAAATGAATTAGAAATTTTTATTTGTGAAATAAAATCTTACTTAAATTCAATTTTTACTGGAATATATTATATGTTAATTGAAAAGTGTACGGTAATCATTTTCACTGCAAAGAGGAGCGAGAAGAAAATCTAGTGAAAATTATGTAAATAAATCACTTTATAAAATTTCATACTATTTCAGTCTAAAATTTAAAATTTTTAAAATTTTAAATTTATCTAAGAACAAAATAAGTACTTTGTTTTCATCTAATCTCTGCTACAAGATTATATTTTTGTAGTTTTACTCGAAAAACGATTTTCTTGAGTACATCACCAACCAATTTTCGAGAAAATTTAAAAAAAAAAACAATTTTGAGATTAGTTGCTGAACTAAAAAATTCGTAGCTCCCTAAATGTTAGGTTAATTTTAGATTTTTTAATTGATTAGGAAGAACCTAGCTTTTAACTACAGAGTCATTCCATTTAAAACCAACAAGAAAAATTACGATTTTTGACTTTACATCTCCGAATTTGATGATATTTGGTACAATCATTATTCCTGTCAAAATTAAGACTAATTCAAATTTCAGTGCAAAATAGCTTAAAATATGTATAAATTTGTATAAACAAAATTACAAATACCTTTTAAAGTATTTATGATATGATAATTTATTGAGATGTCATATTAAAGGTATCAAAATTAACTTTAATATGACGTATAACATGATTTTTATTTCAACATCAAAATGGTCCATATCTATATCAATTTTTCGTTTAAGGGTAAATATTTCGAAAAGTGGTCTTTTTAAAAATTTAAAAAATATATGTTAATGATGAAAATGTTCTATAACTGTGGAAAGTATCATTCTGGGTTTCGCAATATTTTAGGAGTTATTACCGCAAATGTCATAATGAATACGAAATATTTATTGCAATTCGAATTGTTTTGTTTGTAATAAAATAGAAAAATCGCCAATTTCTTCCAAAAATCATCCAGATGTAATAAAATTCGGCAAGAATAATATTAACGCTGGTAACGCAAATGCCGTGTTTAAGTTTAAAATGAGAAAAATTGTCTTTTTAAAAATACGAATGTCTCCCAAATTATTTACGTTACAACGTTCATTGAAGTAAATGTCATGAAATTACCTTTAAAATGATACCTGATATATGTTTTTATGTTCAATTTTATTGGTGTATTTCAAAAAGTGGTATCTTTAAATTCGTGAAAAATATATATGTGGATGATGGAACTATTTTGAATGTTCTATGTAAATATCGTGATGGGATTGTACCAAATATTATGAAATTCGGAAGAGGTAAAAAAATCAGCTGGTGATTTTAAATGGAATGACTCTATATTAAAATACTTTTCTATTTTAAAACTTCAACAATGATGTAATTTTTTTTTAGACTGAAAACAATTATTTCTTTCTATCGTCTTAATGATATTTTGTTTACAATAAAATGAGATGCCAATCTTTAAAATAGTTTAAAAAAATCAAAAATTCTATCAACAAATTTTTTATAAAATCGAGTAAGCTCTTTTTGTCTAACTAAAAAAACTAAATCTTTCTATATTCACAGCATTAATGTTGTTAAATTAATTGCGAATTGCATATGTTTTATTGACGTTTATAAAGAAATTATTATTCCAAACCAAAGAAATAAATACGACAACAACCCTGATTATTCTACTTTCAAAAAAGCTTAATAGAAAAAATAAAGGAACTTAAAAAAAAATATAAGCATAACTCCAAATTTTGAGAGGCATTTCAAAAACTAATTTATGATGCTAATTATGTCATTTCCCGAGTTTATTTTTCAATGTTATAGAGTGTATTTAAAAATTAATTTCTAAATATGAAAATTGTTCGCACAGATGTAAGACAAAAAGTACAACATCTCTTTAGGAAAGAAAAAGAAAAAACAATTTATTTTCTTCAGTACAATTTTCAGAATATTTGGGGAAAATTAAGCGAAAAGTATTATTTTTGTCATCATCTTTCAGGAAAATGGTAGACATTTTCTTGAGAAAATGTTAAATTAATGGTTTTTATTTGAAGAATTATTTATTAACACAAAATTATGAATATTTTAAATAAACATTTTTTAAATATTTTTCTTGAAAAATTACAATTTTCAGACTTTAATTATTTCATTTATTAATTAAATCTGTATAGGGAACCAAAATTCCCATCATATGTTAAATTTATTAAATCTAGAAAAAAAAATATTATTTTTTGTGTAAAAGAGCTGGGAAAACATTTGTGTTCTTCATCAAAAAAATTTTTAACATTTATTAAATTTCTTTATTTTTGATGTTAAAAAATTGCTTCGTACGAAATTTATAAAAGATTCTGATTTATAAAATAAAAAATATTTTTCATGAAGTCAAAATATTTAAGTATATTATTAAAACATTAAATAGTGTAATTTCTATATGACTGATGAAACTAGCACTTACACAATAATTTTGTTAATTGACATATACATTTTTAATCGTATGTAAAGTTTAAGCTGGAATTGCATTTCCTATATTTCTTTTATTAAGCAAGTCCCAATTTTCAAAACCCATTTATTACCTTAAAAATTTTCGAAGGAAAAGTAAGATAAATACTTTTTTCTAAACATAGTTTGGCCGTTTTTATACTATCTTGACGATAAATTCATTTCGCCTTCTTTTATTTTCACTAAAGACAATTTTTTTATTTTTTCCTTTTCCTATTGTAGATTTTTAAATTTTCTTAGTTCGAAATCCATTTTGGGGGGGGGAAATTTCCGATTTTCCCCCCCCGTGGATCCGCGCCTGTCTTCATATCTGTGGAAAAGCAATAGATTTTTACGAAAATATTGACTATTATATAACTAAACCTTTTCTGAACCGAATTTCAATATCAGCTGATCCCACTCTTATAACTGGATCAGTTGAGGTTTATACTGATGGATTTAAAACTACTGTAGGAGTTTGGTGATGGGAGTAGAGTCTAAATTTTCTGATATAAGAATAATATTTCTTTCAAACTATCTAGATCAGTGCAGTGTTCTTCAAGAGGAGATCTCGGAGAGAGCGATAAATTGGCTAAATTTCTACAGGGTATTTAGATAGTCAAACCGCGATTAAAGCTTTCTCGGGAATTATATAATATTAAAGCCGAGACGTTCGCTACGAATATTTGTGGCCATTGTTACTGGCCACTGAGTGGCTTGTGTGCATGCTAGGAGACTTAGACTCCTTTTTAATGACTATTGCATGAGTTACTATAATGGGAAAAAGGAGGAGATATAAGAGCATTTGCCACTGCACCGCTCTTGTGATTATTAGGACTTCAAACCTGCTTTCTCTGGAATTGATATCAGATTGATCAACTATTTTATATATGCGTTGGGTTGGTTCGATTTCAACATTGACGTGGACATGTGAACAAACTCCACATGATACATCAGGGTAACACAACAGGATCAGCAAGAGCCAAGTACTTTTTTAGAAAAGTGGTCATAAATACTTTTCGAGTTTTCTTCTAAAATGGTTTTCAAAAAATTCATAAGTTTCCAGCAAAAAAACAATCAAGAGCTTCCGAAAAAGATCATTTTTACCAGAAGTAGAACAAAGTGCCTATTTTGAACTTTTTTGGAAGTTCTTAATAATTACTTCCAAAAAAGTGAAAATAAATGAATTTTTAGCGGGATGAACAAGAAGTTTAAAAGAAAAACATCTTACCAATGACAACCATGTGTTAAAAAAAGAACTTCTGCAGCTCTTTTTCACCACTAAGTTATTCTTTCCAGTGATAGCACAATGTTAAATTCATGGCTTTTTCAGTTCCTTTTTTGCTGGGTTTTTACAAAAATGGATCAATCAAATGAAAGAACGCCCGAAAAAGGGCATTTTTTACTTCATGGCTTTCAATTTCTATAATAATTTGCATACGCAAGCTTTATTAAGCCTTTTATTAATTTCAGTCTTCAGTTTCGTGAAATTGCAAAACTCGCGAATTTATTTCGCTTTTTTACTTTCTCAAAAACCAACAAAATTTCAAAAGTATGTAACCTTGAATAGCAATATCTCTGAGAAGGTCTTGTGAATTTTAATGATTTAAACTGCCTTTGAATTTCGCATGTGGCGGCTTTTTAACGAACATTTTAAACATAAGAAAGATTAAAAAAAAATGCATTTTAATGCAATTGCATTTTTTAAATGCATTCTTCTTTAAATATGCTATTAAAATTTTTTAATTTTTTAACATAATTGAAAGGTTTGGTATCTTTACATTCAAATAAAAGTGTCAAATGAGTACACAGTCTTATCGACTGCTCATACGCACAGTGTGCGACTCAGAAAATGCAATGGAAATAATTATGGAACTTTGGAACGACTGCAACGATTTCTATGGATAGGAAAATTTGTCTTCTTTTTTAATATGCAAAAAAAAAATTTAAAGTACTAAAATTTGTTGAAGACTTTTTGCAAAAAATACTGAGAAGGCATGGATTTGTAATTTTTTGCATATTTTTCATTTTCAATTATGCAATAAAATTCTTGTTTGTGAATATTTTTGAATGAAATTTCAAACATAAGTACATTTTTTGGTGTTTAATTTAAAGCACTATTCACTTTTTTAGATTTGGCTACAAAAATCCCATAATTTCTAAAAAACTTTAAAAAAATTTAAAAAAATGGGATTTTTTACATTGTTTGCTATATCTTTCCAACCGATAACGGGGAGCAAACATTTTTATTGCAAAATAAATTAGAACACTTCAGACTAAGTAAAAGGTATAACTTTTTTTTGATTCAAGCTTTGCGAAAAATTTGGGAAACCCTGGTTCTCGCAAAATTCGATTTTTAAAAGCAATTTTTCCTTTAGAGTATTTTGTGTTTAGTTATCTTTCAGAAAAATATAAATATTATATATGTTACTTTAAAAAATTTGTATATAACAGAAAAAGAATGATACCACATTTTTGGCAAAAAAGCGGGAAAAAATCAACTTTTTTTGAAAGTTTAAATTTAAATGCTTGTAACTTTTGACTCCGTAAATATTTTTTCAAAATTCTTTCTTTGCACAATTTTTCTATTTGATGTTAATGAAATTGAAAAAATTAAAAAAAAAAAAAAAAATTGGGTGAAATTTGAACCCGCTGTAGCGAAAATACTTCACCAAGACAGGCTAAAAAGTAAAAATTTTAATCTTTGAAGCTCAATATCTCCTAAACTAAAAGAGATAATATATGCATATTTTTTGTAGATCTTGACTAGCAGAATCCTCCCATATAAAAATCTTTGAAATCGGTTCAGATGTAAGGAATCAGGATCGTTTTTAATAAATTTTATACCCGAGGTGTCCAACTTTGGGACCCTGTGGACTCGCCCTCTGTAAGTTTATATGGTCCAAACTCAAAACTTAAACTTGTCTACACCTCTACTATTACCATGTGAAATCGGTAATAGAAATCGGTGCAGCCATTCCAAAGTTCTATAATTATTTCTATTACATTTTCTGAATCGCACACTGTGATACATCTGGCTAAAAAGTGGCAATGCTATTTTCATTTATATTTTCATCACTCAACTTTTAACTAGACAATCAAACAGCGATATGTAAAATTGATAGAAAAATAAAATTATATAAGTGAGATTTCTCACAAGTTCTCAGAGAATGCTTGTAGTAATGTTTTACTTTACATTGTATTTTAGCCCTGTATTTTTAATGTTTGTTAAATTTTACATTTTACTTTACATGCGGAAACACACATCACTGATTATAGTCGAGACATAAACCTATTAATTTCTGTTATATTAATTTTCTATTTAACCCTTCTGTCTGTCTACTAAATGATGTGAAAAACATTATGAAATTTAAATAATTTTTTAGAATAAATGAAATTGAAAAAAGATTCGGCTGTGCCGATTTTGTAAATCTAACATAAATAGTTTTTATGGGTAATAGAGTTTGTTAAAAAATAATCATAAAATGTTCATTAAATATCAATAATTTCGATTTATTTGTGCGAATTTATATACAAAAATAATTAAATTGATGATCCTGTAAAAAAATATTAGTAAATTTTTAGCCTTTTTAAAGCTATGCTAAGAATAAAAAAGGCTAGAAAAAAAGCTAGAAGCTAAAACGAAAATTTTGAGGCTAAAAGCAAAATAAAAAGGCTAGATTTAGCCTTAAAAAGGCTAAACTGGCAACACTGTTCACCATATTACCATCTTACTATCTCATCGACATCATATTACCATATTACCGACAAATAATAAAATTTTCGCCTTAACGTATGCTTTCATATTTTCACATATATAAATCTAAATTTTTTTCAAACTACGAAAATTTGAATATATAAAAAAAAATACAATCATAGCAGGCTTTGTTTTTAAAAAATAAACAACAACAATTCCATATTTATTTATTTTTTTATGTGTGTATATACAAACTGGCTGCATATACAAAGAACAACAACAACACTGTTATTCATTATATTACTGCTGTTTCTAACTAAACTACTTGTCTATACAAAAAACAAAAAACGTCACTAATAGTCATTACAATACTTAATATACAGGTTTGTATGTGTATTTATATTCTTAACAGATTTGTTTTTGGACCATAACTCTGTTGATTATAAACGAATTTGGTTTATTAAAAAAAACGAAATTTTATAAAAACATTTATGACTGATCTATATAAAAATAAAAATCTGTAGCTTGAACAAGGGCTTCAAAAATAAAAAATTCGTTTTCCCCGATATCTCAGTTATTACTGAACCGATTTATTTCATTTTTTCAGAACAAAAATTCAAAAAATAATTTCCGAGCCCCCTTTAAAAATTCGAAGTCCCTGGTATATGCAGAGGCTTCAGAAACAGAAAAACCGGTTTCAAAAACCGGTTTTTAATGCATATCTCCGCCATTTATAAACCGATCCTACTGATTCAAAAAAACGAAATTTTATAAAAATATTTGTGACCGATTTGTATAAAAATAAAAATCTATAGCTTAAACCAGGGCTTTAAAAAATAAAAAATGCGTTTTGTCCGATATCTCAGTTATTATTGAACCGATTTATTTCATTTTTTCAGAACAAAAATTCAGAAAAAAATGTCCGAGACTTCTTTGTAAAAACGAAGTAACTAGTATATACAGAGGCTTCAGAAACTGGAAAACCGGTTCTAAAAACCGGTTTTTTTAACATATCTCCGCATTGTATGAACCGATCTTGCTGAATTCCAATAGCAAAATTCTCGAAAGCATTTCCGATCGTTTGATATATATATTATATATGTCAGTTATCGGTGGGCTTCATAAACGCCATTTCAACCGACACACGGACGGACGGAGGGACGGACGGACGGACATGGTCCTATCGTCATCATTTCTTACAAGGATCCCGAAAATGTAAACTTTTTTGCTCTCCGACGAAAATTGTGGGAATTACAAACGGAATGACAAACTTATATATACCCTTTACACCTGTGGTGAAGGGTATAAAAATTTGATGAAGAAAAAAATGTTTGATTAAACAAAAAGCGCATTACAAAAATTCAACAATCTCAAAACCTGATAGTTTTTTTGACAAGTTTTTTCAACAACATTTTCAACAGATTTTATTATATTTTATGTAATTAGTTAAAAAACAAAATTATCTATCCAATAAAGTATATTTGAAGTCAATACCGCTATTAAATAAAAAAATAAATGATTTTGAATTAGAAAGTTTGCAAAAATTAACAAACAGACTGACAGAAGGATGGATATCAGAGTTCTTTAAAAAAAATTCTTAAAATACATCTTCTATTACTTACCGATTAATATAAAAAAACAAATGTAAATACTAAAATATTGATATCACCTTTTCCGGAATTAAGCGCCATTTTCGACCCATTTAACCAAAATCTATAGAAGGACGGACATTACCATTCTGCCAAAAAAGTTTTAGAATTCTAAAAATACATTTTTTATTTACTAATAAATAATAAAACATGATTATAAAAATTCGGATATCATCATTTTGTGACGGACATTATCATTTTGTGAAAAAAATCTTAAAATTCAAAAATATTTTTTTTTTACTTATCAATAAATAATAAAGCATGATCATTAAAATATTGATATCACCTTCCCCTGAATTGAGCGCCAATTTCGACCCCCTTTATCCCAATGTGCATAAAATATAGAGACATATTACATTTATTTAGCAAATGGCCCCACTGTGCGTCTATCATTTTTATTATTATTATTTTATTTTTTTTTTGAATATTAAGTATTATTTTTCTTCTTTTATTTTTTCATTAATATATTTTTCAAATATAAAATTTTGCTATGTTTAATATCAATCATAATAAAATCCAATGTCATTGTAAATTTATTCATTCATTCTTTCTTAGTCAAATTTACATTATTTCAAATTACAATGGACTAGTATGTTTGTGTTCGTTTATAGAGTTACTGACTAAATTTTGTTTTTATATTTAAATTTATTTTGCATGTTTATTGATGGAAAAGTTAATTTAATAAATTTGTATTCTATTTTATATACTTTTTACAATAGAATAAATAGATTGTAATTTTGTATGACCTAAAAAATGTAGGAAAATAAAATTCAATTTATTTATTTTTTTTAAGTATAATAATGGAATTGTGGCTTTTGAACGATGCCAAGAAGAGTTATATGATAAGGTAAAATTATGGTCAGTAACAAAATTTAAAAAATTTTATAAAAACCAAAAAATACAAGATAATATTATTTAGGTTTGCTTCCATAAATTTAAAATTAAATTTTTGTATATAACGGAATATATTTTTTATTCTTTTATATGCTTAAAGTATGCCATCAAATTTATGTATATTTTTCTTATTACTCTTAAAAGAAAGCTTTGAAAAACACTATGTTTTTATTACCTTTACAAAAATACTTACTGCTAAATCTTTTACATGCTCCCTTCTGAAATTATATAACTCTCTCTCTGCATACCTATGAACATTCATATCACTTGTATTCATATTGGCATCTAAGTAGATTCTAAACTAAAGTCACTGCAATATGTTTCAAATAACCTTTTTACGCTTTCAAAAAAAAGATAAAAAAGGCGCGCAAAGTATTGCAGTATTGCATTAGATGTTCCATTTCTTGCTTTCTGTTTTTTTACTCTCATTTTATAGTTTTTTATTGAACAACATTTACAAGTTTCATGGGAATGTTGTAAATCAATGTTGAACTTTTATTACAATCGTCAACAGCATACTAACACTACAACCACGACTAGTTTTATAAAACAAAAATCTAAAGAGAATAGGGTAGAGATTGAACAAAAGAAATAGTTGAAAAAATACTTAAAATAATAACAAGAAAAATATAAAAACTGCTAATACTAAAAAAACAACAGAGTCAAACAGTAATACAGAATAATCTGAGGGTAATCTGAAAAATGTTTCAAAATAATTCATACTTTATTATGTTGATTTTGGGTAAATATTATAAGCAGTGTGGCCAGTTTAGCCTTTTTAAGGCTAAATCCAGCCTTTTTATTTTGCTCTTAGCCTCAAAATTTACGATTTAGCTTCTAGCCTTTTTTAGCCTCTTTTAATTCTTAAAATTGTCTTAAAAGGGCTAAAATTTTTAGTATTTCAACAAAGAAAAAAATAACTTTATATTTGTTTTTAATAATCTTATTTTTCCAAAATTATGAATTTATACCTTTTTTGTGTATTAATTCGCACATAAAATCGAGTTTATTAATATTTAACAAAAATTTTCGCCTGCGTTGCACTAAGCGGCATTTACCCTGAAAAGCTGGCCAAAAAGGCAAAAATGAATTTAAAGAAATTTAAGAAACTGAGTATGTAGTTCGATAGACAACAAAATTCTGCATTATATAGTGAATTTTCACGACTTTAAGTTGAGATTTGTAGATTTGAGACGATGTCAAAGTCAGGAAAGTGAAGAAAATTAAATGCGTTTTTTGGTGTTTTTTTGAAATTTTAACAGGTTTATTTCGTTCAAAATTTAAAAATAATAAAAATTTCACAAATTAAAAATTTACCCTTTTTCTACCAAAAAACGAAACACACAAGATTTTTAAAACTAAAAGTAGCAAGTTTTCAAAAAGTGTTATATACCGTAATAAAATATGAAATCTCTACTTTTGGAAATAAGAAAAAAGTTTGCGCGAATTTGCGCAATTATTTTTGGCGATTTTTTGAAATTTTTACTTTTTTTGAAAAATTTACCCTTTTTCTACCAAAAAACGAAACACACAAGATTTTTAAAACTGAAAGTAGCAAGTGCTCAAAATTTGTTATATACCGCAATAAAATATGAAATCTCTATATTCAAAAACATGTTTCCTTTGAAATTTTTACCTTTTTTAATTAAAAATGTACAAAAATATTATTGTACCTGGAATTCATTCACAAATTAAAAAGGGGTTTTTACACATTTTCCAAGAAAAGAGTTTTTAAAGTCAAGGTAGTTGAAAATTATAATTTCCGAAATTTTTACCTTAACGATTGTAGTTAGTTTCACTTTTTAAGTATTTTTAAGTTAAGTATTAAATAATGTAAAATAAATATTATAAATAAATATTAATTATCATAAAACTTTAAAAACTTAATTACATATATCGACTATTATAACAATATGAGATGTATGTTTGATTTTCTTAATGGGCCGTATGTGGTACCTAGGGGCACTAATGACCCGATCATAATAAAATCAGGTTAAATGATTCACATTCATATTAAACATGGTCATGTCGAATTTCATCGAGGTAATAAAATTTTTAAGTCAATTATAATTGCTAAACATACTTTCTTAAGGGGCCTTATTTTGGACCTAGGGGCAATTATGGACCGACCATAACAAAATTTGGTAATACGATACCAATGTTTTTAAGCGAAATCACTGACCGATTTGAACCAAAATCTGTTGGGTTCATCCTTGGGCCTAATTAACACTAACACTATCAAAAAATTCCAGCCAATAACTCAATAAACACTTCTAATAATTTTGGCCAGGTTTTCAGCCAAAATGCCTGTTTGTGCGTTGCTTCATTTTCCAAATCAAATATAACTTAACCCATTTTATGGACTTACTTAATCAATTCTTATAATTATTTTTTAATAAACTTCATTAACCATAAAAATTCCTTGTTAATATTACTTTAAAAAATTTAAAAATATTTTAAATGTATACTTTAAAAAAGATCTACGCTACTTATGATGTTTTTGGAAATAATAAAAGTTATAAATGCGAAAAATCAACCATAACTTTGGAATGGAATTATAATTCAAAAATGTCGAAAAATCAAAAAAATGTTAGCTTTTTTCTAGCTTCTCTGACCTTTTTTAAAGTTCATTTTAACCTTCTTTTTCTCACCTACTGGCAAAACTGATTATAAGAAGACATTATTTAAGTAAAAATAGTATTTTACTCATACGCAATAGTGCCATCTGTGTAATTAAAATTAGTAATAAATCTGTATCTCCCAAAGTACAGGTCGAATCGAATTGACATGTATGGGACAATGTTTTATTAATCGTACTTAATTCTTAATTATGTTAACGTATAAAGAAATAAAATGTAAAAAAATATATAAAGTATTGTGTCGAAAAAAAGATTCCATGCTGTTTTTTACTAGATATTGTTGATGCCCAAATATCGAGTAACACATGCTTGAAAAGAAACCTTTTAGGTTACAGTTTTAATGAAAACTGTTCTTTAATTCATCACTCGTGTTAAAAGTTATATTGAATTGAAAATTAGTGAAATCTCTGAGGAAATACGCCATGTGATGCACTTTTACTAAAAAAAAAAGGAAAAGAAAAAAAAATTTTTAAGTATGCTGTGAGTAAACCCCGGACCCAAAAGTAGTTTGGACGAATCCGTTCAGTAAATTTATATGTCAAAAATCTGCTCTGGTCGTTCAGTCACTGTATGTATGAGATTTTACAACTGGTAGAGCAAGACCGGCACGCAAGCTATAAGTATAAAGCTGAGGCACTAAACATCAACCACATGGCAGTTGGGAATAATTTGGAAAAAGGCTGATAAGCTAGATGTTTGGTTGCAACATATATTATCGCAAAAAAATTTGATTAACCGAATTACTATCAGTGTTACATTCCTGAAACGGAACAAAATCGAACCATTTTTAAAACGGATCATTAAGGGCGATAAAAAATGGATATATTAAGATAATATTGAACGAAAAAAATCATGGTCAAAAAGCAGTGATCCATCACAAACGACTTCAAATCCTGATTTGACGGAAAACAAGGTTATGTTGAGTGATGAAATTAGAAGGGAATTATCCATTATAAGCTGCTACAAAAAAGCGAAGCTATCAATTCTATATTCTGCTGATCACAACTCGCCCGCTTGAATGAAACAATCAATAATGAGCGATCAGAATGCCAGACCACCATTTGTTTCAGTCTCGACATAACTCTCTTGATGGTTGAAAAAGGCCAACCAACCAAAGCTGCTGTAAATTACTTTGTCAAGTTTTTCACCGATAAATCACAAAAGTTCTACAGCGAAGAATTAATACATAGATAACATAGATAATAATGGCGAATTTTCATTTAATTAAAATTGATTTTCAATAAAGAAAATTTAGTTCAAAAAATTTCCAAAAAACCACGAATACTTTCTATATGACCTATAAAAAATAATTATTTGAAAATTAAAAAAAGAAATAATCCATTATCATTGGGTTGAAGTTTTGAGGTTAATATCTTACATTCATATCACCATTACGATCGGCGCACGTTGGGGTAAAATGTGTCAAAAGTGGCGCTTAATTGAATTTTAAAATGTAAAATTTTGTAATAAAGTTGGATACCAGATAAAAATAGAAAAAATTATGTATCAATATCAATTAAAATTTAAGCTAGGTTGTGTTGCTTTCTTATAAGGAGCTGTCAAAGTTAAGAATTTTTTTTCATTTTTGAAAAAAGGTAAAAAATTAAATTTTCATCAGCTTTCAGTAAATTTCTTTTAAATAAAAAATCTTTTGTTATTAAAGTGTACTTTTCTTCAAGTATTTGTAAATTATATTTTGTCCTAATATTTTAGTTATTTTTTTGAAAATTGTCCTGAAATACACTAATTTGCAACTTTCTTGGAATGCAACTTAAAATGTTACAGGATGTTTGTTCTGAAAATTTTCTAAAAAATAGTATATATTGTCCACTTTAATATTATGAAAAAGAATCGTGCGCATATATAGACCGATTTGAGAAAATAATTAAAAAAAAAAAACTCCAGTAGATTTCATACAAAAAATAGCTTAAGTGCAGACATTTTCTTTGCTTTATCAAACATTAAACAGTGGGAATAAATCTGTAACTTCTAATGGGCTAGTTGGATTTGCATGTAATTTCACATAGGCTTAGGGAAGCATTTTGGGTTTAGAAGCAGAATCCAATATATGCATCAGGAGCGGAACTATGGGGTTCAAAATAGGGTACTAGTGTCATGGAAAATGTTTGACCTCTAGCGAATTTCTGTTTCTTACCCGAATTCCAAGATTTTTATATCTCCTTAAAGTCCCTGATAAATCCTTTCTAAAACATGCTTGCATGTACTACTTATCTTATATATTTTTCGAGTTATATATATTTGAAATTTCAAAAATCTCAATTTTATTAGATCTTGGTTAAGATTTTTCCATATATAGCCAAATATTTTCAACCGATTTTATTATATTTTATGTAGTTGTTTAAGAAGCAAAATTATCAACCGAACAAAGAAAATATTGAGTCGTTATATTTATTGAGTCAAAAGTTAAACGATTTTGAATTGGAAAGTTTACAAAAATTAATTAACAGACGGACGGAAGTACGGACATAAGAATTCTTTCAAAAAGATCTTAAAATTCGAGAAATATTTTATTTCTACTTTTTGAATAATATGAAAACAAAATGAAAGTATTAAAATATTGATATCACCTTTCCCTGAATAAAGTGGCATTTTCGATCCATTTAACCTAAATGTATAGACGGCTTGACGGACATTACCATGCTGCCAAAAATTATTTTAGAATTCTAAAAATGCATTTTTTTACTAACTAATAAATAGAAAAAAATGCAACGTGATCACCAAAGTTTGGATATCACCTTTTCCTGAATTAAGCGTAATTTTCGTCCCATTTAACCCAAATGTATAGATGGACGGACGGACATTACCATTCAGCCAAAAAACATCCTATAATTCTAAAAATGCATTTTTTACTTACTTATAAATAGTAAAATTAAATGAGATCATTAAGGTGTTGATACCACCCTTCTCTGAATTATGTATAATTTTAGATTTAATTGAAATTAATTAATAAATTCAACATGAATTGCTAAATTTTGTCTTATGTTTTCAATCATGGTAAAATAAGTTAGGGTTGATAGGACAAATGAGGGATTCTGATTTCAAATTCATATACGCCATCAGAATATAGGAAGGTGCGGGTTATGAGACGTAGTTTCCTAACAATAACTAGGAAATATTAGTAACATTAGAAAATCACAACTAACTTCTCATTTTCAAATCTAACTATATTGAGGATTTTGTTTAGTAATATGGTTATCTGGTCCACGTAGAGTAATATGTTAAGTTAATTTTTAAGGGAGTCTATATAAAAATAAATAATATCTACAAATCTTGAGATTAGATAGAGAAGAACAAGAACTTCCCCACCCGGCTGAAACTAGCGATATTATGGCTCCCACCTTCCTTCTGATATCTAGCTTTACTTTCGTTTCCTTTGTGTTATATTTGAACTTGAATTCTTCCTTAGTTGAAGGGTTTTATTACAGCTCCTTCAAAAAAAATATGTAGACTAGATGGAATTCCGCATGCTAAACTCGAATCTGCTTTCAGTTTATTTTCATCAGGTCTGGATTTTTTTTATGGGCGTGTATAATATTGTACCTTAAATATGCCGATTACTCGAGTATATTTTACTATTACTTGATAACGGTGTGCACGATTTATATAAATGATATACCAAGATATGCGGAATAAAATTAGCTTTGAATCGTTTTACTATCAAATTTTTATTCGCTCAACAGTTAAAACATTTTAAAAAGTGAAAACATCAAAAATATTTAAATTTATCACTTTTATCTCAAAACTGGCAAAACTACGAGTAAATAAAGCCACGTATTATAAAAATTGATGCACAAATCTTGATTGGATTCACAGTTAAGTTTGGATACCCATGTATACCTATAGCTAAGTGAAAATACAAAAAAAAATGTGTTTTTTTTTTTCGTCTTAGATGGAATTACGTGGATTAGATGGAATTCAACCTGCTAAAAAAGAATCAGCTTTTACTTTTTTTTATCACACATTGGATATTCTTGTGGGTATGACTACTATGACCCCGCCTTTAGGCAGTCACACTTGTATAAATCAAGAACAGTTTGTCCAATTAAGACAAATTGAACTTTAATATATAGCGACCTAAATTGTCTTTGAGCTGAATTTATATAATTTTTTGTCCAGTTAATATTTCTGTAGTTATTCGGTAATTAGTACCGAAAATTTTAAAATTTATTTTTTTGAAATGTGGTGAAAATTATGATCCATCACTTTGAAATTCTTGAGAGATTGAAAAATATTGTTGACACACCTTGAAGACAATTTTTGTATGCATCTTTGGATGTATAGCTATGTATACACGATTGTCAGATCTAACAATGTTGGCAGAAAAATGTTCAGGAAATGTCTAACAACCTTGTAAACTTACAATTTATGTCTTACAACGTTGTTAGAAAATGCATTGTCAATAAATTGTAACCCAACAATATTGTTCGACATCTGACAATCGTGTAAACACATAACGTTGCCTTTGACAGATAATTGTCTGACAATTTTTATTGTCAGCTGTGCGAATTTTATGCATCTGACAATGGCGCCATTGTCAGATAAATCATTTGTAATGGCAACGATGCACATTAAACAGCAAAGTTTATCCGTCTGACGACGGATCTGGTAGCTTTTGCCATACAACAACCTGCCAACAGTGTAAACTGACAATTTTTGTTGGCAGATAAATTTATTGTCTGACAATTGACTGGCAATGAAATTGTAAGGCTTTCTTACGATCGTCTAAACTGGCAATTTACCTGTTGGTAACAATTTTTCATTGTCAGTACATTGCCATTACATTGTCAGATCTGCCAACATTATTAGATCTGACAACCGTGTATACATAGCTTATCACTTATCAAAATCGTGTAAAGGGTTCTTGAGCTATAGCCTAAGTTTGACAAACCATTCTCGAATTTGATAGTGTGACCGATGAATAAGGTGATGATATTAGTAGTGCCCATAAAAAGTACGTGATAGAAAAAAAAGTGAATGCAGATTCTTGTTTAACTCATCAGAATCCACCTAGTTGTTGTTTCAAGAAAAAATTAAAAATAAAAATAAATGTTTTTTGGCCACCACTGCATTTCTACGCAATTGTATGTAACATGGGTATTTTTACTTAACTGTGAATAAAATCAAGATTTGTGCATCAATTAGAATCCACCTAGTCCACCTATTTTAGTTTCAAGAAAAAAAAAAAATTGTTTTTGGCCACCACTGTATTTCTACTCAATTTTATGTAAAATGGGTATTTTTACTTAACTGTGAATAAAATCAAGATTTGTGCATCAATTTTAAAGATACATGCCTTATTTTATTAGCAGCATTACCACCTTTAAGATAATCAACTGTAACATTTTAGATGTTTTCATTTATTAAAAGAAATTTAAGTAACAAACAAATCTAAAATTTTGCATGAAAATTAATTTTTTCGGACACTTATTTCAAAATAACTCCGAAACTGTTGAGCACATAAAAAAATTAAGTTTGGAGAATTTGAAAATATATTTTAGTCCGCATCTTTTGGTGTATCACTTTGATCAATCGTGCACACAGTTCTTGAGTTATAAGGAAATATACTAGAGTAATGGCCTTACTATGGGCAAAATATTAGACACGTCCATAAAAAAAAAAAATCCAGACCTGATGGAAAAAAACTAAATGCAGATTTGTGTTTAGCACATCAAAATACATCAAGTCCATGGGGGAGGATTTTTTTGTTGTCCAGTGTAATCAATAGAAAAATAAAACGTGATCATTAAAATATTGATATCACCTTTCCTTTAATTAATCGTCATTTTCGACCCCTTTTACCCCAATGTGCAGCGTTTTAAACAATTTTAGGACTTACTTCTTTTAAATATATTTCACAATAGTGAAAGTATTTAAGTAGTTTTTGTAAAAAAATTCTATGCATATGAAAATTTATGTACATACATATGTAAGTATGTTATATGTTTATTGTAATAATAACCCCGCTAGTCTATACTTACATAAAAAAACACAGCTATCAAGAAAAAATCTCCAAAATATACTTCACCCATATAGACACTCTTTAACACAGTTGGTGGTATCATTGTCAATACAATTCAAATGTTGTTGAAAAAAATATATAAAAAATGAAAATTGCACTATATTGCACTATGTTTTTTTTTTTCAACTATAAACGCACTCTATGTACCACAACATTCATATAATCATATGTATATACATTTGTATGTGTTTGTGTGTAAAATATTGAAGTATTTACCACATATCAGCATGTTTGTCTTACCATGAATCACTCTTTACGCTTTAAACTTTTGTTTAAGTACCAATGAAATGGTATGTGGTTTCAAATTCTTTGCCACTTTTAAGCTACAATACTATTGTTTGTTTGCTGATATGTGCGGGGAAATTTATTAAAAAATAAACTTTTTTTGCAATAGTATATAAGTGTATTTTTTTTTTATAACAGATACATAAATTTGATGGGGTATGTACCTGCTGGAGTTTGGAGAAAAGACTTTGGAGTTTAATCCATTGCATTGCAAACATAATGTGGGGTCACAATTTTTATTCTTTTCATTTAGGGATTGAAAAAAACATGTTGTGGTTTAAAGGTTTTGAACAAAGGGATTTTTTGTATGTTTTTTAAAGCTTTTGTTAGGGTGATTGATATGTCTGTAGCAAATTCTTTAATAGACAAATATGAAAAAGTATTTAAAAAATTATGATAACGATTTATTTAAAATTTGACTAGTGGAAGGCTTTAATTCATCTAATAATATTTAAGAATTTAACTTTAAAAGTTTTATGATCTACATACTTATATTTTTGTTTATTTTTTAAACAATAACCCATATTTTTTAAAAATAATTTAATTTCTATTATAACCAATAGCTTTTCAAGATTTCTTTCATTTTAATTTCCTTCAAGAAAAGTTTAATCTTTTCTCACAAGTCTTATTTGTCTTCATCACTTGTCTACTTGTTGAAAATATATGAACTTCGATTTATAAATAAACTTCAATTTTATTTGCAACAATGTTACATTTTTAGTTTTTGTTGCATGGGTTTTTTCTTACGGTGATTTATTGTTACAATATGCAACAAAAAAATACATACATAAAAATTGTTGTTACTATTTTTAACAAAGTTCTATTTTTTAACAAATTGCATCAGTTATTGTTGAAAAAAAAAAATATATTCAAAAGTTACATGCAGCAAAACCTGTAGCAAGTCAAACTAACTTATTTACTAAAGTAATAACAGTACTTATGAACAACATACTACATACATATATGCCAGTAACTAAACTAAACCTTACTTTATAATAAATGTTGCCACATTATTGTTAACGAAAAATAAACCTCAAACTGACAGGCTGCTTTTCATTATACAGGCTCTTGCTTCTAGAAAAATTATATTTCATTTTGGCCAAGTTTTCCAAAAACTAATTTTAAAATTGATATATGTTAAGCTATAAATTCCATAGCTACTAACTATTTTTAGTAGTATTCAGTTTTTGTTTTTATTGCTCTTATTGTATTTTTAGTAAATATTAATTTGTTGCAACATTTACAAAAAGCTTTATATTTAATTAAAATACTACATAGTAAAATAATAGCAAACTTGTTGTTTGTCAATATTTTGCATAAATAATTTTGTAGAAAGGATTTAAGCAGCAAATCGAATGTATTGCAAATCATATATAGTTATTGCTAAAAGACGTGCTATAAGTTTAAGTAAAAGTCTTATGTATAAAATGAAATGCAATTTATTTATATTTAATTCGTATATGTAGTTAAATAAATAATTGTTTAAGATTTAATAACCAATTTCTTAGACATTTACTTTTCTATATTTGGTAGAAATGGAGTTAGTATAAGTATTGTATTGTCTTCTTTTAAGGTACACACAGAGAAAACAGATTAATTGTGGCAACCGAATTTATTGCCAATCGAATTTGGTCGGTTGCATATACTATCACATGATTCGGCTGTAATTATCGAATGAAAGTGGTACATATAACCTTATAATTTGATGATTAGAATTAAATGTACTAAAGATTATTGTGAATGATACACATGAAAAAAAAAAATATATATTTTAAATTAATTTTATTAAAAAAAGTCAAGGCTATAAAATACAATGAATATTATTAAAATATGTGTTATCATTGTTTTAATTTATATGTAAATAAACTTGTGGTTCATTTGCATTTACAGAAACAAGTTTTAACAACCTTTAATTTCACTTTAAATTTTAATAATTGTAACAATGATAAAATAATATTTAAATGGTACCAGGTCCACATGAAAACTCTGCTTCAAATTAACTATATACTAATTAAAGTCAAAAACAGTTATATTAACTTCCAAAACAAACATTTTGAATAAATTTAAGAGCATTGTGATGAATATACTGTATAGTATACATATATGAAGCTAAAAGATTTAAGATATGGAATTACTCGAAAAATTCTTTGAAGGCATTGTCTTCGAAGTCTAATAATGTGGAATTTCATTAACATTAGAAATTAATGATTTATATTGATTAAGAAAAATCAAAGGACCAGGTATCATTTCCCTATAAAAACTTTTCTGTCATGTGCTATTAAATTACATTATGTTTTTCTCCCTCGTAGTTTAATAGCCATTTATCTTCACTCACATTTTATTAGAACAATTTTCTGCTATAATTAAATTTTAATTTGTGAGGTCACCTCTGCCGCACACACCTAAATCACCGAATCACGAAGTGGCAACTTAAAAACCAAATATATGGAGCTGGTCAATACCTATAAGGAGTTTAGATTGTTAATACCTAAAAAATGCTTTAAATATTAGACTAACTTACCACGACTTTGCATTTGCTTGTTGCGCTGACTTAAACCTTCGTCACACAGATATTTCAATTGTCACATTCGTAACAGATTGTTAGAAAGAAAAAGATTGTAGAAGGGTATCTGAAATTTCAAATCTTTAGATTAATTTTAAATATATGAAAACAACATTTCAATTTGCAATTGTCTGGCCAGACCAGGAATTATGAAACTTGAAATCAAATCAAATGGTGTTGGTGATTACCTATATACGCTTAACATTAAATTCTAAAAGCATTGCTTAAGACATTAATCATTTAATCACATAGAATTTATATATACATATGTACAAATGGGGAAAACCACATTAATCCTTTATTTTGCATCTGGAACAAAAATACAAACCATTTATTGTTCAAAACCTCCTTTAAAGCCGTCAGCATCATCAGCGCTATTTTACACCAAATTCCTTATTACTGCAAGCAATATTTGCACTATTATTTTAAATTATTTTGTATAAATATTCTTATTTTTTAAATTTTCTGCACAATATATTTTATTTTTTATAATTAATTTTTTGAATGTCACAATAATCTACCAAATATTCGGTTGTGAAGCCTGAATTAAGTTTGCTTTTGATAATACCGAATTTTAAAATTATTTCAACAAATTTTTGATTGCAACTATCAACAATTTTAAACTGAGTTCTTATATATTAATTAAAATTCGATTGACTCCTTCAAATATTATAAACCAAATACGAAACGATAGAATTAATTTAGACAACTGAATTCACTTTCGTGAAAGTTCTAATTCCATTACAATAATGTTTTATACATTATAAGCATAGAAAATCTGTTCAAATATAATATATTTTTATATTTTATATATTTATATCGAAATGAAATATTAGTTATGATTATCGTTTTCTAACCAATTTATTTTCTGTGTGTATGTAAATTTATAAATACTATTTCTCATACAAAAATACATTTATAAAAAAACTTTTCAGATTGAATTACTTATAAAAACTAGTAAAATTTTAAAAATTGTGTTGGGTATAATTAGCAATATTCCAAAAAAAAGTACTTTTTCATTTTCAAGCTAAGAATGCCGAATTATTTTTAATGCTTCGGGGGTAGAGTCAGCTACCTTAATATCTAATTAGGGTGTCCATCGCTTGTCCTAAAACGGAAATATAGGGTGGCCTTTAAAACTTGTTCAATGTTTTTATTAGTTGGATAGTTAGTCTGGGTAGTAATCTTTCATTTTAGGATACTGTTGCAATAATACACTGAGAAAAATAAAATGGCAACAACAAAACATGGAAGTTAGAAAATACTACTGCTAATATTTAACGCGGCACAAATTGGGCTAAATATTATGTCTTGCCATTCAACACAATTATAAATGACTTCAAAGTCTAAAATTCTGCGGTGGTGCGTGACGATCGTATTTTTCGTTTACGAGAAAATTTGGAAAATGTTAAAAAAAAAGGAAAAAATTTAAAAAAAATGCGTTTTTTTCATCTTTATTCATATATAACTTTTGAAGTAGGAGTGTAATCTTCAAGCACCATCGCAGAATTTTAGATATTATAGTCATCAATAACTATGTTGACTTTCAAGGCATAACATTCAGTCCAATTTGTGCCATATAAAAAACAATAAAGTCTATTTTCGGCAAATTTTACTCATTCATTTAAAAAATAAAGTGCATATTTAAAAAGCGGGAGTTTTTGTTACTTAAATAAATTATACATTAGCAATTAAGACCATAGACACTAATTTTAATTTAAAACCCCATAAAGTATATATTTTCTGGGTCCTGGTTAGATTCTGAGTCGATGTAGCTATGACCGTCTGTTGAAAGCAGGATAGGGCTCGAACGGCACAACGAAGGCTGACGAAATTTGTCCCAAATATTTACCTTATACAAGATTTGTTTGATATTGAAAATGAGTAAAATCTGTAAATAAACAAAAAAGTTATGAGCAAAATGCTAGAAACACAGGGTGTCCGTTGTAGATTAATTTCATATTTTTCTGCTATATCTCTCTTAAATAAAAGCATGTACTATAACGAAATGTTCACGGGTCAATATAAACTTGGAAACAAAAAATGGGCGTGGTCCGCCCACCTCCCATATAAGGTGAAAGGTCAAAGAAATTTTGTGCAAATACTTCATGGACAAATGTAAGCACGGAAACAAAAATAGGCGTGGTTCGCCCACTTTACCGCCCACCTCTTATACAACATTTTTTGTTGTTTTTCTTTGTATCAATGTTTTTGTTTAGAACACTTTTTACTGATTTTCGGTTATTTTTCAACCGACTTTAAAAAAAAGTTTTTTTTTGGAAAGGTATTCAAATGACCTTTTTATTAAAAATGCATCAAAATGTTCAGCATAAACACTCACCGAAGGATTTCGTACAAAGTTGGCAAACATCATTTGGTCGAATTCTGAAAATTTTAAGGTCAAAATTTTGATTTTCTTCAATAATCTAAAAATAACGATAATTTTTGAAATAACGAAATTATGAAAATGTTGCAGAACAAAAGTTGCTGCTGAAGCCCTAAAGAACCATTTTCAACAATAAAAAAATTCTTTTTCGCAAAAAGTCGATTTTGGCATATTTCTAAATATGATTGCACACTTTGATTATATTAATACGAGCTGTAAACCCGCTACTTCGTCAGCGGTAATTTTTATAAAAACTATACTATATAATAAATTTAAACTAAGATTCTTAACTCCCTTGGGAACATTTTTAATAATGGTGTTAAGTCATCCATAAATAACAATATCTCTTTAATTTCAGGTTTATAATATTAGAATAATAAATATCAGAATTACGAAAAAGTATATTAGAATAAAGAAAAAGGACCACAAAATCCATTTAAAGGTTTCTGATTCACTTAGGACCTTACATTTTCAATTTTATGTTTCTAAGGATGAAAATTTCAGAACATTCAAGAAGTACTATTAGAAGAACGAAAAAAGATACCACAAAGTCCCTTCTTATGGATTCTCATTCATTTAGGACCACATATCTTTAATTTCATGTTTCTAGATTCAGAATTATAGAAAATTAAAAAAGTACCGTAGGAAGAACAAAAAAGTACCACAAAGTCCCTTCTTATGGATTCCCATTCATTTAGGACCACATATCCTTATTTCATGTTTCTAGGTTAAATATTGCCGCAAATTAAAAAAGTACCATTGGAAGAACAAAAAAGTACCACAAAGTCCCCTCTAATGAATTCTCATTCATTTAGGACCACATATCCTTATTTCATGTTTCTAAGTTCATATTTATAGAAAATTCAAAAAGTACCATTGGAAGAACAAAAAAGTACCACAAAGTCCCCTCTAATGAATTCTCATTCATTTAGGACCAAATATCTTTAATTTTATGTTTCTGTGTTAAATATTATAAAAAATTCAAAAAGTACCATTAGAAGAACAAAAAAGTACCACAAAGTTCTCTCTTATGGATTCTCATTCACTTAGCACTTCATGTCCTTAATTTCATATTTCTAGGTTAAATATAATAGAAAATTCAAAAAGTACCATTACCAAAAAGTACCACAACGTCCCCTCGTATGGATTCTCATTAACTAAGGACCACATAACCCTAATTTCATGTTTCTAGGTTCATAATTATGGAAAATGCAAAAAGTACCATTAGAAGAACGAAAAAGTACCACAAAGTCCCCCCTTGTAAATTCTTTACAACATCGGACTATGCGTATTTTTTTTCATGTTTCTAGGTTAAGTAATACAGAAAATGAAAACAAGTACCAATAGAAGAAGAAAAAAGTACCACAAAGTCCATCATCTTGAATTTTTACCCACAGGACCACGTATCTTTAAGTACCACAAATTCCACTCTTGAGAATTCCTATCTACATTTTCTTAATTTCATGTTTCTATGTTTAATGTAATTGCAAATTCATTATTAAGTTTGAATAAAATTTAATTTCCCGCCTTTATCCCTTTTTTGGTACTTTTTTTTCACCCATCGAAGTATTAAAAATTGTATTCCAATAAATTTCTAAATTGTAGTGGTATCCCATATTAAAATACTCATATGAATATTTCAATAAATATAAAAAAAGGTTTTATGAAAAAAGTACCAAAAATAGGTACGATTTTTACCCCTTAAACTTTTGAATTTCTAAAAAGTATCAAATTTGTATTTCTCATTTTTTGATAAGTTATGAATACGATATAAATTTTATCTGTATGTTGATTGGTTTCAAAGATACATATGGTGCCAAAAAAGTACTAAAATACAGTTTTTACCCGTTTTCTCCCTAAAACGGCCGATTTTCAAAAAAGTACCAGACACCTGTCCGATTATTTTTTAAATTAATAACGACAACTATTCAACTTTTTGTGTATCTTTATTAGTTTAGGAGTTATAGAGTAACCGATTTTACCCGTTTTTACCCTTTTTTACCCCCTAAACATTCGAATTTCCAAAAATCCCGTCTTAGTGGATCTATATGGTGGGAGACCTACCTACTTTCCAAATTTCGTCTCTCTAGCTTCAGCCGTTTGGGCTGTGGGATGATGAATCAGTCAGTCAGTCAGTCACGTTACTCTTTTATATATATAGATTAAACTATATATATATAACAGTGCCTTAATTGCAGATAATAGTTTACTATCCTAAAGTAAGATCAAATGAGCATAATTTTCAAATAGTGACTCTTTGAGTTTAAACCTCATGATAAAAAAAAGTCCTTCAAAACTGCTCCAAAAGTGTACAAAAATGGATCAAATATTACATTTATAAGAAACACACTATGCAAAATAGAGAGAGCAACTAATAGGGTTGCCAGGCGGCCTTAAATGAACTTGATTGTCAAGATATTTTAGAAGTTGTCAAGTTACAAGTTCAAATGTAATTTGTCAATGTGAAAATGTATTTGACAAAAAGTTGAGTGAAATCTGAAGCGTTGATGAAGAATATTTGGCGTAAATCAAGATCTTCGGCACAATTGATTTTTAAACAATTTTGATAGTGATTCTATAGTACTTTAACATGTGATTATAGTACAATAAAAAATTTTGTCCGCTCTTGCTCGGTTTACGACTTATAGGCCTTCAAAGTTTCAATATATTTTCCTGAATATCTTTGTTAATAATTGTCGGATCTTAATTATATTGATGTCATTTAAAAGCACTTATAAATACCTTTTCAATGATATATATCATTACCGTATTAATTAATTACTTGGGAAGAAAATTAACATTTTGTATAAAAATGGCGGAACTTAAAAAAATATTTGATATTCGAAAAAAGTTTATTTAGCGAAGCCGGTGTTCGATATACCCAGAGGAGAAAGTCCTTAAGCCCGGCCGCAGGCCGGCTACACAGAAAATCTTTTATTAAGGCGTAAAAAAATATAATAATTTTAAGTGTGCCGAAGATCCAGATGAGTGCCGAATATTTATTTTTTTTATAGTGATAAGCACCGAAGCATATTTTTATATTTTACAGAATACAATGTCTTTTTTTTTTTTTTTTATATATATATTTTATTTGCAATCTATTTTACAATAATAAGCAAATTTTATAACATAAAAAAAAATAACATGACTTATTGATTCCCATTAGAAACAATAATATAACTTATATATGTATGTAACATTCATATATACAGATAATTTCAATATAGTTATATATTCATTATAAATAAATTAATATTAAAAATTAAATTTATTATTATTTAATTATGTACTTATTCTTAGGATTAAATAAAAGGGAGATCTAAAATGTGATTTCGTTTAAGTCTTCTAACTTCATCAGTCTCATCTAGTAGTGTAATTGCCAATAAATTAGTATGGTTGCTGAGTCTTTCTAAGTAATTGCTGCTAAATTTTCTTATTTCTGTTTTTATAAAAGGAATTTTAAGGTCATTATGTAATGCCTTATTTGTAATGTAAAACGGAGCGTTTGTTATAGACCGTAATGCTTTTGACTGAAATCTTTGTAAAATTTCAATATTCGAATTGCTGGAAGTTCCCCATAATTCTATCCCATAGGTCCAAATAGGTTTTAATATAGTTTTATACAATAAAACCTTATTTTCAAGTGATAATTGGGATTTACGCCCAAGTAACCAATACATTTGATAAAACTTTTTATCCAGTTGCTTCCGTTTTGAATTTATGTGGGCTTTCCATGTAAGTCGCCGGTCCAGTTGAAGACCCAAATATTTAACGACATCACTATTAGGTATAGCGGAGCCATTTAGAAATACAGGTGGACAATTTTCTTTCCTTGTTGTAAATGTAATATGATTTGATTTTTGAGTGTTAACTACAATATTCCATTTTAAAAGCCATTGGTAAAGACTATCAAGTTGTATTTGAAGTTTTCTGGAGGCTTCTGATGATGAAGTATGTGAACACAAGAATGCCGTATCATCGGCATATGTTGCAACAGTAACATCATCCGTTATTGGCATATCATATGTAAATATGGTGTACAATACTGGGCCAAGCACACTACCCTGTGGGATACCAGCATTTATTTGGCAAATTTTAGAAATGTCATTATTAATTTTAACATAGAAACATCTGTTTTTTAAATACGATAAGAAAAACAAATAAAAAAGAGCTGGAAGAATATTTTTTAGTTTGTAAAGTAATCCTTCATGCCAAACTTTATCAAACGCTTGTTGTATGTCCAAAAACACAGCTGAACAGTATTTTTTATTTTCAAAAGAATCAGATATCACTTTTATAATGCGGTGACACTGTTCTGGTGTACCGTGATTTCTTCTGAAACCAAACTGATGGTCGGGAATAATCTCGTTTTTATTAAGATAAGGTGTTAAACGCTTTAAAAGTAATTTTTCAAATATTTTAGAGAAAATTGGTAGCAAGCTAATGGGTCGGTAAGAGGACAGTGCATTTTCTGGTTTACTCGGTTTTAAAATCATGATTATTTCCGCACATTTCCATTGTGAAGGGAAGTGTTGCAGTCTTAAAATAGAGTTGTATAACAAAGTTAAAAACAAAACGCCTTTAGATGGTAATGACTTTATTGTAATGGCATCTATTTTATCGTATCCTGTAGACTTTTTGTTATTTAACTTGTTTATTTCTATTTTTGTTTCATTTGGAGAAATATGTTTTATAGGTAGTTCCATTTGACACGCTATATCTAAAAAATTCGAAATATCATCTTTATTGTTATTGGTGTAATGAGGCTTAAAAATTCCTTCCAAATGGTCTGCAAAAGCATTAGATTTTTCAAAATCTGTTCTACACCAAACGTCATTTGAATTTTTAATGGGGACATTTCTGTTTGCTGGTCGTTTTAGATACTTGGTGGCATTATATAGCTCATGTTCTTTATATTTGCTATGAGGTTTAAGTTTTCTAAGATATGAATTTATACTTTCATTTCTTTCTTTTGACAACATTTCTGAGCATAATTTTATTGCCAAATTCCAATTGGTCTTATCCCTTGGATTTCTCGTACGATGCCAAACTCTTCTTAATCTTCTAGATTGTCTAATCATTTCTCTTGCCGCTGCTGATGCTTGGACTTTTCGACCTAAATCCTGAGAATTAACTACTTGTGGTGTAGATAAAAACGAAGCTTCGTGTATCAATAAAGAAAAAGATTCAACAGCATCATCTAAATTTTCTCCATTTTTAATTTCAGTGTTAAGATCCAGATTATTTTCGATAAATTCACTAAAGATGCTTAAGTTGGTGTTTCGTTTGATAAGTTTGGTACTTTTGTGGACTAGTTTAACATGTATATTATAATTAACAAGAAAAGGCGTGTGATCCGAACTTAAACTATCATCATTTAAAATATCAAGAGAGTGTCTGGAGATGCCAGAAAAGATAACAAAATCAAGGAGATCTGGTATTTTTGAGGGATCAGTAGGCCAATATGTTGGTCTACCTCCTGATAATGCGCTATAATTATTTTTTAAAATGCACTTATATAGTTGTCTGCCCTTCGGATTAGTGAGTCGGGATCCCCACCAAGGGTGTTTTGCGTTATAATCACCAGCAACAATGAAACGACAACCTAAAGCTTTAAAAAATGTCTCATAATCTTCACATTTTACTGTGTGTTTTGGTGGGAAATATATAGAATAGATGTTGATTGGTAAATTATTGCAAATTACTTTAACGCCGGCAGCTTGTAAATAAGTTTTTTTATATTCTTCCGCTAGTTCATATCGAATGCTAGATTTTATAAATAAGCCAGCTCCAGCGTGAGCTTTTCCATCAGGATGATCTGTATGTATAAAATCATAGCCTCTAATTTTTATATAAGATTTTGCAGTTAAATGAGTTTCAGAAATAAGAAATATATCAATATGCTTTTCTTTTATAAAATGATTTATTTCGTTCAGTTTGTTTGTTAATCCGTTCGCATTCCATACTGCTATTCTCAAATTTATTTGCATAATTTGCTAATTAAAAGTGACATCATATTCATAAGAGTATTAGTTAATTCTATTTGTTTATTTAATAAATTTTCTATGTTTTTCATAATATTATTGTTGATATTATGACTAGCTACATTAGCATAGGATTCACCTGAGTATGTGTTTTTAAACCCAGTATTAGAACTGGAATTGGGATTAATTTGGGGAAAATTATCTCTATTTATTAAGAATCGCTGATGGTTAATTGGTCGTCTATCCGAAAGTTTTTTCTTTAATATATTTTGGTAAACTTCACATCCTCTATAGCTGGCAGTATGTTGCTTTAAACAATGGACGCATTTAGGAGGGGTTTCTATGTCGTTTGGACAGTTGGGTGTGGGATGGCCAAGTCCGCACTTTACGCATACAAATGGTTTTTTGCAATAAGTTTTTGTGTGTCCGAATTGTTGGCAACGGTGGCATTGTACAATATCGTTTGTACTTTTAGGGGCTTCAATTTGTACTACACAACGGTTTATTTCACGTATTTCAAAAACTTTTTTATTATTCGGACTTGGATCGACGTCAACGTAAAACATTGGTAATGGCTGTTTTGTAAATCTACTTTTAACGTTGGTAATATGTCTAACAAGATGACCTTTATATAACAGATCTGCTTTTATATCTTCTATCTTAGTAGAATAATGAAGTCCTTTAATTACAAATTTATATGAACGCTCACTTTTTAGCTGGTAAGTATGATAACTTAAGTTGTTAGTATCAAAATATTTTACTAAGTTTCGATAAGAGTCTACTGTTTTTATATAAAGTTTAACTTGACCGTCGTTTAAAGCTTTGTAATTAAAATCCGTATTGGCAATCACACTACTTACACATTTTATCATTTTAGTTATGTTAGTAACATTATTAACAAATATTGGTGGCGGCTTTGCAGTGGGTTCAGCTTCATTATTATCCTCATCGTCATCATTATCATCATCATTTTTGTCATCTATATTATTAGCAAGTTCAGCAAATTTATTAATATTTGAACAGCTTGGTTTATCAGCAGAACTTTTTTGTTTTTTTGAAATATTTGTTGTTTTAATTGTTTTTTTACGTTTTGTTGTAACATATTGCCAGCTAAGTAAATTGTCTTCACTAGAGCTACAATCATCATCACTGTCTGTAGTCGTTGCCGAAGCAATAATGTATTTTGTTGTTTAGCTTGACCGTTAATTTTAATGCAATGCAATTGAATGCAATGTACATTTATTGGTTTTACTATTATTTTTTTTTTTTAAGAATGCACTTTTGTTATTGGAATATTTTGGTTTTTTGTAGAATAATGAAATAGTCACAAAATAAATACACAGAATACGTCTGTTTGCTTTGAATAACTCAGCGCGACTGATACAATGTCTTGAGCTTTATTATACATTGAAAGTGAAACTTGTACAGAAATACACAGCATAATGACTGAATTTTTAAAGAAGCGTATCTCTGCTTCCTGATAGGGAAATCTGTAAGTAAGCCCATTTTTAGCTTTTTACATTGTCTGGAAGTTTCAGAAATCTTTGGAAAGAGAAAAAATGCTTAGAAAAAGACACATAAATCTGATTATTTCCGCACCTTGATAAAAATTTCAAAATCTGGCTCCGTTAAAATTTGTAGAACAAATAGTTTTATAAGCGAGTTAAATTTTTATTTCCTACGTATTTGTAGGACAAACAATTTATAAGTAAGCCGAATTCTAATTTTCTCCCACGTCCTGGAGGTTGAAAAAGCTCTGAAAAGAGAATGAATGCTTAGAAAATGACACATAAATCCGCTTATTTCCGCACTCTGATAAGAATTTCAAATTCCGGCTCCGTTAAAATTTGTAGGACAAAAAGTTTTTAATTTTCTACCTCGTCTGGGAGCTTCAAAAAGCTCTGGAAGGAGAATAAATGCTTAGCAAATTATATATATAGATATGATATATATATATATATATATATATATATATATATATATATATATATATATATATATATATATATATATATATATATATATATATATATATATATATATATATATATATATATATATATATATATAGAATTTTTTAATACACAAAAATGCTTAAATTGATGATTTTTTAAAAAGCTAGAAGCTAAAACGAAAATTTCGAGGATAAAAGCAAAATAAAAAGGCTAGATTTAGCCTTAAAAAGGCTAAAGTGGTAACACTGATTAGGGGTAGTGTGATTTAGCTACATTACGCAAGGTGGCATACTGAAAATATAGAAATTTTTAAGGTAATAAGTATGTTACAATTATGCAAAATAATTATGAAAACCATTATAGATGAACGAATATAGAATTTTTTTAATTAAGCCTTATAAAAGTTGTATTCTACATTATTTACGACTTATGTAGTAAAAAATAAACAATTGTCAGCAAATTACAAGTGGTTATATTTTTTACAATCATTGAGAACAAATGTAAGAAAAAGAATTTCCAAATGATCGACACAACCTGAATATGAAGTGTATTTTATGAAGGATGCTATTATATTGAATATGATTACAAAAATTCAAAGAGTTACCCAAAAAATTTCGAAAACTGATGAATGAAACCAATAAAATTATGTAATTTATGCTAAATTTTTTCAATTGTTTTAAAAAAGAGATAATAGATTTTTTTCAAAGGTCATAAAATTTGCTAAAGAAAAACATAATATTTGCAATCTTTATGATTACACACTATTATTTTTTATTCAAAGTATTAAAAAATTTTAAAATTTAAGTGGGTATCAAAATATAAACAAAATAAAAGCTCCAAGGATATTCAAGGTATAATAAGGGAAAAATCTGTAAATATATGTACACGCATAAATGAAAGCGAACTGATTCTTTTCTTAGTCATTTAAAGATTGGTTCATTACCCCAATTTTCAAATCCTGTTTCAATTGGAATGCATCATATTATGAGCCACTGCATTTGGTACATTACCAGGATTTACGATTTTACAAATTCGGGAATATTCTGCAAGAATTACAGAATCGATTTACGTAATATTTGTGTTTGAAGCACAACGTGGTTATGCAGCCTGTACGAAGGACCAAAATGCTTTCCTGACCACCGTATTGAAATTCTAATCGAGATGATGCGCAAACTGATAATAGAATGTAATGTACATTACATTCCAAATTTAACGTGTAACATATTTTATTTAATATATAATCTGTTTTATACATTATATAAAATTATTTATTCTTACATCGTAAGTTATTTAACGTTTTTACGTCATTATTTAGTTGCCTTAATTTTAAATTGGAATGGTCCACCTATAATTTTTTTTTCACACTTAACATATTTAACATACAATTTGTAAAATAAACACAAAACTAAATTTAAATGACAAATAAAACTTATTTTGTCATACAATTTGTTTAAACGTCTACTTCTTATATGAGCGAAGCAACATACTCCTAATTGACCAGTGATGCGTTTTCGCATCACCCGATATCTCGGAAACTAAAATAGCTAGGATCACAAATTTTTTTACGATTTTATGATCACAATCAATAAAATAGACCCCATACTAAATTTTATTAATTTAACTTAACGGGATCGGGTATTGGTAAGAAATGGGTTAATAACTTCCAAAAAAAAGCATAAAGTCGATTATCATTTTTTTTTTTTTTTTTTTTTTTTTAACAAGCTCGTTTGTCAGAAATGTCAAGTTAGACAAAATTTCGAATCTGGCAACCCTAGCTACTAACGAGATCTCGCAATATTACTTATTTTAAAATATGAAAAAAAACGTACTTTTTATTCTACGACTTTTCTTATTACGACTTCTTAAATGTGAACAATTTTATTTAAATAATAAAGAGACCCCTATCAAAGAAAAATTTATAGTTAAATTTTTCCTTTAATAAATGCACTCATTTTATCTTTAATTTTTGAATATAAATTTCTCAGATATCTTATAATTTTAACTTAATCTTCAAAATTAACAATTGTAAGAAGTACTTTCTTCAATAGTCATTTTTTAATTTCCTCATTTTAATATCTTCAGAAAGGAATTAAAATCTTTTCTCTACTGATACAAAGAATTTTAATTTTTTAAAGAAAATTGTTAGTATAAACTAACAATCAAAATTAACAATTGTAAGAAGTACTTTCTTCAATAGTCATTTTTTAATTTCCTCATTTTAATATCTTCAGAAAGGAATTAAAATCTTTTCTCTACTGATACAAAGAATTTTAATTTTTTAAAGAAAATTGTTAGTATAAACTAAATTGTTGTTGCCATTTTATCAACTTCAATAGAATTGTATTTCTTTTTTTAACTCTGCATCATTTTAATATTATTATAATATGCTCAAATATGTTTACCTTTTTATGCATATTATATTATACATTTTCTATAAGTTGTTCTTCTTTTCAAGAAAAATACTAAAAAAAAAGCATATTCTATCATCAAAAAGCTACTTAACTATAATATAGTAGTATAAATTAAAATATGAGAGAAAAACAAACAAAAACTAAAAAATAACATTATAAAAAACATATTTACTACATTAGTTTAGTGCTGGCGTTGTTTGTATTTTTCTTTTTTTTTTATTAAAAAAAAACTTTTTTTAATATTTTATTTTCTCTAAAAAAGCGAAAACAGTATAAAAAGAAAAATATACTTATGAAACTTTAGAATGTTGTCAGCTTTGAAAATATTTCAATGCAGCAGACACCTTAAGCATATGCAGCAATATTATAATTGCATACCTTATATGTTCAGCCATAGAGTATGCAATAATATATGTATGTTGGAAAAAATTAAAAAAAAACTAGTGACTGCATATAATTTCATCACTGTATATGTATCAAGCGAAAAATATCCGTTATAGTCCTTCTCTCTCAAACAGCAACACACACTATCATGCATGATTCAGTGTATACACTAAACAAAACAATATAAATGATGAATTATAACAGCTGACAAACAAACGAATAAAAGCAATACAAAAGAAAAGAAAATTAAAAAATAAAACAGAGAGAAGGTCTTGTTTGTTTGATGCTTACAAAATAATAATTTTATCATTGATATATGTTGTTATTGTCCAATACCCTCTACAAAAAATGGTGATGCAGGCATGTTGTAGATATTGAATGTAACAATTGAATTTGAAGGAAATTTATATTGAATTAAAAATATTATGTTCTTCTCAGACTACTTTGCAATAACTTAAGCTGGTGTTATAATATAAAAAACATCAAACTATTTGATTAAGCTATCAAGCGCCAGCTTGTTTTTCAAGCTGAATGCTTATTATAAAAATATATGCTTTCGATAGATATTAAGATCCACCAACCTGTAATTAATATACAGTATAAACTCGATAATCCGTTGTCGACTTGATGTATTTTGATGTGCTAAACACGAATCTGCATTCAGTTTTTTTCCATCAGGTCTGGATTTTTTTTTATGGGCTTGTCTAATATTTCGCCCATAGTAAGGCCATTACTCTAGTATATTTCCTCCATAACTGCTATTTCAAAGTGATACACCAAAAGATGCAGACTAAAAATATCTTTAAATCATTCAAACCTAATTTTTTTATGTGCTCAATAGTTTCGGAGTTATTTTGAAATAAGTGTCCGAAAAAAATCATTTTCATGAAAAATTTTAGATTTTTTTGTTACTTAAATTTCTTTTAATAAATGAAGACGTCTAAAATGTTACAGTTTATCAACATTATCTTAAAGCTGGTAATGCTGCTAATAAAATAAGGCATGTATCTTCAAAATTGATGCAGAAATCTAAATTTTATTCACAGTTAAGTAAAAATATTACATACAATTGAGTAGAAATACAGTGGTGGCCAAAAATTTTTTTCTTTTTATTTTTTCTTGAAACAAAAATATGTGAACTAGGTGGATTCTGACGAGTTAAACAAGAATTTGCATTCATTTTTTTTCTATCACGTACTGATTTTTTTATGGGCACCACTAATATCATCACCTTATTCAGCGGTCACACTATAAAATTCGAGAATGGTTTGTCAAACTTAGGCTATAACTCAAGAACCCTTTACACGATTTTTATAAGTGATACATCAAAAGATGCATACGAAAATTATCTTCAAGTTATGTTTTTCAGTTATGTTTTCATTCGCTCAAGAATTTCATAGTTATGGATCAAAATGTTCACCACTTTTCAAAAAAATAAATTTTAAAATTTTCGGTACTAATTACCGAATAACTACGGAAATATTAACTGGAAAAAAATTATATAAATTCAGCTCAAAGGCAATTTAGGTCACTATATAGTAAAGTTCAATTTATCTCAATTGGACGAACTGTTCTCGAGATATACAAGTGTGACTGCCTAAAGGCGGGGTCATAGTAGTCATGCCCATCAAAAAATCAATGTGTGATAGAAAAAAAGTAAAAGCTGATTTTTATTCAGCACGTTGAATTACATCTAATCCACCTATTTTTTTTATTTAAGACGAAAAAAAATTGTTTTTGCCCATTAGTGTATTTTCACTTAGCTATGGGTATACATGGGTATCCAAACTTAACTGTGAATCCAATCAAGATTTGTGCATAAATTTTTATAATACGTGGATTTATTTACTCGTAGTTTCGCCAGCTTTGAGATAAATAAACTTTAATATTTTTGATGTTTTCACTTTGAAAAAAAAGTTTTAGAGCTCATTTACATTGGGGATTTTTCCCTGGAAAAAATCGCTGCAACTTTTACGTTTGTAGGCAAGAGGTGTAGAGAAGCATGCGGGGTAAGAAAAGTTGCATGTCGTCGCAAAGCAAAAAAATTTCATGAAATTTTTTCAAATTTATTTTAAAGTTTTATGATTTGTTGTTTTTTGTCAAACATTTTTGAAAAAATTTCACAATACAAATTTATATGTGTAAATGCAAAAGGGATTTGGAAACAACTTCAAAAGAAAATATAATTAAAAATTGCTGCGATAATCCCCAATGTAAATAGGCTCTTAGTAAAAAAAAGAAATATTGAATTTTGAATGAAAAAATTTTTTCCGACACTTTTTTCGAAATATCTCCTAAACTATTGAGCGGATAAAAATTAATGTTAATAGAGCGACATAAAGTTAATTTTATTCCGCATATCGTGGTATATCATTTATATAAATCGTGCATACTGTTCTCAAGTAATAGTGAAATATACTCGAGTAATCGGCATTTTTAAGGCACAATATTAGACACACCCATAAAAAAAAATCCCGACCTGATGGAAACAAACTGAAAGCAAATTCCAGTTTAGAATGCGGAATTCCATCTAGTCTGCATATTTTTTTTTTTTTTTGAAGGAGCTCAAAAAAAAATTTTTCTGTCGACCAGATTCGATAACGAATTAACCGGATTTTCGAGGCTTTATTTTGATATGTTTAAAAAATAACTTATAGATTCATATGTATATTGGTTATTTGATATTTTTAATAGTAATTTTAATTCATATTTTTTAAATTTAAAATTATAATTTTTTTTACTAAATCGGGGTTAAAAAAATGCAGTCAATCCAGATTATAGTGTACGTAATGGGTTGGGAAATTGCGTCCGGATTACCAAATATGCGGATTATTGACGTTCGAATTATAGAGTTTTTTACTGTACTATAAACAACAAGACGAAGTACCCCAAAAATCATACAGTGGAAAATAATTGATACAATATGGAAAATTTTTAATAACTTCTTCAAATTTTAAGCGATTTTAATGATTAATATCTACTTTCATTCTTATAGTATATATACAAATGTGTTTAGTCTTAAAGGACAAAATTTAAAGTAACGTCGAAATTTCATGGAAGAAAAGTAAAATAAATTTAAAAGTGTTGTTTGGAGAGAATTTTCCACTCTTTTGATCGTAAACGATAGCTGTAAATTTTCTTTTGTAATAAAGACAAGATGTATTGGATTTCATTTAAGTCTTTTTGATCCTGACTATCTCTTCGTTACGTATCTTTTTTTTACGAATTTCTTAAGTGACTAAAAACGCCGAACTACGGTGATATTGGCAGAATCGCTTGCTATATATATTACGATTTTATTTAAATACTGCAATTAGAAAAACAAATAAAAATAATATATTTCATTGATTTTTGTAAATGATGAATATTTTTCGAACTTTTTTATGAATTAATAATTATTGTATTTTTATTCAGGCTCAAGTTCATTATTGTAATAATGTTTCTAGAATACAGAAAAAGATTTATTAGACACTAGCAGGATAGAATGCATTTGCCTTTTAGTGCTAATCATAAAAATCTTTCATTTAACTCACACTTTTGAAGAATTAGAATACGTAACTTCATCACTTTACATATTCTGAATTCTTAAGTATTAAGTTGAAATAACTTTACAAAAGCTTTTTCTTATATTTATTGTATTCTACATTATTCCAATGTTGTAATTCTTCAAAAGTGTGAGTTAAATGAAAGATCTTTACGATTAGCACTAAAAGGCACATGGATGCTGACGAAGATCGTAGCGGATCAGAAAATGCATTCCATCCTGCTAGTGTCTAATAAATCTTTTTCTGTATTCTAGAAACATTATTACAATAATGAACTTGAGCCTGAATAAAAATATAATAATTATTATTTCATTGAATTTTATGTAAGATAAATAAAAATTAAAGACGCAGACCTAAGTGCACTGAATTATTATTATATATATATTTTTTATTCTGTACAGTGAAAAAATCTACAGCTAGTAAGTACTACGTAACTAATTGCTGTTTATCTGTTGGATAAGTTGAGTCCGGCCTACCAGTGGTCTGGCGAATGCTTCCCAGAAGGAGTGTTATGTACCAATGATAAGTTTTTCACACATTAAGGGAACTTTTTAAAGACTTTTCTTTCAATTCATGTTCATTACCAAAGAATACTAAGAATTGAAGGCTTGTCAAAAAACATAACTATATTGTCAAAAAAAACCTATCTGAAACCAGTTACTTGACTGACTACATTAGGGCACCACTAGTCACTTTACTAACCAACTGACTAGTCACTTTAACATGGGGATGTCCTAGGAAGAAGTGTATTGGCACCTAAGGACCCAAAGGTGGCGATATAGTGACTAGTACGAAAAAGTCAATTAGAGATTTGATAGTTGTTTCAGTCACTTTTTTGGAACAGTTTGCATATCTGCTTTTAAAATCTTTGCTATTTTGGGACACCTTTTTCTCTCTTCAATTCACTTTTCACTAGAGCCCTATATTTCTCCACTAATCTCAACTCCAGACAATTTGGAGAATTGACCTGTCTTGGTACAAAAACTATGTTATTGTTTTGGTAACACTCCAGAGCTTTCCTACCATAATCAGATGATGTCAAATCGGGTCAAAAATGTGTGGACACTTTGTGCTCTCTTATGATAGGAAGAAGCCTTTTTTGCAAACATTCTTTGATGTATATTTCGATATTCATAGAGCTGACTGTAACAAATAACTTTCTTGTTTTGCCGCAGCTGCATAAAGCTGCCAGGAATTTTTTAGGAAATTTTGTCTGCTTTTGGGTCCTAAACTTATCTTCAACATTTCCCCGAGTATTGACAACATAAAAATGTTGACGCAAAAGCTGCAAAAATTCTGCTTGCACATAAGTTTCGTCGTCCATTATACAACATGACTATTTTTTGTATGAAATTTGGCTTCAAAATTTTTGCAGCATTCCTGCCTGGAACTTTTTGGACTTTATATGTTTTCAACTCCGCATTAGCTTAAACTTTTTTTTTTCATCATGAACCAGGTTTCCTATCAATAGTCAAATTCTTCTGATACTATTGGAAACAGTTTGACGGCAGATCTTTAGTTATAATTTGTAGGCCAATTTTTTGTAGGACCAATTTGAATTTTTTTTTTTTTTTTTAATTTGTTAATAACGTTAGCAAGTACTTCCTTTTCGTCATTCATTTTGATCAAACTCACAACAAATTAAACTGGTGGTCATTTAATATATTAACTGAGATATTCTTCATTGATAACGAGATCAAAAAAAAAAAAAAAAAATTTAAGTGTTGGTTTCGAAAAAAAGCTATGAGGCAAAACGTGTGTTAAGATTTTTTCGATCGCACTCCTTATAAAAGTAATTATTACTTCGTTTTAAATATTAAGTTAAAAAGTTACGTTTTTTTGTAAATCAATCCTTAATTTAAATTGATTTATTGGGGATATTGGGGAAAAACTCAAAACGGGTTTTTCCCCAATAACCCAAAAATATTGAGGGTGTTTCGAAATTGTTGAAAGTTGTTGTAATATTCTCAAGGAGATCCACAACCCACACTAGATCGTTTTTCGAGTGCAAATAAAAAGTGTCATTTTATAGCAGCGTGTAATTAGTAATACAGATTAACCAATTTATTTTGTTATCAAGATTACTGTTTTATTGCTTCTAAGGACTGCGGACAAAAAAATAAAATAAAATAAAAAATGCAAATCTTTTTGAAAGTTTTTATATAAGATTTTTTTTTAGGAAAAATTGATTTTTTATTAGCTTCTAGCTAAATATTCAATCCTTTCTGGAATGTTTTTTTTTGATATCAGTAACTTCAATGATAGAAAGAATTATTTTAAGAAGGAGCTCATTCGCGTATATTTGTATGTAAATGAATGACTCAAGTGCTTTTTTTCCCGAACGAACAAATGGTTTGGCAAAACAAAAATTTGCTTTATTACCTCAACCATCTGCAACAAAGAATTCGTGACGAAAATGTTGTAAAAAGTTTTTTGTTATTAATTGCAGCAAATATCTATGATATCATATACTTCACATTCATCTGCATCATTTGTACTCTATAGGTGATCATATACATATATTATTGGAATTAAATCTTTGTAGCATATTATTTGTTGGTTGAAATGAATTGCAGCAAATATTATTTACATTCATATAACTTATTGTTCGCAGCAAAGCTTCTAAAAGTTCATATTGTATTCTATTACGCAAACGAGTTTTGGTGTAGTTCATAATTGAAAATACCCTTTCAACGGAAGAATTGCTAGTAGGCAAAATTAACAAAAGCAATTTCTTTGAAATGGAACGTTTCTGCTGCATCTTGGTAGTTATAAACATTAATAAATTTGTAGGAATTTTATCTTTAAAATACTCCTTCCAATTAATATAAGCTAGTTTTGACAATTGATGTTCATATTCACCCATTGAAACTTCTGGATTTGAAAATGGATTTCTGGATTTGAAAATCTCATTAGTTGATCTTTAATTGTAGAAATTTTTGCCTGCGTTAATGGATTTCCGCATTTTAATATTGATAGTTCTCCAAAAACTTTAAATATTTTTATATTTTCTGGTAGTCGATTTAACATTTCTTTTATAAGTTTTTTTTTAAATACATAAAACAGTTTTCTTTTAAAATACGAATTTCGTCCAAATCCATTTTAACACCTTTAAGTTCTGTTTCAAATTCAGTACCAAAATCCATTTCTTCTATTGTGAGAAAGGAATCAGGTAAATCAATAGCTGCCTTTACATTTTCCAAAAATTGATCAAGATTTTCTCTGTTATTTAAAATCGATGGTTTAAAAATTTTTAATGAAAAAATAAGTAAAGTAGAAAATATTTTTTCATGTATGGTTCCTGCATCCATATGGTCTGATTGAAACTCTAAATTTAAGTTATTAATTTTATAAACAATTGGGAAAATAAAAATTAAAAAAAGCCGATTCTTTTCGTCACATAGTTCGTTATGAATGTTTTGTGCATTTTTATCATTTTCTGCAGTTGATATTAAAGAAAAGTGGTACTTTAGCTCTACCCACTGCTCCAAAACTCGTTTAACTGCAGCTCTATAAGATAACCAACGAGTCCCAGAAACTTGGACGAGTTTTTTAAAATTGTTAGAATCAAATCCTGTGTTTATTAAATCATAAGCTCGTTTGTACAACAAAGTGCGGAGCGGACTATTACTAAAGTAATTGTATACCTCTTTAATCAAAAAATCTGCATTTGAAGCTTTTGAGCAGCAAAGGTGGAGAGAGCGGCAAGTACATTTTATGAGTATGAGGTTGGGTTTTTCTTCTTTTAATAAAGTAAATAAAGATCTATTTTTTCCGCACAAATTACTGGCCCCGTCAGTACCAAGAGCTATCATGTTTTCAATCTTTAGGCCCACTTTTTTTAGAAACGTATTCATACCTTGGAAAAGATGCACAGCAGTGCCTTCTTCCACAATAAAAATTCCCAAAAAGTGGGTAACAACTTGAAGACTTTTTTGGTAAAAAAAAAAACGCACACATACACTCATCCATTTTGTTTGGGAAACATCCGTGGATTCATCCACAATAAGACTATATTTATTCCCGCCTATAGCCTTCACTACTGATTCCAAAAACGATGGAGAAATTACTTTTTTAATTATCACTGTACATTTGGTTTTATGCAACCTTAACTTTTCAAAGGCAGTATGTTTTGAAGAACAGCTTTGTAATAAAGTTGACAAATGATCAATTGAAACAATTGAACAGTGTTTTGCAATGAAAAGTGCGATTTTAATATCAACAGTTTTTGATTCATTTGATTGTTGTTGAATTACTAAAAAAAATATACATATAAAATTTGTGTTTATTTCACGTTATCTTATCAACTTACCAAATTGTTGAATTGTATTTTGTTTAAATAAAACTGACATATTCGCAATATGTTTTTTACATTCAGAATGTTTCTTAAGATCAATTTTATGGGACCTTAAACTGACTTTGCAACAAAAGCACCATGATGTGTTTTGTTCATTGCATGTTTTTTGGCATTGTATAGGGGCTTCTGAAATTGATTTCAGCTAACCTTAAAATAAATTATAATTTAATATTTTTTTGAGTAAGGAAACTTAACAACTTACCTTTTGCCCAACTCTCGTTTTCCTATTCCTTTTTGTGGCGGCGTTCCAGTTTTTGTTTAGTACAAGATGCTATTTTACAAACAAACGAAAAACTCAATTTAAATAACATTTTATTCCTTTTTTTATACCCTTCACCAAAGGTGTAAAGGGTATATATAAGTTTGTCATTCCGTTTGTAATTCCCACAATTTTCGTCGGAGAGCAAAAAAGTTGACATTTTCGGGATCCTTGTAAGAAATGATGACGATAGGACCATGTCCGTCCGTCCGTCCGTCCGTCCGTCCGTCCGACCGTCCGTCCGTCCGTGTGTCGGTTGAAATGGCGTTTATGAAGCCCACCGATAACTGACATATATAATATATATATCAAACGATCGGAAATGCTTTCGAGAATTTTGCTATTTGAATTCAGCAAGATCGGTTCATACAATGCGGAGATATGTTAAAAAAACCGGTTTTTAGAACCGGTTTTCCAGTTTCTGAAGCCCCTGTATATACTAGGGACTTCGTTTTTACAAAGAAGTCTCGGACATTTTTTTCTGAATTTTTGTTCTGAAAAAATGAAATAAATCAGTTCAATAATAACTGAGATATCGGACAAATCGCATTTTTTATTTTTTGAAGCCCTGGTTTAAGCTATAGATTTCTATTTTTATACAGATCGGTCACAAATATTTTTATAAAATTTCGGTTTTTTGAATCAGCAGGATCGGTTTATAAATGGCGGAGATATGCTTTAAAAACCGGTTTTTGGAACCGGTTTTTCAGTTTCTGAAGCCTCTACATATACCAGGTACATCGAATTTTTAAAGTGGGCTCGGAAATTATTTTCTGAATTTTTGTTCTGAAAAAATGAAATAAATCGGTTCAGTAATAACTGAGATATCGGGGAAAAGGATTTTTTTATTTTTGAAGCCCTTGTTCAAGCTACAGATTTTTATTTTTATATAGATCAGTCATAAATGTTTTTACAAAATTTCTTTTTTTTTAATAAACCAAATTCGTTCATAATCAACAGAGTTATGGCCCAAAAACAAATCTGTTAAGAATATAAATACACATACAAACATGTATATTAAGCATTGTAATGACTATTAGTGACGTTTTTTGTTTTTTGTATAGACAAGTAGTTTAGTTAGAAACAGCAGTAATATAATGAATAACAGTGTTGTTGTTATTCTTTGTATATGCAGTCTGTACAAAAATAAATAGATATGGAATTGTTGTTGTTTATTTTTAAAAACTAAAACATATCTGTTAAGAATATACATAAATACATACACAAACATGTATATTAAGCATTGTAATGACTATTAGTGACGTTTTTGCCTATAAGACAAGTAGTTTAGTTAGCAACAGAAGTAATATAATGAATAACAGTGTTGTTGTTGTTCTTTGTATATGCATCAGTTTGTATATACACACAAAAAAAAATAAGTAAATATGGAATTGTTGTTGTTTATTTTTTAAAAGCAAAGCCTGCTATGATTGTTTTTTTTTATATATTCAAATTTTCGTAGTTTGAAAAAAATTTAGATTTATATATGTGAAAATATGAAAGCATACGTTAAGGCGAACATTTTATTATTTGTCGGTAATATGGTAATATGATGTCGATAAGACAGTAAGATGGTAATATGGTAATATGGTGAAGGGTATCAAAGATTCGGCCCAGCCGAATCTTTTTTCAATTTCATTTAATTCTAGAAACTTTGATCAAACACAACTTAACGTTTTTTATATTAAGTTTGTGACACTAAAGTATGATCCAGTATATAAAAAAACGATCAGTTGTTTAATTGTCACCTGTTTGATGTTAAGTTTAAAATTCACTACGAAATGATGACATAAGACAAAACATGTTAGTAGAGGTGCCAGATGTAAAAAAATAGCAAATGTAAAATTATAGAAATGAAATAATAAACAAAACCTTATTTTATTCAATAAATGGTTAAAATTAGCCAAAAAAAAAAAATCGCAACTTTGATAAAAAACGCCAAAAAGACCGCCATGTCGCAAAACAGAAATTTTGGTCGCCACAGCCACAAAAAAATCGCCACGTTTGGCAAAAAATCGCCACATCTGACAGCCCTGGTTTGCATTTCTTATTTTTGCACCAGTTTGCATAAGTTTGTAGGAATGTTTTGAGAAACCGCCGTCCACGTATAGACCCAAGGCTTCATCGGGCGTATATGCAATAGGTTTACTAACCTCTGAAGCAATATTTTTTTTTAAACTTACCTGCAACTTCTTTGTCAGAATGTACCATTGATACCACTTCAGATGCACTTCTTTTCCCCGCTTTGTGTAAACTAACGCGGGTGGCCACTACAAGCTCCTCACAAAGGGTTTCATTCACAAGTTGTGAAACTTTGTTTATTTGGGTTTTAGGGGAGCATTCTGCGAACTCTTTTGTAGGTCGTCCAGCATTATGCCTTGTTGTTGGTTGCTCAAACAATAAACTGTCCAACCAATCTTTATTGCGTTCTTCAAAATTCGATAAAGTCCTGTTGGAGTTCTTCCACTTTTCTACCAGTCTACTTATAAAGCTTCTCAGTTTTTTTTTTTTTTTATTTCTCGGCACTGATTCTCATGAAAATTATTTTTGGGAATGATATTATCAAATACATGGGCCTCTACAGTAGAAAATTTCTTTGTGGTACATTTTCGTTATACCAAATTTGAAAAAGTGTGCGTTTTGAGACATTCATTGCGCCTAAAAAATGCAATAACAGGTGAACGGGCAGGAACGGGCAGACTATTTTGGACATTTTACAATAACAACAAATGAAATTAATACGTAAAATAGGAATTTGACTGAATTCCATTGAATCCCGAAAGTTGCAATCCATGAAACTACAATATAGACCACTTCTAATATACTTGTAGTCAAATATGGACCGATACTCATAAGTGTAAAATAAAACATACGAATACAGAATATTACGTTGATGCTGACTTTTATATGAATTTATTCACTTTTGGGTGATTCCTGAAAGAGGGCCTTATATGGGAGCTATGGTAAATTATGGACCGATCTTTGTAAAATTTGGCACTATCATTTATGTTCATATAAAACTTATTTGTGTCTAATATTAACTTGATAGTAACATTTTAATGGGATTTATGCCCGTTAAAGAGATTTTCTGTAAAGGGGTTTATATGGGAGCTATGATTAATTATGGACCGATCTTTTTAAAAATCGGTACACTTATTTAGACTTACATGCCACATTTCATTAAAATATTGCTATATTTAAGGGATTTATGATCGTCAAACCCTTTTCCGGGAGGACATTTGTGTGGGTGCTAGGTGAAATAATGGATCGATCATAACTAATTTCAATAGGCTTCGTCCCTGGACTATAAAAAACCTGTGTACCAAATTTCACTAATTTTGGTTCAAAATTGCGACCTGTAGTTACATTACAGACGAACAGACGGACGGACATCGTTAAATCGACTCAGAAAGTGATTCTAAGCCGATTGGTATAAATTAAGGTGGGTCTAAGACCAATATTTTTGGGTGTTACAAACGTCAGCACAAACGCATAATACCCTCCCCACCTATGGTGGTGTAGGGTATAAAAACTAGAGGAACACAGGTCACACACATTCATTTTTTAGTACATAAATACCTTTTACTTAAAAAAATAAATAAATATAGTTTCCAAAAAATTAATCACTTTTGTCAATATCAACAAAAATCACAAACTGAGTAATTTGGTGCCAAATTTTTAAATACAAAAGTTACAACAAATGATATGTTTGACAGCTCACAGCTGTGCGAATATTAATAGCAAAACAAAAGTAAAAACGTCAATATGATCAATATAGTATCAGTTATCGATAAAGTGCAAACAAATTATCGATTTAAACATTTCAAAATATGAATTTAATGACGCCAGATCATGCAGTTCGACCAATGTGTATCGCCATGGATATTCGATTCTGATATTTATTCCTAATGGGATTTTAACTTTCAGAATGGATCTATAATGTATATAATGCCTGTAATTTGATACAGAAACGACTTTGTTTTATGCCGCTAAAGTAGCATCACTTTTCAACGCATCTTGGCTTATGTTGTTTTTTCTCTACCTTCATATTTTTTCGGCTTATCATATACATCGAAATCACTTCTTTTAAATAATCTTAAACATAACCCCTATTAACTTCCACCGAAATACGATGGCTTAAAAAAATTATAACAAAGTAAAACTTTTGCGAATTTTTTTTTTGTTTTTGGTAAAACTCTCCATATTCAAAGCTTAAAAAATATAATAAAAAGAAAGCCTAATGATAGTACTTTCACGTGACATAACTGTAAAACTAGACCGCTTGGAAAAATTACTTTAACGCAATCTATTCTAAAACGATTAAAATTAATAAGTTTATAATAATTTCATACCGCATTTGGTATAACTTCCAATTTTTAAATACACTAAAGGCCAAACCCCACTTTTACCGTCTTTAATATAGGAAAGGGCAGCTCTAAAGCGCAGAGGTTACAGTTGGGAAGTTCTTCACAGACACAAGAAAAGTGAAAGGCAAAACATATAAATAAAATAAATTAGCTACTTGCTGAAAATAGTATAGGGTGTTTAAGTAGCATTTATCAAAGCTCCAAGCTTTACTTTTAATTTTTTATTATTATTTTTTTTTTTTCACTTCATCTATCAATTTCTCCCGTATGTTTTTCTAGCATTATAGATACGACTTTTTATTTTTAACATATAGATGTATGTATAAAAAAGTTGGAAAGAAGCAGAAAAATATTATGAAATAAAATTTTTTTATTACAATTTCTAATAGAATTTGGCTCCGCAGTCGATGTTTCTTTTATTTTTTCGCCGTGTGAGTTTTTAAAGGTGTTTTTCCACGTACATGAGATTGAACTTATTTGTATTTTTCTTCTTATTTTTTTTTCTATGTCTGAAGTTGAGCTGTTATTTTTTTTTTTTTTTTTTTTTTTTTTTTTTTGTTTTGATAGAATGCAAGAGTGTTTATGAAATCTATTTCATCATATTTCAATTTATAAATTTGTTGTTAAAGAATTTGTATGGAAAAAAAGGGAAGTAGAATAATATAATTTAAGCTGATTAGGTAAATGAAATTGATCGTTTGTTCGTTTTATATTTGCAAATAAGCTGTTTTATTGAATACAATTTATTAAATGTAAAACATTTTAGGTTATACCTAAAAGGCTGCTTTTAATATATTTTGAAAATATTCTTATATCAATAAGATCAGAAGTTTTACTTTTTTTTTTTTTAAGAAAAAAGAAATCAAAATTTCCTTTTGGAGTCATTTAAAATCCAAGGTCTTAAACTCATCTTTATTGAAAGATTACAAATTTTACAAAATGCTAAAATCCATCTAAATCAAAATAAAACAAATTAAATTTTTCAAATCGTTTTTCTTAATTACTTTCATACTTCCTAAATTCTTTTCCCTTTTTTCTTTTATTTTATTAACATTCTTTGTTTTAATAGCAACAAAAAATTTTGTTAAAATTTATTCAAAATCCTTTTTCATTATTACAAGCAATTGTTCTAAAGCCTTCCTGTTACAACATTTTTCCTCTGTTTTTTTTTTTTTTTGTCACAAAAAAAGGACTACTATCACTATCTTTTACTATTCAACAAAATCATGTTTTTGTTTTAAGGAAAATATAATTTATTTTTTATTTTATATTAATAAATAAACAATGAAATGTATGAAAAAATTAATACGGAACAGACAAAAACAATCCAATAAGAGTAAGAAAAAACAAAAAAAAAAAAAAACAAACCTTTTATTTTAGTTGTTTCATAGAACAGCTGCACCAGCTGGCGCCAACATAACAAAAGGCTAAGAATAACAAAAGCAGGCCCAATGTCAAGCAGAATAAGTAAATTTGTTGCACTCATACTACTTGAATACCCAGGCAATAGTTAAATATTTTAAGTAAAACAACAATATACAGCAACAATTTTTAGTTGTCAAATACAAAATTATGCAAAAGGAAAGAGTTCGACTATTGGAGAGAATTAAGTCGACTGTAATTGGTACTAAATGAAGGTAATATTTTAAATATAAATCGAATATTTTTAGTTAAAATTCAGGAGACTCTGCACTTAGGCATATTGGATGACTTGGCTTGTAATTTTTAGAATATTCAAGTTTAAAATAGTTTATTTTTGTCTCGAAATATAATTTTGTTTTCAAAATAGTTAAAATTTTTTTTACAAAATTAGTCAGTCAAATGTAATAATTTGAATTCAGAAGATATAAGATATTAAGATATAAAAATCGTTCAAATCGGAAAAGAGGCAAAACTTTGTCAAGCGGTAAAAAATTTACTAGGTAATAATTATCCGACTTTGACGCCATATAGCTCTTTTGTGCCCCTAAATATAAAATCTTACAATTCTATGCTACGCTATCGACCTTTGTAGTAGCTAATAGAAGGAAAGTTCTAGATACTACGCTAGTTAGTACTAGGCACTTTAATATGATTAGGGATTGGAGAGTCTCCAATGACTGCTATTTCTCTGATCACTTATATATCAATATTGAAGTCTCTTTACCCAGGGTTAAAACCTTTCAAAACAGAAGGAAAACAAACTAGGCGGAACAACATAATATTTTGTCCCAATTCGTTCCTAATCCCTCTACCATCAATGGTCATGAGGATATTGCATCCTATGTCGAAAAGCTAACAAATGTTTTTGACACAGCGAATTCTGTCGCATGCAGATCCATGGTCTGTAAAGGAAGGAGTAAAGCACATTGATGGAACTCCGAGATTGGCGACCTTAGATGTCTTAATGGACCTTAGATGTCATAAAGAATGCGCATTTCCCTGGCAGTCTTCCTTTAACGGAGTATTCTGCGCAATCTTCAGTAGCTATACATGATTTTCGCATTCCAATAACGGATACTTAGCTAATATGGGCTATGAAGAGCCCAGTATAATGCGGACGTAATAGTTCCCTGGCTAATCCGGATATACACAGTATGCCTTTCATGTTCCTATGTCCCTGAGTCATGGATTAGATGTATAGTAGTCTTTATCCCAAAAGGGAAGACCGAAAGACTTCAGACCTATCGTCCTTCCTCTTGAATACACCGGAAAGATTGATCGATCTACAACTTCGTGGAACAATCAACCCCAAACTATTATCAGCGTCCCAACATACCTATATGAAAGGCAGATCTGTTGAGACACTACACTCGTCTTATGGCATATAGAAAATGCACAAGGGGTTTACATTAGTTGCCTTCTTCGACATAGAGGGGGCCTTCAATAATGTGACTCCGGAGGAAAGACTAGACATAAAACAGTCGGTTACCTAACCAACAGGGTTATAATATCCAAAATGGGAACGTCTACCATATACAGGGTACTCCTCAAGGGAGAGTTTTATCTCCTTTTCTTTGGAATACTGCCATAAATTCACTACTCAGGGAACTTGATTCGCTGAAGTTTAAGACTGTCGCATATGCGGACGATGTTGTGGTGGCTGTATCTAGGAAATATTTAGATACTATGTCACAGCGCCTACAGACCGCTCTAGGTCTACTCAGTACATGGAGTACAACCAGTGGTCTTAGCGTAAATCCTGGAAAAACGAAATTTTCTCCAAGATGCAAGATTCCATCTTTCCCATTACCACGCCTAAATGTTGTTAAATTTAAGGTGTCAGATAGTACGAAGTACCTTGAGATTATACTGGACTCCAAACTATCCTGGCTCCAGAATACACGAGCTAGGGCCTCAAAGGCTGGTATATCCCTATATATGTAAGAAAGCCATTGAAAAATTCTAGGGAATAAATCCCAGGAATACGAAATGGCTTTTCGACATGGTGATTAAGACCATACTTGTATATGGGGCGATAGTATGGTGGAGAGCTATGAAAAAATCCACCTATATCAGAATCTTTAAAGGTATTCTGTGTAGTTTAGCGCTACTCATTACAGGTGCGCTTCGTACAACTCCATCGAAAGCTTTGTTTGTTTTAATGAACTAGCTACCGGTGGATCTTATGGATAAACAGATCAGCGACTAGGCTCAGAACTATAGGTGCGTGGAATTGCATTCCTATACCTTTTCTTGTCTACATTCCCGCATATAGGAAAAGTATTGCCTTCAAATTGCCGGATCACTGCAGCATTCTTCATTCATAGATCTCGGCCATAAAGAGAGCGGTGAACAGGTTAATGCACTATAGAATATTCGATGTGAATATCCAAATCTTAGGTACCCTTAAAGGCCAGATTACTTAAATTGTCAAGAGCATGAAATCTTCTTAATCATAGTAACACTGTGAGAAATCGTTATTCATGACTCCAATTCAAACTTCAAAATACTGACTAATAAGACAGAATCCCCAAAAGATTGACAAAAAAATTAAAGAGAGAATATAAGTTTCTAGGATTAAAATGATCTCTGGCCAGAGGCTTATGGTAGCTTGGTAAAATTTCAAGAGTTTTCCAATGATCATTTGTCTCTACAAAAATCAATATCCTACATCGTGCTCGCAGATTAAAGTACATTTGTGTGTATGCTCCTTTTCCGGAACACGATCGGTTTGTTAGTATCATCTATGGTGAGCTAGTCTGCTAAACTACTACCTTTTATGTCACTGTGTTCGGGCAACCAAATTAAGTACAGATTATACTATAGACAGATTTATTTTGAACATCTACTGACCATTCTGGATCAGAGTACAGCCCATGAAGACTTTCGGATTAGATATTAATATCTCTGTAAAGTATGTTCCTATATAATAGGAACAAAATAAACACTTGGAACAACATAGTACATGCATTCTAATGTGAATTCCCTGCCACAAAACAAAAAACGGAATCTTTTAACTGTACAATTGTTTTTAGCTTAATTGCATTTAAGCCAGTACTCTATCTAATAGATCAATGGGAATTAAGGGCAAGAACACCTCCACAGCAGTGGGAGTGCTTTCTAAAGAACGCATAATAGATATCAGTTTTCCGGCCGCAATTTTCTGTAAAGATAATCCCAAAAGGAAATGCGGAACTAACTACATACTCGTAGAGTATCTTACCATCCCAGGGTTTTATCTCCAACGTTCGTCGATATCTGCTGGTATAGAGACATTAAGTGTCAAGTTCAGATTTATGTCTCACCGTAGTACCATTCAGGCAATGATGTGCTAAAAATACCAAAACGGTTTTTGGCAGAATTAAATAAATACCCATTGTCAAAGGTCCACCCCGATAAAATATTCATGCCATCTGAAATACTTCCCCTAAGGTATCGGAAAATTTTCGCTGAAAGCTATTATTAAATCTGCATAAGCCATAACCTTGCAACCAGTCGTTTATAAGTATCAGACACCAAAACTCAAAGGAAAGTTAAAAGAACTCATTCCTGGAAAATGCCTCTATTCTACCATACTTCAATTGTACTAAGGCTAAACTATGCATGTGAAATGTAATTATGAAGATTCAATATATAGACTGACCAATAAATTAGTAAACTTACCAGAAATATAGACAGAAAAAATTAAATTTCAAATTCAATAACTTATTTCTTAAACTCAAATATTTTTTTTTACTAAAATCGATATGTCCAATTTTTAAATTCAAATACTCAAATTCGTAAGTTTTATTGGAAAAACAAATGTTTTTCTTTATTAAAATATTATACTATTTATTAAATACAATCGTTCTGAAATTTCCGAAAGTTTCAGTATTATATACTATATGTACTTAACTGCTTAAAAGGTATGTATAATAACCTTTTAACCAGTTAAAATATTTGATATCATACCCCGTAATTTGATGGGTTACCCAGTTTTGCTAGCAAGATGAGTGCCATGTTTTGAAGTGAAGAAAATCCATTACTCAATTGTATTTTAATTTACATTGTAACGTAAAGGGCCAAAGTAAGTTTATTACCTAACAGGGTTATGGGGACAATATTACAGCATGCTTTATGTTTAATCCACATTGCTTAACTTCAAAATATTATAACAATAAATAGTAAATAAGAAAATTACAAATTTGTTAATTCGACTTCGTATTTACCTTAAAAAAAATAAATTGGTTCTGTAAATCCTAGGGTAAGTGGCCAAATTCGTAATCACCATCTTCGGCAGTCTGGGCAGCATTATCAGAACAAACTAATTCCAAATCTCGATATATAACTGCAAGATCTTCAACTGCCGTATATTTTTACTCCGTCATACCATCACCAACATACCAATAAAAAAAACTTGGAAACATAAATTCAAATTTATGAGCAAATTACTGAACGCCATTGCTATGGCTGTAGTATTAGATAACATGCATACTTCTAACGAAGAAAGTCTTGTTTTTCGTAGTTAATATCGGCATTAAAATCTTTTTGACACTAGTTGACAAAGTGAATATGACGTTTCAATTTTATGGTCGAAACAGCGGCATTCTTTGGGTACATCACCACGATACAACATACCACAATCCATGCATTTTCCAGCTAGGGAATCCCACTGAAACATTACTGGCCAAATGCCACCAAGAGGAAATATATACGTGGAAATGAAATTTATTCAAATCCAGATTCATGTAATTAAAAATTCATTCAAATCTACATTTATGTAGTTATTAATGTGATGAGAATCTGTTGTGGAGCTAACGATTCAAGTAGTCTGGACGACATTTAAACTATTCTTAAAAATTTTATAAATTCTTACATTCACTGACCACCATGAAATCACAATCCGAATGCTCCAGTAGAGATTATTATAGGGCTTCACAACAGCTGTAAAGATTTTAGACAATATCTAATTTACGTTAAATGTAAATAAATGTTATTTAGCTTGACAATAATATTGTTTTTGTTCCTTTGATGGTTTACAAATTATTTAAAATCAATAAAACTAAATTTTAAAATCAAATATATATATTTTTTTTTATTAATTTAAAATTTAAATCCAAGAAAGAGATTAATAAAAAAAATTCTGTTCATAATTTGTTCTTTATATTATTAAACATACCCATTGTGTATACGTTATAATTTAATTACTGTATTGGATAATAATAATTAGGTTTTCTCTGATTTTGAAATTATATTTTAAATAATACTATTGTTTTATATTTCATTATAATCAGAAACCGGATTTTAATACTAAAAAACAATCTTTTTATTTTTATTTCAATCGAAAAACAATCTTTAATGTACAAAAAATAATAAAAATCCATCATCATTTTTTTTATTTTCATCAATAGTTTAATTTTTTTCATCATGATAAAAATAAAAAATATAAATATTAGGGTAAATTTCATAATTTTGATTTTGGGATATCATACCTTTTTAAAAGGTTTTAGCAGCAGTAAAAATTATGGCGTAATTCTTTTTTTAATTTTGCAACTCATTACCTGCATATCTGCTGCTAAAATTGCACATTTTGAGCCCCATTTTGTGCAGAGGCAAATCGGGTTGATTTATGAAAAATTTTATTTTATACATCGATTTAGCATTAAATTTTAGTAAGAATGAGCATTATTCGACCCGTTTAAAATAAAGCGTGTTGTAAATAGGGTGTCCGAAAAATTTACTTTTTTCAAAAAAAGTTTTAAAAATATATTTTTATATAAATACAACGAAAATATACTCTTTGCTTAGAAATATTACCCTAAAATATTTACTTTACTACTTTTCGCTTTAAAGTTATAAGGTATTAAAATTTTCATATAATAGCAAAAAAAAAAAAAAAAAAAAAAAATTTTTAACCAAAATTAAAAATACTGAATATTGTAACCGTAAAATGAAGAGCCTACTGTAAATTATAATGAGCATGTTTTAAAATTTTGTAATAACAATTATTTTTTGAGATAATTATTTTTTATATTATCTGAAAATTTCTTAGTCTTATAACTCTAAAACGAAAAGTCGTAGATTAATGATTTTTGCGGCATTTTTTAAAGCAAATAGTATATTTTCACTGTGTTTATAAAAAAAATATATTTTTAAAACTTTTTGAAAAAAGTTAATTTTTCGGACACCCTAATTTGGACACGATGCATTTTATGCGGGTTGAATAGTGCTCATTCTTACTAAAATTTTATGTAGAATTGATGTATAAAAGAAATTTTTTTTAAAAATCAATTGGATTAGTCTCTGCGCAAAATGGCGCTCAAAATGTGCGTTTTTAGCCGAAGATTTGCAGGGGAAGGAGTTGGAATTTTAAAAAATAAAATACGCCATTATTTTTACTGATGTAAAAACCTTCTAAAAAGGTATGATATCCAAATATCAAAAGAAAATTTTCTTTTCGAAACGAACCCTAATATATATCTTTTGTGATATTTATTACAAAAGTTGAAAATTATTTTCAACTTTTTTCATCGGATTGAAAAAATTCTAAACAAAAACAATTTCATTGAATTAAGAAAAATATTTTTGAAACAAAACAAAAGTATGAATAAAAAAAAAACAATCATTTGAAATTTTTTTCAAACTGATATTTATTTTTAAAGATATTTATTTTTTTCATCATGATGGATATTTATTTTAAAAAATAAAAATCCCTCTCATATTTTTTTCAACAAATGAAAAAACATTTTGACCATTAAAGATATTTATAATGATTGAAAAATAAAAATAAAAAGTTTACGGGTGCTTGATTATAATTACAATTTTTTATTATTAAACATCACAAAATATCTGATTAATTAATATAATTGTTATTTAAATATTAAATATAAATCTTCATAAATCATTATTCTTAAATATAATATATAATATCACCACACCCAGTATATATAAAAATTCTACCAAGTGTTATTCCTTTACTTTAAGCGATCGTTCAATCTTATACACTAGCGAACGCTGATGTTTGTAACGTACAGAAAAAAATATTCGAGCATCCACCTTCAAATATAACAATAGACCCAGAATCACTTTCTATGTTGACTTAACGATGCACAGTGTGCGATTCGAAAAATGAAATGGAAATAATTATGGAACTTAGGAACGGCTGCTCCGATTTCCATGAAATTTCACACTGTGATAGGCGATGATAGTAGTGGTGTAGGCGAGTTTAAGTTCCAAGCTCATAGTGTTTATATATTTCTGTTTATATTTTTCTGAAAAATAACTAAACACAAAATACTTCAAAAGAAAAAACGCTTTAAAAAATCGAATTTTGCGAGAACCAGGATTTCCCACATTTAACCAATTTTTTCAACTAATTTTGAATTTTCGCCTTAATTTCCAAATCGCAAAGCTGGAATCAAAAAAAGAAAATTTTGTTCTCTTATCAAATATATATAAAAATTTATACAATACGAAAATTTGTTGAAGACTTTTTGCAAAAAACACTGAGAAAGCATAGATTTGTGATTTTTTCATATTTTTAATTTTTAATTATGCAATAAAATTCTTTTTAGTGAATATTTTTGAATGAGATTGCGCACATAAGTAGATTTTTTGATGCTTAATTCATTCATTCGCTCCCTTTTTTAGATTTGTCTACAGAAATCCCGTAATTTCCAAAAACTTTAAAAAATTTCCAAAAATGTGATTATTTACTTATTTTTGCTATATCTTTCCAACCTATAACGGGGAGCAAAAATTTCTATTACGAAAAAAATTAAAACACTTCAGACTAAATAAAAAGTATAACTTTTTTTTGTTTCCAGCTTTACGATTTTAGAAATTAAGGCGAAAATTCGAAATTGGTTGAACAAATTGGTAAAATTTCGGAAACACTGGTTCTCGCAAAATTCGATTTTTAAAAGCTTTTTTTCCTTTGAAGTATTTTGCGTTTAGTTATCTTTCAGAAAAATATAAACACTATATATATTACTTAACAAAATTTTTATATAACTGAAAAAGAATGTTACCACTTTATTAAATTTAAATTTAAATGCTTGTAACTTTTGACTCCGTAAATACTTTTTTAAAATTCTTATAAATGAAATCAAAAAATTTAAAAAAAATCGGGTGAAAGTTGGACCCACTGTAGCGAAAAAACTTCATCAAAATGTAAACATTTTAACATTTGAAGCTCAATATCTCTTAAACTAAAAATACATACGACGATGGTTTTTGTAGACCTCGACTAGCAGAATTCTCCCATATAAAGATCTTGGAAATCGATTCAGATTTAAGGTATCAGGATCGTTTTTTAGAAATTTTATACCTGAGGTGTCCAAATTTGGGACCATGTGGTCTATATGGTCCAAGCACAAAGCTTAAACTCGCCTACACCTCTGGTATGACCATGTCAAATTTCATAAAAATCAGAATAGCCGTTCCGAAGTTCCATAATTATTTCCATTTCATCTGACCGGCTGGCTGGACTTGTAGTTGGTTGTCTGTCTACGTAAACCTTATGCACAAAGTATAAACGCAATTTTGAAGATAATTTAATGAAATTTGGAACATATATTTATTTTCGCATAACGACGAATGCTATTGGTCATGATCGTATCATTTCACCTCGCCCCATACAAATACTCCCCGGAATAGGGTTTTAACGCTTATAAATGCCTTACTTATCTCAATATCTCAATAAAATTCGTTACGAATAAGTTTTATACAAGGTTGAACCGGAGGGTAAAATTTCAGTAATATCGGTCTATAATTAATCCCACTTTCGAAAATCACTTTAACTTGTAAAAAATGCACATAAATGATAGTATCATAGTAATATTTGACACAAATAAGTTTAATATAAATAAGCAGAAATCATATAAACAGCTCCCATATTAGGTCAATTTCCGAAAATTTCAGAAATCACTTCAATGAACAAACGCAATGATGTATGTATCATATTGTCGGGCTTGATCGACTATAACTTTTACTAGTTTTTTTTATTTAAAATGAAATTTTAAAATTTGGTTTGAAAAATGTTTTATGGTAAGAAATTTAAAATAGCAATCGACTTAGTGGGTTTAAACTTTTTGACTTTTATGGTTAGGGTGATTAAATTTTATAATTCTTTAATTTTATAAAATAAAAAGTTATTCATACTAAATGCAAAATTATTCTCCGTCACTTGTTTAATCACAAACTTACGAAATATATCAAAACTACAAATTTAAAATAGTTAATGCTAAAAGCTTTTCACTAAAAATAATACTCTTAGCATTACTGTAGGGAACTGATTATTGTAAAAATATTTTACCCAAAAACATTGAATTTTTATAAATGCAGTCAGTAATAAAGAAAAATGAACTGGGGAGTTTTGCTTGCTGTGAGCCACTGCAAAGGAAACGCGGAATTTGCTACTTTTATATAATGAGTTTTTTTCCATAGAATTCTATTTTTTTAACATTTCTAGTTTTAGCTCTTAAACTTCAAAGTTTTGTTATTGTTCTGTTCAGTGCTGTTTTGTGTTTAGCCTTTTATTTTTTTTTGCATTTAATTTCAGAACTATACAACTCGGCTGCTGTATTGTCCTGCTTAAAATTGAGAATTAAAAATATCTAAAAAAAGAAAAACGGAAAGTAGTTTATACAGCTGTTTCCTATGTTTCTTTAATTTTTGTATTGTTTTGACATGTTTTTAGCCCTTGGGTAAACAATGGCACTACTACTGCTACTACTTATATTACAACACTATCTCTGGAAAAACAACACAGCTATTTTGGTCCCTAAAATAAAGTAAACGTACAGCTTTTTTAAAATAAAAACTATCAAAGCTAAAGCAGAAGCTTGTTCTTCTAGTTTCCATTTATTTTTATTTAAATTTCTTTCCTTTTGATTTTTTTTTTTTATTTGCAGCTGTTTGCTTTATTTTCTTTAAACTGCATAGATTTTTTCTTTTTCATTTTTGGTTTTCTTTATCTCCACAGAAGTGGTGCCATATCTTCAATGTGCTTTCCAAGTGTTTGTGTGTTTAAGTTTAGAGAGTTGCTTGCTTTTGCAAGTTTATTTAAATATCATCAACACTATTGTTTTGTGGTTAAACTAAATGGAATAAAGTATTTTGTTAAGTTTTTTTTTTCTTTTCTTTTCCGATTTTTTTAAATAGTATTTTTTCTATTGTTTTTGTATTCATTGTTGTTGTTGTTTCTTTTTAGTTGGGGAATTTTTATAAAGAAAATTTACATAGTTTTAGAGATTAGATTTAAGTTTGTTTTTGTGCTGTTTGTAAAACGAAAAAAAAAAAAAATAATGTAAACTAGGAAGCAAAAATTTTAAATTGACTTTAGAAGAGATAAAAAAAAAACAAGTAACTCATAAATAAAACATATTTTTTTGGGGGAAAAATAATAACTTTTTACCAAATTTAAAGAATTATATAAACAAAAGCCTGGGTTTGTATGAGTGATATTAGTTTACATAGACGAGAATTAAATATTAATATGGTGCAAATTATATACTTCAGGAATATTTTAATATATAAAACATATTTGAATTTAAAGTACTTACATAGGCTTTAGAATTAAGCTGTATAACATTAAAAATTTTGTATACAAATATGTTTAGTCTTAAAAGACATTTTCTTTGCTTTATCAAATATTAAACAGTGGGACAGAACCGAAATAAATCTGTAACTTCTAATCGGCTGGTTTGATTTACATGAAATTTCACTTACACACAGAGAAAACAGATTCATTGTGGCAACCATCATCCTATAGACCAATTAGTCTCCTTTCTTGTTTGTCAAAGCTATTTGAAAAAGTATTGCAAATGAAAATCATGCCAATCTTAAATGATAGAAATGTAATCCCAGTTCATCAGTTTGGTTTCCGTGAAAAGCATGGAACAATGGAACAAGTAAACCGTCTGACTGGAGAGATTAGAAAATCTTTTGAATTAAAGAAGTATTGCTCTGCCATCTTCTTAGATGTAGCGCAAGCTTTCGACAAAGTATGGCATCAAGGTTTAATATATAAAATAAAATGTTCTTTGCCACCTTGTACCCATAAATTGTTCGAGTCATATATATGCGACCGATCATTTAGAGTGAAGTATGATAACTTTGTGACAGGAGAATTTGAAGCAAAGGCTGGTGTTCCACAGGGTAGTATTCTAGGGCCTATTCTGTATTTAATTTACACATCTGACTTGCCAACATGCGATGAACTGACAATTTCTACGTTTGCTGATGACACAGCAATATTGAGTTCATATGAAAACCCACATGAGGCTTCTAATAAACTAGATGCGTATCATAGGCATGTGGAGACTTGGTTAAAAAATTGGCGCATAAGAGTGAACGAGTTAAAAAGCAAACATGTTACTTTCACACTGAGGAGAGGAAACTGCCCATCCCTTAAACTCAATAATATTGTCATTCCCCAGTCTGATTATGTCACATACCTCGGTATTCATAGGCGACTTACATGGCGCCGTCATATAGAAACCAAGAGACTTAGTATGAAATTAAAAGCTTCCAATCTTCATTGGTTAATAAATAGACAATCGAAACTCCGCCTTGACAATAAAGTCATCCTGTATAAAACCAATTTGGACATATGGCATCCAATTGTGGGGAACGGCCAGCAATACGAGTATTGATCTTATACAGAGGGCCCAATCAAAAATTCTTAGAACCATGACGGGTGCACCATGGTATATAAGAAACGAGAACATCCATAAGGATTTCGATGTACCCCTTGTCAGGGACGAGTTCAGCAAATTTAAGGCGAAATATATAGCAAAGTTGCATAGTCATCCAAACCCACTTGCAAGACAACTACCAGAAGCCCGAACATATTCAAGGCTTCGTAGAAATAATTTACCACCCCGCTAATAGGAGGGTCAATTTATGCCATCTATACTCTCGTTAGAGATTAATCAGATTTAGCTTTAGTTTTAAGATTTATGTACTTATTGTAAATCCTAAAAGGCAGATTCAATAAAATAATATTCTTGTGTAAAAAAAAGGAAACATTAATGCCAAAATGTATTATTTTAATTAAATGCTGATTAATGCATCATAATTATCACAAAATTTTATTTTGTATGCTTAGGTTATTTCGTTCGAACTTTTTAAAAATGTAATATTTTCCATAAACCCCTTAATGCACTTAGATTGCTTTACACTGTATGCTTAGTTTTTTTCGTGCACTGTATTCTATATTTTCACAAACTAATTTTAAATTTAAAATGTATTTTAAAACATGTATTGTATACAAATATAGTATCTTAAATATTCGAATTTCCAAAAATCTCTTCGTAGTAGATATATTTGCCGGGAGACCAACATACGGTCCAAATTTCATCTTCTAAATTTATGTGTAAGATGATGATTAAGTCAGTTACGTTACTCGTTTATATATGAATGGCTCAATATACACAAATACGCTTATTATATAAGATCTCCAAAATACACTAAAATAAATTCTAAATTTTAAAATTATTTCAAATTTAATAATTACCATCATAGCTCACAAAACTATGTTCAGTGAGTTGTGATTTATTGGAAAAACATTAATGACCACATATATTTTAACGTTTAGTGAAAACATTTTAATTGTAGCTTATATGTACCGACTGTTCAGATTTTGCACTATTGAGTGTAGTGAAATTTTTTTCACTACCACTAAAAAAATTGCAATATCACCTACATATTTAGTGCTAGTGAAGAAATGTTTTACTATAACTATAGAGGTGGCAAATAATTAAAAATCATATTTTTTCAATATAGTGCGATTTAGTGACACTACCCCCCCACTCTATAATGAAGTTAACATTTGAATTTAATAAAAGGAATGGTATATTTCATATTTCCTTTAAATTTTTTAGTTTAGTTTAAATAAAGAAATTCAATTGTTTTAGAAAACTTGGGGTATAATATTAATTTTTTTTATCAGTAAAAATATAAGTGAACTAACAATAATTAATCAAATCTTAAATCTAAATGTTAATATATATTTAGTCCAACCACCGTCAGACTAAAAGCGATTTTAGTGCATAGGGTTTAACTGAGGCTCAGTTCTGCGATGTTTCTTCTTCTCAATCGGATGTGTTCATTACTTTTTAGCATATTTCGAGCTAGTGGGTTAGGGTGTATTTCTAATCTTTTGAAGTATGTTCCTACATGTTCTTTTATTACATCTTTTACCAAAGGAACGTTAAGATCCTTATGTATGTTAATACTCGTATTTCTTACATACCAAGGGGCTGCGGTTATAGTTCGCAATATTTTGTTTTGGTGTCTCGGTTTTTTCTCAATATTTGGTGCTGAGGCCGTACCTCATAACACTTTAAGCATACAAAACTTCTACATCGGCAGAGTACAAAGTTTTAAAGATTACGGATATACAATAAATGATAGGGTGATCGACTCGGTTTTCCAACCGGTTTTTAAATCGGTTTTTTCTTTCAATGTGCTGTCGGTTTTTTCAAAATGTTCATTTTTCGAATGTCGAATAGACCGGTTTTTTTAAACACAAACAACCGGTATTAAAAATGGCTTTTTATTTCAAAAAACATGTACTAAATACTGATATTTGAATCAAAATTTATTAATTTTTTTTAATGTTTAATGTTTTAAAAATATTTTTAAATATATTCAAAGATTTTGTTCTACAAAAAATTTCACATGCAGAATCTTTTTAAATTAAATTGATTCTGGCTTCTTCATATTAACCCATGGTTGTTTATGCTAAGTAAAGGCTAATTATCAGTTTTGATGATTATTTTCTTACAACATTTATACCCTACACCACCATAGGTTGGAAGGGTACTATGCGTTTGTGCTGATGTTTGTAAATATATTGGTCTAAGACCCACCTTAGTTTATATTAATCGGCTTTAAGTCGATTTAACGATGTACGTCCGTCCGTCTGACCGTCTGTCCGTCCATGTAAACCTTGAAATCAAAATACAGGTCACAATTTTCAACATAAGTTAATGAAATTTTCTTATAAACCAAGGACGAACTGTGTTGAAATTGGTTGTGATCAGTTCATCATTTCACCAAGCCTCCATAAAAATATCCTCCTGGAAAAGGTGGTTTAACGATCATAAATCCCATAAATGTAGCAAGAATTTTTGCACATGTAAGTTCCATATAAGTTTAAATCTATGTGCGGAATTTCATGAAGATCGGTCCATAATTAACCATAGTATTGGTCCACAATCCCACAGGTCTAGAAAAAAATACTCCTCCCCGAATTTTGATGCACACAATGGTGTAGATATTGTCGGGCTTGGCCGACTATATCTTTCTTTCTCGTTCTTAATCTGTTAATAGTTATTTCCAAAAATAATTATGTTTAATAAATTTTAACTTGAACAATAAAAAATTTATTGATTTTTCTTTAAGAAATGTAGTCTTTTAATAGAAATATTAACTTCTACAAAAAAAAAACGGTTAACCGGTTTTTTCTGAATTTAAAAAAGTGCAACCGGTTTTTTCAAAATCCCAACTATTCGAACTATTCGAAAACCGGTTTCTCCAAAAAGTCGAATAATCGATCACCCTAATAAATGACCAGTGGGACAGTTCAAAGGAATTAAGATGCCAGTTCGAAATGTGTGGGTGATAACAGAGAGGCATTTTTTAAATATAGCAAAGTTTTTACATTGATGTTGACAGGAAAACACTATTCGTCAAGGCCTACGTATTGTCAGTTTTACTGTATGTTACGCGCTGGATATATATTCAATGAATAACAAAAATCAAAATTTTCGTAAAATAAAATACAGAGTTAATTAGGCATTTACAAGATTTTCCGACTAGCTTTTATTTGGCAGATGAGTTCTTAACCCGTATTTAAGCGCATAAACATATAAATACTCTACATGCCTATAAATACCAAAGAGTATAAAAACAAATTTAAAATAGTAATACATTGAGGTGACAAGATGTTAAGTCACGTAGGGTTATTTCGTTCCCACCCAATTGACAAAAGGTCAGACACCATGGCAGATTGCTTACCCTAAACTACTACTAAATCTGCCCCTAATAAAACTATTTGACTGACTTACGCTTTGTTACATTTTACCTTAGCTATCCTTCCCATAAAAAAAATTTATGAATGCATTTTTTTGTTTGTTTTTACAATAACAAATAATAGAATTTATTAAAAAAAATAAGCAAAAGAAAAATTAAAAATAATAACAAAAATGTATACATATGCTTAATTAATAAGAGATCATAACAGAAGAAATGTGAAGATCTCACTAAATCAGAATAATAATATGTGATAAGAAATAATTATTGATAAAAGTAAAGGGGACAAAATGGAAAACGGACAGACTAGCAGACGAAATAATATGCAAAATAAATACAATAAGTATAATTACAAAAATAAATCAATACAATCTCTCATTACTCACAACACAATTGTTGGTGTTCCATTTCTAAAATCCTCTCGGTTGAAGGGCCCAGCAAGACGAGATGATAATGATGATGACTTTTTGTTGGCTACTTTAATAAATGTGATTATTAAGTTTTTTCTTTTTTAATTTTTTTGTAATTTATACTTATTTGTTTAGATATTACATATATATAGGTAGTGATTTAGAAAAGATATTTTTATACAGTAAAGGCAAGAAAATTTGTACAAATGATTTTAATTTATTTGTTTTTTTTTTTTTTTTTTTACAAATTTTTAAATTCAAATATTTATTTTATTTTTTTTTATATTTTAATTTAAGAAAGATAATTCATTTTCAATTATATAATCAAATAACGCATTTTTTAGATATTTTAATTATAATCATTTGTATAACTTTAATTCAAGAAATTATTAAGTTAATTAAATTGAATAAAAGATAACTTTTAGGCAAACGAAATAATTATAATTAAATGATTAGAAGTAGAATATAATTTTACACATATTGTCTAATTGGAATTAATTGATTGGAAAATTTTAATTAGTTTTTACAATTTTGTATTAAAAAAAATTTAAATTTTATAGTTTTTAGGAAATTTTATTTTATTTTATTATTTTTATTTTTTTAATTTTAATAATTTTGTTTTTTTATATAATTAAATTTTTAATGAATTGTTATTATTTAAGCATTACTACTTCACAAGACTCTTCTTAAATTTTATATATTGTTGAGAATAAATCATAACTATATTTAATATTTTAGAATTCATAATTGTTTTAGGTTAGTTTTTCAAATTTATAGGAAATTATAGGTTTTAATGTATATTTTTTTTAATAGTAAAATTTTTATGAATTTTTAAGAATATTTAGACAATTTGACATAATTTTAGAAAATTAAGGATTTTCACACTTTTTTTATAGTTAATTAATTTTAGCAAATTTTTAGTAAATTTTTTGACATTTTTTTTGGAAAATTGAAAGCTTAAACACATTTAGAAAATTTTTGTTTCTGGAATATTCTTCGATTCACTGTTAACAAAGTCTATAGCTGCTCATGTGGAGTCACAAAGAATCACGTGTGTTGCACTAAATTTGGGATCCTTTCTGGATGAGATCTTCATTGAAATCCTTGTTTGAATAGGATATTTAAAATAGGGTTTTGTGTATTTAACCACTTTTCTTTTGTGTTCCAATAACTTTGGTAAAAAAAATCAATTAGGATATATTTGTAACTTGATAAATTTTTTATATAACTTTATTTTTAAAGTTTAATTAATTTTGCACTTGTTTGCTAATAAGGTTGATGTGATCGTCCTCAATATTAAATAATTAATGATCTCTTATTTTAAGTATTAGTTCTAGAAACCAAAAATGATGCGTAGTTAAAACTTGTTTCTCAATAATAGACCAATTATGTATATATGTATGTACTTCTATAATTACATGATCTGTAGTGAAAAGAAGACAAAATAATATATACAATGAAGGGTCATAAAAAAAATTAATGAGTGCAATTATAAATTTCGCAATTTTTAAATCATGACCATATATGGGCATAACATTTAAAAATAGGTGAGAGTGCAAATGATCACACATACATTCTCATTTACATGCGTAAATACACGCATTTTTGCAGTGAGAATGCAGATATATCGACTGAGCAGCTAATGTTAACAAATTTCTATCATGCAATAAATAATATTGTAAACTGATGGATTACCCATATAGCCAAAAGTGGGTTTTATATCAGAATTAAATCTTACTTTTGATATAGAAATGTTTTCCTATGTCAAAAGAAATCGTAACAAAGCTGCTTCGCTCTGAAATTTTACTAAAATAGAAGACGAACAGAAATCTGATTTCTTTTGGTTTTTGCTTAATTTTTTTTGAAATAAATTTAAATTAATCGTGTGGCACGACCCACGAAAGCCGGGCAAATTTTTCCGGACAGTACTGAAATTATTATGAAACTATTAGCATATATATAAAAAAAAATAGTTATTTGATTATTAAGACCTTAGATCAGATGTTTGAAATTGGCCAACGTATACTCCATTCAGATCCTCTATTTCGTATATATTGCTACCAACCTTCTCTCGAACCTTACATTTTATATATTTTGGCATGAATTTTCTATTAATAGCCTTTGACATATTACTCAAAATATGATTTTTTCGAAAAACGACTTGGCCTTTTTTAAATTTAATTGGACGAGAGCGTAAATTGTAAGATTTAGTTGCTTTCTCATGAGCTATATTCAAATTTTCTCTTATTTTAGATCTTACTTTTTGTAGTTTATCAGCATTGACTAAAATCTGACAATCTTCACCATGAAGGCATTCCAATTTGTCCAAAATTTTATAAGCAGAACCATGCTGCACCATGTTTTGACCAAAGGTAGCGTAGTAAGGGGAACATTTTATTGATGAGTGATAATCACTTCTAAGAATCGATAATATTTGGGGAACATATTTGTCCCAATCGCTGTGGTCTTTATGGTTTTCCAAAAAATATCGAAGTTTAGTTATTATTTCCCTATTTGCACGTTCCGACGCGTTTGGTTGGGGGGCATAAAAGCCTGTTCTCACGTGCTCTATCTCATATGAGTTCAAAAATTCTTTCATTTCGTTTGAAACGAATTGTTTTGCGTTGTCGCTGTGCAAAAATCTGGGCACACCAAATGTAGGAAATAGTTCCGATTGGAAATACAAAATTACATTGGCGGAAGTGGCTGTCTTAAGGGGTTTCAAAAACAAAAACTTTGTTAAATGGTCTAAGCAAATGAAGAGGTATGTATTTTTAGCTTTAGTTAGCGGATATGGGCCTAAAAAATCACAATATAGCCTTTCGAATGGTCTATTTGTGATAAATTGTTTCCCCATAAGGGGCCTGGAAATTTGATTAGGCGATTTTATAGTCTTACACTTATCACATTTTTCAACATACGATTTTACATCTGCTGTCATTGTGGGCCAATAGTATTTTTGCCGAATTCGTGCTAATGTTTTAGCGAAACCACCATGACAAGCGACAAGAGAATCATGTGCAGCTTTAATTATATTTTCAGTTAATGACTTTGGAATCCAAAGACGCCATAAGTTGCCTTCCTCATCTTCACTACCTAGCCGAAATTGAACTCTTTTATAAACAAGATTATCAGAAACAATTAAATCTGGTAATTCATCCTTTTTCTCACAGATAATTTTCCTCAAATTATTATATTCTTCGCCGTTAAATTCCGGAGAAGTGGGGTCAACTTCCAAAGAAAAATCTAAAAAGGATAATTCTTCCACATCCATCCGCGATATGCAATCTGGCACAACATTTAATGAACCTTTTCTGTGCTCAATACGAAAATCAAATCTTTGGAGCTTTAAGCTCCACCGCGCTAATCGCCCACTAAGATCCTTTTGGGACATTAGCCATTTTAAGGATGCGTGGTCCGTAATTATTCTAAACGGTAGTCCCTCTATGTATGGCCTAAATTTATTTACACATATCACTGCGGCCATGCACTCAAGCTCAGTGACGGTATAGTTTCTATGAGACTTGTTAAATTTCTGAGAAACGAAAGCAATCGGATGTTCATTTCCATCATCATCAAATTGGAGTAAAACACCACCCACTCCAATACGTGAAGCATCGCATTGAATAGTGAATTCACGAACAAATTTTGGTTGAGCCAATACCGGAGCAGTAGACAAAGCGTCTTTTAACTTTTGAAAGGATTGTAATGCGCTAGGAGTTAAAGTGAATTGTTTGGAAGTTTGCTTTAAACAGTCTGTAAGTGGACCAGCCAGATCTGCAAAGTTATTTATAAAAGCCCGATACCAATTGGCCATGCCAACGAAGCGGCGAACTTGCCTTGGCGTTTTGGGTGTAGTAAAATTCCTTATTGACTCCACTTTTTCAGGGTCAACTTTCAATGTTCCATGTCCCACTATGTATCCAAGGTAACGTATTTCTGCCTGGCAGAATTTGCTTTTTCCCACATTTATTGTGAGCTTAGCAGCTTTAAGGCAATCTGCCACTTGTTTTAAAAGGGTCATGTGGGAGTTGAAATCAGCGCTGCATATAAGCAGGTCATCTAAATAGATGAAGACATGTTCACGCAAACGTGAGGGTATAACCTTATCCATTAGCCTGCTCATGGTTTGCGGGCCATTGCACAAACCAAATGGCATATATTTAAAATGGTATAAGGGCTTACCCGGAACGACAAACGCAGTTTTTTCTTTTGAACTTTCGGTTAATTTTATTTGTAAGAAGGCGTCTTTTAGGTCAATTCCGGTAATATAAAAGGTGTCTTTTAACCTGCTTAATAGGCCATTTATATGTGGGAGGGGGTACGAATCTTTCTTCGTAACGGCATTGAGTTTTCGGGAATCAATGCAAAGCCGAACTTTGCCGGGTTTTCGCACTAAAACCACTGGTGAACACCAGGGCGAATTGGATTCCTCGATTACTCCCATGTTTAAAAGACGGTCTATTTCCCCATATGCTTCTTCCTGGCGAGGTAGGGACAAGGGGTAATGCCTACATTTAATGGGAACTGCATCCCCTGTATCGATATTGTGTTCGAGTAAATCGGTACACCCTAATCCCAATTTCTCATACGAGGGAAACTCTAAAATAACTTTATCTAAAACCAGTTTTTGTTCAGCTGTAAGATCGTGAAATTTCGTGTTCGATTTATTAGAGGGTATGGTATAATTAGCCTGTAGTGAAGAAACTGTGGGAATTATGTCTGGCGCAAGAGCAAATTCTTTCCAGAAATTTGTTCCAAAATAAGCCTGCTGGCTGAGGGAAGGAACTAAATAAAATAAAATATCCTTTGTAACACCTCTAAAATGGATAGGTATATTACAAAATCCTAAAATCTTCTGTTTTGCTCCATTAGCAATCGATAATGATGATTTAATTGGACTGTAAGAAATATTATTACGCTCTAAGAACTCTAAACAATTAACTCCTAAGACGGAAACGTTAGCTCCAGAATCGAGTAAGCCTAAAATTGTATCATTAAAAACTCCTACTTTGACAAAAGGGCGATCATCGGAATCGTGTAAAATAGTTGATTCTAGCAATCTACGATAATATTTACGTTTCTTAAAACGTTGCCTGCACTTAATTATCTTAACTGATGGAAACTTATTAAAAGAATACAATCTTTTACGAATTTTACTTATACAATATCCTTCATTGTTTAAGTTTATGTAAGATTCAGTTTGTGTAGACATATCTTTATAAACTGGTAGCGATTGATGTTGTTTTAAGTAATTTTTGTGTTGAATTTGATCATAATTTAAATTAAAAATATTTGGTTCTAATTGGAACTCGGGGTTTTGCAGGATGGACGAAAGTCCCCGGTTGCCATTTCGCCCGTTCTCTTGTTTCCCTGAAACGTGTGTCTATTAGGACAAGAGGGTGTTAATACCCCTTTTTGCCCACACTTGAAACAAAAGCGTTCAGAAATATCCTTGTCACAATATATATACGAATGTCCATGTGAAAGACAATTCCAGCACTTAATGTTTGAATAATCATATTTGTTATTTTTGTTAGGAATTTGAATAGCTTCTAACTGTGGATCGAATGTATCAGAGATATCAATATCAGTTTCAGTAGAATCAAGTTCACTAACATTACGATTTGGACCTAGATTTGGTGTAAAGGATTTATTATCCCGAAGGACCTTTTCAGCTTTACGAGCAATATCTCGAAAATCATTTAATGTTTTTGACTCAGAACTAAATAACAAGAATCTTAAATTTGGTTGCAAATTTCTCTTGATGATGTCAACTAGTGTAGAATCTGGTAAGGGACTTTGTAATCTTGAATTCATTGACACAAGAATTGTATGGAAATCATCATAAGATTCTTTGTGTTGTTGCTTACGCAACGAAATTTTCAATAATATGTCATGTTCAGATTCTAAGTAGCGAAATTCCTTTTCCAATGAAAAACGTAAAATAGAGTAAGTCACATCACGATTTTGTTTCATGAATAGCCAGTACCATTGTTCGGCTTTACCTTCTAATAGCACATGGAAATTTGATAAAAGGTGTTCAACAGAACATCTTGTGCGATTACACAAGGTTTCTACTTTGAACAAAAAGTCCGAAACTGAACCTGTACCATCGTAAGAAATTTTCCATTTCTCTAATTTTATATTCATGTCGCTATCTGAAGTGTTTACATTAGAAGATCTATTAAAATTGCGGGATGGAGTGTTTGTATGGCTAGTGGTGGGTGGATTAACGTGTGGTTCCTGAGAATTAGTGCTACTTGCATTACCTATCTGGGAAATGCTGTCTCTAATAGAAGAAAGTTCTCTTCTAAACTCTTCTCTTGTATTCTGCATTGTCTGTTCCATTAATGATATCAATGTATCGAAAGGTGTAGATGTGTCTAGGTTTGGGTTATTGATATTTGATCTCGGTTGATCATTTGAGTTAACAGAAAGGCGAGGGTTTTGTCCTTCTGAAGGAACAAATGGTTGTGGTAATGAATTGGGATTACTCATTATTGATATATTTTGAAAGTCTGAATTTGAGGGTAAATTATTACAACTTTGAGTTCGGGGTACTTGATGGGTTTGTTTTTGTGTATTTTTCACCACAGGTGAATGAACAACATGCGTTTTAGAAGTTGTTGGTTGGTCTGAAATTTCTATTGAAATATTACTTCTTGAAGCTGAAGTGCTTCACCTCGACCTCTCGAAATATTAAGTGCTTGTGCACGAGTGTTCATAACGAACGAATGTAACCAGTATTAATTCTAATTCTAATTAATTTAATTTCATCAGTAAAAGTGTATTTACAATAAATACAGAGAAATACATATGAAATAGATTAATATTCGCAATTTATAAAAATTAATTTCCTTCTTCAGAGGGAAAATGTAACAAGCAAATAGGTAACAAGCAAATAGGTCAGTCTTTTATTATTTCCTTTATTTTTCTATTATTCCACATAAATATCTACCTGAGTTTTTTCTCTAGCTAATCTGCAAACATTTTCGAAAAGTCTGTATATAAATTTTCGCAAAAGGACTTGAATAGCAAGAAAAAAATAACAAATAAAAACTTAGATGCACAAATAAAAACCGAAATTAATCTCCAGAATTTAGACTCTCCAAGAAGATATTTGTTTAAATGAGAAATGCAAAATTTTGTTGTATAGCTTCTAGATTAAAATTTTTCTAATTATAATAACTAGGACTTATACATATCAAAAAAAAATTACATTGGTGTAAGAAAAGAATCATACAAAATAATATGATATAAATGATAACCTCATTAAGTAAATATTTCAGAATAATAATTTTATATTACTATTAATTGGCTGTCAATTAAGGCAGCTTTTCGTTGGGCGCCATATATGTTACGCGCTGGATATATATTCAATGAATAACAAAAATCAAAATTTTCGTAAAATAAAATACAGAGTTAATTAGGCATTTACAAGATTTTCCGACTAGCTTTTATTTGGCAGATGAGTTCTTAACCCGTATTTAAGCGCATAAACATATAAATACTCTACATGCCTATAAATACCAAAGAGTATAAAAACAAATTTAAAATAGTAATACATTGAGGTGACAAGATGTTAAGTCACGTAGGGTTATTTCGTTCCCACCCAATTGACAAAAGGTCAGACACCATGGCAGATTGCTTACCCTAAACTACTACTAAATCTGCCCCTAATAAAACTATTTGACTGACTTACGCTTTGTTACATTTTACCTTAGCTATCCTTCCCATAAAAAAAATTTATGAATGCATTTTTTTGTTTGTTTTTACAATAACAAATAATAGAATTTATTAAAAAAAATAAGCAAAAGAAAAATTAAAAATAATAACAAAAATGTATACATATGCTTAATTAATAAGAGATCATAACAGAAGAAATGTGAAGATCTCACTAAATCAGAATAATAATATGTGATAAGAAATAATTATTGATAAAAGTAAAGGGGACAAAATGGAAAACGGACAGACTAGCAGACGAAATAATATGCAAAATAAATACAATAAGTATAATTACAAAAATAAATCAATACAATCTCTCATTACTCACAACACAATTGTTGGTGTTCCATTTCTAAAATCCTCTCGGTTGAAGGGCCCAGCAAGACGAGATGATAATGATGATGACTTTTTGTTGGCTACTTTAATAAATGTGATTATTAAGTTTTTCTTTTTTAATTTTTTTGTAATTTATACTTATTTGTTTAGATATTACATATATATAGGTAGTGATTTAGAAAAGATATTTTTATACAGTAAAGGCAAGAAAATTTGTACAAATGATTTTAATTTATTTGTTTTTTTTTTTTTTTTTTTTACAAATTTTTAAATTCAAATATTTATTTTATTTTTTTTTATATTTTAATTTAAGAAAGATAATTCATTTTCAATTATATAATCAAATAACGCATTTTTTAGATATTTTAATTATAATCATTTGTATAACTTTAATTCAAGAAATTATTAAGTTAATTAAATTGAATAAAAGATAACTTTTAGGCAAACGAAATAATTATAATTAAATGATTAGAAGTAGAATATAATTTTACACATATTGTCTAATTGGAATTAATTGATTGGAAAATTTTAATTAGTTTTTACAATTTTGTATTAAAAAAAATTTAAATTTTATAGTTTTTAGGAAATTTTATTTTATTTTATTATTTTTATTTTTTTAATTTTAATAATTTTGTTTTTTTATATAATTAAATTTTTAATGAATTGTTATTATTTAAGCATTACTACTTCACAAGACTCTTCTTAAATTTTATATATTGTTGAGAATAAATCATAACTATATTTAATATTTTAGAATTCATAATTGTTTTAGGTTAGTTTTTCAAATTTATAGGAAATTATAGGTTTTAATGTATATTTTTTTTAATAGTAAAATTTTTATGAATTTTTAAGAATATTTAGACAATTTGACATAATTTTAGAAAATTAAGGATTTTCACACTTTTTTTATAGTTAATTAATTTTAGCAAATTTTTAGTAAATTTTTTGACATTTTTTTGGAAAATTGAAAGCTTAAACACATTTAGAAAATTTTTGTTTCTGGAATATTCTTCGATTCACTGTTAACAAAGTCTATAGCTGCTCATGTGGAGTCACAAAGAATCACGTGTGTTGCACTAAATTTGGGATCCTTTCTGGATGAGATCTTCATTGAAATCCTTGTTTGAATAGGATATTTAAAATAGGGTTTTGTGTATTTAACCACTTTTCTTTTGTGTTCCAATAACTTTGGTAAAAAAAATCAATTAGGATATATTTGTAACTTGATAAATTTTTTATATAACTTTATTTTTAAAGTTTAATTAATTTTGCACTTGTTTGCTAATAAGGTTGATGTGATCGTCCTCAATATTAAATAATTAATGATCTCTTATTTTAAGTATTAGTTCTAGAAACCAAAAATGATGCGTAGTTAAAACTTGTTTCTCAATAATAGACCAATTATGTATATATGTATGTACTTCTATAATTACATGATCTGTAGTGAAAAGAAGACAAAATAATATATACAATGAAGGGTCATAAAAAAAATTAATGAGTGCAATTATAAATTTCGCAATTTTTAAATCATGACCATATATGGGCATAACATTTAAAAATAGGTGAGAGTGCAAATGATCACACATACATTCTCATTTACATGCGTAAATACACGCATTTTTGCAGTGAGAATGCAGATATATCGACTGAGCAGCTAATGTTAACAAATTTCTATCATGCAATAAATAATATTGTAAACTGATGGATTACCCATATAGCCAAAAGTGGGTTTTATATCAGAATTAAATCTTACTTTTGATGTAGAAATGTTTTCCTATGTCAAAAGAAATCGTAACATGTATGTAACCGAGAAGTCAACAATAAAAGCAATATATATAAAGAAATTGGAATCGTTTGAAATGTGAACTTATCGACGAATTCTCAAAATACCATGAACTCAAATGGGGAAATGCTTAAATGAATGCACTGTAATAGTTAGCTCTTAAATACTATAAAGTAACGAAAGTCAACATACTTGGTACACATTATGAGGAACTCAAAATACAAACTGCTACAAATTATTAAGCGAAAAAACTCTTAAAGAAGACCTACTAAATGAAGGAATGAAATAACATGGCTTGATAATATACAAAGGTCAATTGGTATCCAAGATATAGGCAACCTCTTGAGTGATGAAAAAAATATATAAATTATAAAATGTAATTTAATAAAATGTAATTATATTAGTGGAAAACATTAAAATGTATCAGGAAGAGCTTGCATTTAAATAACACATATCTACTGAAATAACGTCTTTCACTTTGTATAACTCCAATAACTATGGATATGTCACTCCACTTGTAAGCTTGCGTCCCAAAAAGAAATGCTATACTTTTTAAGTAAATACTTATAAAATTACTTTTACAGCACTGATATACATTATATATTTTATTTATAGAAAATATACAAAATTATTGATATATTGTAAATGTAAATCCATTATACATATACACGGAAAAAACAGATTCGTTGTGGCAACCAAAGCCAATCAAATTTAGTCGCTTACAAGTGCTATCTTAAAAATTGGATTGGGATTAAGTTGCGTGTTATTTATAACCTACACCACCATAGGTGGTTGGGTATAAATATACCTTAAAGTATACCATTCGACTCAGAATCACTTTCTGAGTTGATTTAACGATGTCCGTCCGTCCGTCTGGCTGGCTGTCCATGTAAACTTTGTGAACAAAGTACAGGTCGCAATTTTAAAGATATCTTGATGAAATTTGGCACAAACAGTAATTTTGACACAAGGACGAAGCCTATTGAATCTGGTTATGATCGGACCATTACAGTGCATTGTTCTGTATTTGTATATTTTATTTTACATTGAGTAAAAGTGTTGGTCTACAATTAGCCACAGGTCTAATTTTTGGCTCATAAGTAATGATGTAGGGTATCATATGATCGGTCTTGACCGACTATAGTTTCACTCTCGTTTTACCTTACATAAGTGTTTTGTTCATAATATTTTAACTCTTCATCCACTTTGCATATGGTAGCGGATGGTATAGCTAATTTTTATACAACTAATTTTTCCAGGAAGTTCCAAATAAAACATTAGTAACTGGAGAGTTTGAAAAGTTAATGAAAACATTTCTTACCGTTTTTAATATCAAATCATAAACAATAACAACTTTATCCTTATACGCCCAATGTATTGAAAAATAGTACAAGTTTGTGAGGTCAAATCAACTTCATCAAAATTTGTTTCCAATTTGAAAATTATAAAAAATTATAATTTGCCTGTTGCAATTAAACAAATAACATTAGTGAGTATATAGAACATTAGTGAGTATATAGAACATATGTATATGTATGATCCAAAAACGAAAAATTTTTGTATTTAGTATTATTTAAAAAAAAAAAAATAATAATATTTGAATTTATATAAAATCTATATTAATAAAGCTATCATTCTGAAATTTTAGAATTATATAAAAAAAATGGTTCTTAAAAGAAGAATATAAATAGATTCCCATTTTTTTACTCCGAAATACCCAAAATTCCTGTTCGGGGAAAACTTACTTCAAAAATTTACTTTTTTCAGTAAAATAGTCACCCTATCGTTATAAGAGGCGTGGCTTATTCAAAATTTTTTGTGTATTTAGCCAACGTATGGAGGTAACTTTCTACTATATTTTTATTTTAATATTAGCTTTGACATTTTTGTGCTCCACAAAAAACTAAAAACACAAAAATTAAAATTAACGAAATTCTGATAGGGCTAGCAGGGAGACTGTTACCCCAACTGCCCTCGGATTTTTTTTACATGCATTTATATTAAGCATTCTTTTAGAAACATGAAAAAAAATTATGGTCCAGAGGAAAATAATGGATTTTAAAGTGAAAAAATGTTACCAACTTTTTGAAAAAATTTTCTAATTCAAAATAATATAACTTTTTATCTAAACCACATAGGTATATGATCCTTGCACAAAAATTGTTTAGAATTTTGTAAAAAATCCAGAGAATATTTTAGAAAAATTTTAGGATACAAATTGCGCCCGCCAAGTTAAAAAAACTAAAAAAAAACATGTCCAAAAATGGGTACAAATTTTACTTTGGTCCAAATATCTCTAAAAGTAAAAGAGATAACCCACACATGTAAGCATATTTTTTGTAGAAAATTATAAGGAATATCTGTGTGCAACATTTTTTTTCAATCAAATCATAAATGAAATTTTCGCGATTTTTTAAAATATTTTCTTACCCGAGGTGACCAACTTTGGAGGTACACCCCTCGTCCTCCAGACCCGCTACGAACTTGTCCTCCTCCAAATCAATTATATACCTCAGGATTACCGATGTGAAATTTCATTCAAATGCATTCAGCAGTTTTAAAGTTACATAATTATTTCCAAAAAATTCCGTTTTGGGACCACTGTGCGCCCTTTTTGGAAATAAAGCCAGCTCTAAAGAACTTAAAATAAACGATAGATCTAAAAATAGGCTGTATTATCACAAGCAAATAATTTTTAATGAATAAATATGACATAATTCGGATCTTATTAAAGAGTTGAAGCTTTAGCAGTGCAGCATTTTTCTGGATCTAAAAACGAAGATGGTTATCTGCAACTTTTTTTATTAATGTATATAGTTGCTAGCGTAATCGAAAGAAGGGATATCGAACCCAATTAAATATTGAGCAAACTTCGTTATTTAATATAAATACAACAATTTATAATATTAGAACTAATTTAGTACTATAAACAAGAATATTTGGTACGTACACTTTTTATAACTACAATAAATTCGGTTGTAAGTTACAATTGTTTTAAGTTAATTTAAAAATTTCACAAATTTGTTTTATTGGCTAAATTTTTTTTTGCAGCAACCATCATTTGTCTCTAATTTTGTCTAATCCTTAAGAGATAACAAAAATTCTTTGAGTTACACACTTTTTAATAATAACAAAATATTGTCTGTTAGTTTTACTAAATTTCATTTATTGTCATCGTTTTCCAACCAAACTTTTTTCTGTGTGTATAAGTATATTTTCAGTTGTTTTACTTGTCAATTTGTAAATTAGATATATATCGAGATAAGTAGAAAATCTCCCATTTCGATTTATATTTGAAAAAGTCTTAACATTTAAGTTAATTAATATATTCTTAAAATTAAAAAGTTAAGAAAGATAAGTAATGATTTTTAAAATTTATTAATAAATTTAAAATAAAATTTATTGTTTTTTTTAAAAACTATAAACTTTATTAACAATAAATTTGAAGTTTATTACAATTGTCTTAATTTTGTTATACGATCTTTTTATTATTTTGTTTATTTTCAATATTAGACATTGCTCACTCACCTTACCCAACATAAACACAATACTTAACTTTGATATTAAAAATAATGTCTCACATAAAAATACTAAACAAATTTCCCTAAGCAACAGTATAAACGTATACTCCCAGTATATCTGTATATCTTATTAGCCTTAACACCTGCCCCAGTTAAGTTTATGAGTTTGTCATAAAATTCCCTGCATAAATAAACAGACAAAGCCAAAAGAATCTTAAAGGAATAAACAAACTACTTTCATACTCAACCAACAACAAAACGAAACACGAAATGTCAACACAATATTCTACACTTAGATCAACTGCAGCAGACACAGAATATATACAAGAGTACACACAACAGAGGGAGTAGATTTATTTGTCGCTACTGCCCTTGGCTTCTTAGAAAAATTTAATAACACCTCAACAATAATAAGAAACTCCTATAAAAAATATAAATAAACTAAATCAGCAAATAAAAGAGAAAAATAGCTAAATAGATATGAAAAACGCAGCATTACAACAAGATTTTTGTTGGGTGTTTTTAAAACGTTTTATAGCGAAATTTATGAGAAACTTTATTATCCAACAACAGCAGCAATAGCAGTGACATTAGCAGCCCGCCAGTGACGTTATTCTAAACCACTAAATAATGAATGAAAATCATGTTAAGAAAACAGAAAATTTAACTATAAATGCAACGACAACAATTCAAGTGGTAAGAAGACGTAGATAAGTGCAACCGACTAACCTCAAGATATATAAGTGAAAGATAAATTTGACTAGCAACTGCAATTTTATTTTAAAGTATAAATTTCAACAAAAATTAGTTCATTTGTTCACAACTTAAACCATAATTGCCAACGTCATGAACTTGGTGTCAAATATAAATTTAAAGGCGTATAGAAGACATTAAGATTAAAACTACAGCATAAATAACATTTTGTATATTAAATGGTTTTTATGAAAATATTTTTATTTCGTATTTTCTGATTAGAAACTCTTGCATGCAAGCTGATTATCATCATTGGATTCTACAAGGTTTCGCAGAAAGTGTCTTTAATTTTTAAATGTCAGCTTAATTTTTTATTAAATTCAATAAACTTTTTAAAAATTTTTATTATTTTCAAAATACTTAGAGCAACACTTATTTGTAGCAGCATTATTAGCTCTAGGAATTTTACGTAGTAAATATAGTTTTAAAAAAGTCATTGCCATTTTTGTATTTGAATGTTGTTTCTATTTAGATCACAATAGAATGGGACCAAATGCAAAATATCTGGTGAAAAATCTGTATCTCCTAAGCTAATAGCCGGATTGAATTAAAATGCATCGGAGAATTGTAAAGAAGGACTTAATCCTTCAGACAAATTATCTGGTAGTCACTCTGTAGTAATACGAAATAAGCTACAAGGTGTCAAAGTTAACCACCTCAAGTATGGAAAAGTTTCAAAAAATCCTAACTTTCAAAGATTGGTGAGATAAAAAAAACTTTTATTATATTTTTCCTTTATATTTCCAAGCAAATAGTATATTTTCATTGTGTTTATAAAAAAATATAATTTAAAAATTTTTTTGAAAAAAGTAATTTTTTCCGATACCCTAATTGGAACACCATGCATTTTAAGCGGGTTGAATGGTGCTCATACTTACTAAAATTTTATGTAGAATTGATATATAAAAGAATTTTTTTTATAAATCAATTGGATTCGTCTCTGCGCAAAATGAAGCTGAAAATGTGCGTCTTTAGGCGCAGATATGCAGGAGAAGGAGTTGGAAATTTAAGAAAAAAATTACGTCATTATTTTTACTGCTGCAAAAACCTTCTAAAAAGGTATGATATCTCAAAATCAAAATTTTCAAATTTGCCCTAATAATTACAATGTAGATAACTCAGAATTGTATACCCATGACCTTTAATTTTAAATCTTAAAACGGTCCCCTGAAAAGTAATAAAAATGAATCATGTAGTTTTTCCTTTTTGCCACAGATTTATAATTGGCTACATATTAAATTAAATCATAATTTTTTACCAAAATATCCTAACTGTTTTTCTCCTTTCTTTCTATTTTTGTATTAACTATACTCCGATCGATACAATATTTTATACACGTATTATTTGGACCTATATCAGTTATGTTATGGTTATGAAATTACAAAATATAAATATATATTAGTTTCTGAGTAATTGCATTTCGAAAATGACAAAAAGCGTATTTTAACTGTTGGAATAGATTATAAAAATTGCGTAGGCCCTTCCAGTTCTTCATCTAACAACTTTTTGGCTGGCCGGCCCGCATATTGAACATTTTAAATCGTCTAAGCCACAAAAATGCTTCAGCTAAGACAAAAAATGGCCTTTTCAGCGGTTATCTTTAAAAAAAAATTAAGTAAAAATTTCTTTAGAAGCTTCTTCTTTGGTACTAAATTCTATATTTTCAAAGCTTCAACAAATTGTGTTTTTTTTCCCTCTACTGAATAGAAATATGAATGGCAGTAGATATTTGTTAAAATTTACCGTTTCGAAAAACTTTATTTTCAAGACCTCAAATTTCACTTTTGCATCTATTTAACACATATAACTTATACCGTTTATGAGAAATTTAGATTTCGTTATTAGTTTAAAAATAATAGAATCGGAGATGTCAAATGTGATTTTTGTCCAATTTGGCATGCAATTGACCATATGTTTTTGAGTCGGACGGACATAATTATTACTATCACATAGTGTTTTTTTTGGAAATAATTCAGTAACTAAAGAACAGTTAGAGGTATCACAATAAAATTTCACATGGTAAGAGCTGAGGTATTTTCAAATTGATTTGGAGGAGTACAGACCCCTAGCGGGTCAGGGGAAAAGTGGGTGGTTCACCAAAGTTGCCCATCTCGGGTATGTCATTTTTTTAAAAAATCGTTAAAAATTCATTATTGATATGACAGAAAAGAAATTTCATATACAGATAGTTCTTATAAATCTCTACAAAAAAAATGCTTACATGTGTAGGTTATCTCTTTTAGTTTAAGAGATATTCGGGTAGAAATAAATGTTTACCTCATTTTAAGCCTCGCCTTTTTTTAGTTTTTCAAACTTGGCGGGCTTAATTTTGCCCCTAGAATAATTAAAAATTCTAAATAATATTACTGCAAGAATCATATAATTATATGAATCCGTTAAAAAGTTATATTAATCTAAATTTGGAACTTTAAAAAAAAAATTTTAATTTTTTGGTTTTTTTTCAAAAAAGGTGGCAATATTTATTCAGTGATAAAATTAGTTTTTTTTGTTCTGAGCTTTATCATTTTTTTAATGTTTACAAGAAAAATCTTAATGTAAATGCGTCTAAAGTAAATTCGGAGGAGCTGGAGATAAAGGTCTGCCCACTAGCCCTATCCAAATTTAGCCAATTTTGTTACTTACCTTTTCGTTTTTTTTTTTGTTATGTTCTCAAATCGCAAAGCTGGGATCGACTTAAAATTATTTTAGTTTTTTAGCTCTATATGTAAGGTATACACCCAAAAAGTATTTTCTAATGGAGGCCCCTTATAACGACAGGGTGACCATTTCAATGAAAAAAGTCAATTTTTGAAGGAAGCTTTTCCCGAACTAGAATTTTGGATATTTTGGAGTAAGAAAATGGGAATCTATTTGTCTTTTTCTTTTAAGGACAAATTTTTTTATATTATGCTAAAATTTTTTAATGATAGATTAATTAATGTAGATTTTATTTAAGTTCAATTATAAAATTTGTTTTTTGAAAAATAACACTAAATACAAATTTTTTTCGTTTTTTGATGAATTTAATGAAAAAATTTAGTTTGAAGACTTTATTATTTATATATTATTATTTTTTAAGTAATATCCTTTCCAATGATACTAAATACTTGCATAAATCTTTTACACAATCGTTTAAATACTTACTGAAACTTGACCCCCTTCAGCGAAATGTGCACATTTTCCTTAATTTCTATAGTAAATGTGTGCTGCAGCATTCTATATACATAAGTGCATAGCAGTTTCAACGTGTTTTTTTTAAATAATTTTGTGCAACTTTTGAACCGCTGAATAGATTTCAATGAAATTTCACATAGTTATTACTGAGGTAGTTTCCAACTATTTTGGAGGAGCACAAGTTTCTAGGTGGTCTTGGGGCAGGGTGGTGGCCCTCCGAAATGGGTCACCTCGAATATTATATAAGAAATAATTAAAAAAGTTTATCACTTTCGGAGGTTCTCCTCCTGCCCACATACCAGCTAGAAACTTGTACTCCTCTAAAATATTTGGAAAATACCTCCGTAATAACTATGTTAAATTTCTTTGAAATATTTTGAACGGTTCAAAAGTTAAACAAAGTTATTTAAAACAACACGTTGAATCATATATACATAAGAGCACAGTCATTTCAAAGTGTTTTTTTAAATAACTTTGTTTAACTTTTGAACCGTTCAAAATATTTTGGGGCAAAATTAAGCCTGCCAAGTTTGAAAAACTAAAAAAAGGCGAGGCTAAAAATGTGGTAAAAATTTATTTCGACCCGAATATCTCTTAAACTAAAATAGATAACCTACACATGTAAGCGTATTTTTTGCAGAGATTTACAAGAACTATCTGTATATAAAATTTCTTTTCTGTCATATCATAAATGAATTTTTGACGATTTTTTAAAAAAATTACATACCTGAGATGGGCAATTTTGGAGAGCCACCCACTTCTCCCCTGACCCGCTAAGGGTCTGTACTCCTCCAAATCAATTCAGAAACACCTCAGCTCTGACCATGTGAAATTTTTTTTGTGATATTGTGATAGCTCTAACCGTTCTTTAGTTACTGAATTATTAAAAAAAAAAAAAAAGTGTTTTGGAACCACTATGCATCATGGAAGGACTATATTATCATAGAAAAAATTTAAGATCAAGACAAGGCATATTACAGTAAATTTTAGATTTGTTTATACAAAAATAAATTTTTTTAAAGACAATAATATTCTTTTTCAATTAAACGTTTTTTAGCCAAGTTAGAGCCGATTTAAATTTTTTATAAAGAAGATAGATTTTGGGAAAAAAATAAATAAATTTAAAGGTGCAATGTGTAATGCATTTGTAATATTTTCTACAGTTTTCTTTTTCATTGTAAATACTTATCGGTGGATATGAGGGTAAGCATTTTTATTCATCCATTTAGTTGCTTGCAAGCAGTAACAGTTGTTTACACCCTGACAGTAACATTTGTTGCTGGTACTTTGATATGAGTCCTATTTTCACTTTTGAGTCACTACATATAATTTATGCTATTTACTGCAAACTATTGTGCTACTTTTACGTATGTAGAAAAATGTATGTATGCTGATGTGCTTATGTCTGCTGATTTTTACATTTTATGCCCTCAAAACTTATTTCCGCTATTCTTTAGTGTTAACTTTTGTCGTTATGTTGAATTTATAGTCAACACTTGAGATGCTGTTTGCTAGATAATTAGTGTTAAAATTAAAAAAGAAACTTTATTTTAAACTGTTACAGTCGTTCTATGTATTTCTTTACCCTTAGCTGCCATTTAGTTTATGTGTTGCAAAAATTTATAGTTTTCTTTTGTACACAGTTTTCTGCAGATTTTTTTATTTTATTTTTATTATGTTTATTATTATGAAAAAAGAAATAAAATTTTATTTAGAGTTAACAGACAAAAGTGTCTGTGGTTATTATTTAATGAATTTTTGCTTAAGAAAATTCGTTTTAATAATAAAGCTTATCTAATGGCTTTTTTTATATAAACAATAGAGGTAGAGAAAATGTTGGCAAATTATAGCAATATGGTGGTTTTTCTTATTGGAGCACATAAATTTTGCAGTTTTGAATGTAGTGTATGGTAAATATTTTTAATTAAATATTTATTAAATGGAGTGGTGGTGTAATTTGTCATTTAAGTGTTTAATATTAGTATACAAATTATATTAGGATTTCTTTAATTTTTGGTCATAAATAAGAATTTGACATACATTTAAGAAAAAAATTGGAACTTTTAATTTCAATTAATTATATAAAATGCACATTAATTAAACACTCAATGGTATCCGGGTACTATAGTGTATTTTAAATTTTAGTAATAATGTTAGATATCGAATAAAATAGACAAAATTATGTATCAATATCAATTGAAATCCTCAAGCTAGGTTGTGTTGCTTTCTAATAAAAGCTGTCAAAGTTAAACATTTTTTTTTACATTTTGGAACAAGAGAAAAAAGTTAAATTTTCATCAACTTTCGGTATATTTTTATACCCTTCACCACAGGTGTAAAGGGTATATATAAGTTTGTCATTCCGTTTGTAATTTCTACAATATTCATCTAAGACCCCAAAAAGTATATATATTTTGGATCCTTATTGATAGGGGAGTCGATATAAAGATGTCCGTCTGTCCGTCTGTCTGTTGAAATCAGTTTTTAGAAAGCCCCAGTTATCGGATACATATATTTTATACATAAAATTATAGGAAATATTCCTCGGAAAATCGCTAATAAAAATGAGAAAAATCGGTTGATAAATAACTGAGATATAGGAAAAAAACCGAAGATACTCCCAAAAAATCGTATTTGTTGTCGGCTTTTCTCGGCTCCTATACAAGCTAGCGACTTCGTTTTTGCACGAAAAATTCAAAATCTTTCCTCAAAAATCGGTCCACTATATCCCAGATATCGGCCAAAACACATTCTAAGACTTTTTGAAGCTCCTATATAAGCTATTTGTCGGTAAGATGGTAATATAGTAATATGTTAATATGGTGAAGGGTATCAAAGATTCGTCACAGCCGAATCTTTTTTTAATTTCATTTTAAATAAAAAGTCTTTTAAAGTAAAAATATAAAATGGTATCATAGTAGTTGTAGAATGGGGATTCATGCACGACCAAATTGAATGGGGATTCGAACACGATGAAAATGAATGGGGATTCATGCACATTGAAAAATATGTATAAGAAATGAATGGTCATTTGATCGTTGAATGAAAAACGTGCTAACTCGCAAACAAAAATGTTCCTTTTATATTCTCTTTTATGCAGACCTTCGTAAAATGTTAGTTTGAAGTAAGGTGATCTTACGTTTGAAGAAAACTGACGAGTTACATAAAAGTATAGGTATTTTATATTTTTGTATTTTTTTATCTTTTTTAATAAAACTGAAAAAGATTATAACAAGACACCTGCTGTTATTTTGTTCTATATTCATTTTGTACTCACCTTCGTAAAATGTAAAGTTAATAGTAATCTCATAGTTAAAGAAAATTTAAGAATATTATCAGGCAAATAGAATTACATAGATATTTCATTTCTATATTTACAACTTTTTAATAAAACTGATCTGAAGTGAAAAATCTATATTGATTATGTATTATTATTTTTATTTTTTAATAAAACTGTACATAATATATACATAAAATTGTATATTTTATAGTTCACAAATAAGCGAAAAGCAAGTGCATATCACAGTCACACTGTATTAAATCTAAAATAAAACCCAAGAATATTCTAAGAAGTCACATGATGTTTCATGAACTTTATCGACATAAGTATATTATTTATGAATGAACTTGTTTACAAAATAATTTGAGTTATTTTTGTAAACCATGAAAGTGATCTCCTATTTGAGGGAAACTAAAATATTAAAACATTTTAATTGAATATTTCGTATCTAATATTTTAATATATATATATATTTTTTTTTTTATAAAACTCGATGAATATTTGTTTTAAAATAGATCAAGAACTATTTCTTCTTCAAAAATAAAAAAAAAAAAAAATTAAATAAATAAAATAATAATAAAAAACCCTCGTATAATATAATATTCTTAAAATTTCTTTAACTATTAGATTACTCTTAACCTGACATTTTACGAAGATGAGTACAAAATGAATATACAACAAAATAACAGCAGGTGTCTTGTTATAATCTTTTTCAGTTTTATTAAAAAAGATAAAAGAATACAAAAATGTAAAATACCTATACTTTTATGTAACTCGTCAGTTTTTTTCAAACGTAAGATCACCTTACTTCAAACTTACATTTTACGAAGGTCTGCATAAAAGGAAATTTTTGTGTGTGCGTAAGCACTCTTTTCATTCAACGATCAAATGACCATTCATTTCTTATACATATTTTTCAATATGCATGAATCCCCATTCATTTTCATCGTGTTCGAATCCCCATTCAATTTCATCGTGCACGAATCCCCATTCAATTTGGTCGTGCACGAATCCCCATTCTACAACTACTTACCATAACCTTATATATAAAAGTGTACTTTTTATATATATATATAAGTGTTTTTGTAAATTATATTTTGTCCTAATTCACTAGTTTTAACTTTTATGGAATGCAACATAACAAAAAAAAAAAAAGAAATAAAATTCTTTGCAGAATACCCGTACTACCCGGGAACCAGAGTGTATTTTTCGTTGAAGTTATTTAAATAAAAAAAAAATAAAATAAAAAACATATAATTGTATATAAATTATTTATTAAAACCATTAAATTGGTTGTAATACTTAAAGAAAATCGATAAATGTACGTAGGAAACAAGTTTGTGTAGTGAATCGATATCCGTCCGTTTGTCTGGCAGTTCATTTTAAATTTTTTATGAAGTCGCAGTTTTTAAAATAAGTGGATGAATACACTGGTCGCCAAAAAAAATTTTTTTTGAGCTCCTTCAAAAAAAAATATGTAGTCTAAATGGAATTCCGCATGCTAAACTCGAATCTGCTTTCAATTTTTTTCCATCAGGTCGAGAATTTTTTTTGGCCGAGTCTAATATTGTGCCCTAAATATGTATATTTGACTACTACTCGAGAACGGTATGCACGATTTATATAAATGATACATCCAGATATACAGAATAAAATTAGCTTTAAATCGCTCTACTATAAAATTTTTATCTGCTCAAAATTTAAGGAGATATTACGAAAAAATTGTTTCATGCAAAATTCAAGATTTTTTTTTACTAAAACTTATTTTTAAAAGCGAAAACATCAAAAATATTTCAGTTTATCACCTTTATCTCAAAACTGGCAAAACTATGAGATAATAAAGCCACGTATCATAAAAATTGATGCACAAATCTTGATTGCATTCACAGTTAAGTTAGAATACCCATGCACACCTATAGCTAAGTGGAAATATACTAGTGGGCAAAAAAAAAATTTAATTCGTCATAAATAAAAAAATAGGAGGATTAAATGGAATTCAACGTGCTAAATAAGAATCAGCAGTTACTTTTTTTCTTCACGCATTGATTTTTTTTATGGGCATGACTACTATGACCCCGCCTTTAGGCAGTCACACTTGTATAACTCGAGAACAGTTTGTCCAATTAAGATAAATTAAATTTTAATTTATAGCGACCTAAACTCTAAATCCCAAATCTTTGAGCTGCATTTTTGAAATTCTTGAGCGAATGAAAAATATTGTTGACATATCATGAAAACAATTTTCGTATGCATCTTTTGGTGTATCACTTATCAAAATCGTGTAAAGGGTTCTTGAGTTGTAGCCTAAGTTTGACAAACCATTCTCGAATTTTATAGTGTGACCGCTGAATAGGGTGATGATATTAGTCATGCACATAAAAAAAATCAGTACGCGATAGAAAAAAGTGAATGCAGATTCTTGTTTAACTCGTCAAAATCCACCTAGTCCACCTATTTTTCTTTCAAGAAAAAATAAAATAAAAATAAAATTTTTGACCACCACTGTATTTCTACTCAATTGTATGTAACATGAGTATTTTTACTTAACTGTGAATAAAATTAAGATTTGTGCATCTATTTTGAAGATATATGCCTTATTTTATTCGCAGCTTTAGGATAAAGATGATAAACTGTAACATTTTTGATGTTTTCATTTATTAAAATACATTTTAGTAACAAAAAAGTCTAAAATTTTACATGAAAATGATTTTTTGGACACTTATTTCAAACTAACTTCGAAACTATTGAGCACATAAAAAATGATGTTTGAAAGATTTGAAGATATTTTTATGTCAATCGTACACACCGTTCTTAAGTTATAAGGAAATATACTAGAGTAAAGGCCTTACTATGGCCGAAATAATAGACATGCACATAAAAAAATCTAGACCTGATGGAAAAAAAAACTGAAAGCAGATATCAAGTTTGGAGCCACAATATAGAAAGTTTACTTTCCATAACACAAAAATTAAAAAAATTTCACTATCTTGAACACTTGCATGATATTTTGAAGTAGAACTAGTGGACATTATTACATGATATTAAAAAAAAATTAAAAGAATTCATATAAACCAAAGTCAATGCGGTGAAAGATGTAAAAATGAATTAAATGTGAGCTATCATTCCGATATTCATAAATACTGGCTCAAAACAGTGATTATGCGAAAAGTTTTAATCTCGTCAGATATTATTCTTTATTTCTCTTTCTAAAGATCCAAAATAAAATAAAAATTTCAAAAAAAGCTTACTTTTGAAACTAGTTCTCCTTCAAATTCTAACGAAGTCATTTCTTATAATTTGGAAATTTTGCCTGTCATGGAATGTTTATTCACCAGTTTAAGCAAAAACGAGAGAAGAAGATATAGTCGGTCAAGCCCAACCATATGATACCCTACACCATTGTGTACATTATAATTCAGGGTGGGGTCTTTTATTATACTTGGAGTCAAATGTGGACCGATACTCATAAGTGTAAAATAAAACATACGATTACAGAATATTACGTTGATGCTGACATTTATATGAATTTATTCACTTTTGGATGATTCCTGAAAGGGGGCCTTATATGGGAGCTATGGTAAATTATGGACCACTTTGTAAAATTTGGTTCTGTCATTTATGTTCATATAAAACTTATTTGTGTCGAATATTAACTTGATACTAACACTTTAATGGGATTTATGCCCGTTAAAGTGAATTTCTGAAAAGGGGTTTATATGGGAGCTATGGTTAATAATGGACCGATCTTTTTAAAAATTAACACACTTATTTAGACTTATATGAAACTTATATGGGATTAAGGGATTTATGATCTTTAAACCCTTTTCCGGGAGGACATTTGTATGAGGGCTAGGTGAAATAATGGACCGATCATAACCAATTTCAATAGGCTTCGTTCCCGAACTATAAGAAACCTGTGTAGCAAATTTCATTAATTTTGGTTCAAAATTGCGACATGTAGTTTGATTACAAGGTTTACATGGACGGACAGACTGTCAGACGGACAGACGGACGGACATCGTTAAATCGACTCAGAAAGTTATTCTAAGCCGATTGGTATAAATTAAGGTGGGTCTTAGACCAATATTTTTGGGTGTTACAAACATCAGCACAAACGCATAATACCCTCCCCACCTATGGTGGTGTAGTGTATAAAAATTATAAAATTTTAACTTTATATGAATTAAAGGATAATACAATTTTTTATTATTTTTTTTTTTATTTATTTAGTACCATGGGTATTGACTCCTGCAGGTATCAACTTTAAAGCTATTTTATGTATAGACCAAGTTAATAAAATTTATTTTTTTTTTCAGCTGTTATACTGTATAAACACCTTTTTTACGACGATCTGAAGTTTCGTAATTATATCTTCATTACACAGAACAAATCATTACCATATATTTTTCAATAACACAGTTGTTTAATTTTGTATCAAAATTTAATAAATATATTCAAATAAAACTAAAATGAGAATCAAATTTAAGTAAGATTTTGTTTCTCATTTAAATTTTTAATTCATTCAATCATCCACTTAATTGATTTAATTAATTTTTTAATTGAAAATTTTTTTCTGTTTTTCATTTTTTACAGTTTTTAGTAATTGAAATAATCATATTGGTGAGAGGTGCAAAAAAGTTGTTAATTGAATGAATTATTTACTAATATATTTGATGATTGATTTTATTTTTTGCTTTTTTCTATGTATTAAAGAAATACGAGCACTTTAAAGCTAAAAATGGTACCCGGTATGTACAGTTGTGTCAAAATGTTACAGGATGTTTGTTCTGAAAATTTTCTCAATAATAGTACATACATATTGTCACTTTAATACTGTGAAAAAAAATCGTGTGCATATGTAGCCCGATTTGAGAAATTATTATTATTATTAATTTATTTTTTTTTTTAAACTCCATCAACTCTCATACAAAAATCAGCTTAAGTGCAGAACTTTTTATTTGCTTTATCAAACACGAGCAATACACCCGCTACTTCGTTGGCGTAGATTTTTCTGAATAAAACCCATACTATTTCATAAATTGTGTTTTATTAAGTTATTATTTTATATTTTTTAATAATATTTCTAATAGTTTAAAAAATAATCGGATAGGTATCTGGTACTTTTTTGAAATTCGGCTCTATTAGAAAAAAAAAAAAACAGGTAAAAACTGTATTTTGTAACTTTTTTGGCACCCTATCTATCTTTTAATCTAGTAAGAATAGAAATAAAATGTGCATTAAACTAGTACCTTATCGAAAATGTGCGAATACTACTTTAGTACTTTTTGGAAATTCGAACGTTTAAGGGATAAAAATCGTACCTGTTTTTAGTACTTTTTTCACAAAATATTTTTTCGTTTTACGTACATATGCATATGAACATTTTGACGTTAGATCCCAGTACAATTTAGAATTTTTTTTAGAATATAATATTTTTTACATCCAGAGGGGAATAAAAAGTACCAAAAAGGGAATAAAATCTGAAAATAAAATTTTATTCAAATTCAATAATAAAATTTTTATTATATTAAACCTGAAAACATGAACTTAAGTACATGTAGTCTTAAGTGATTGAGAATTCACAAGAGGGGACCTTGTGGTACTTTTTCGTTCTTCCAATGGTACTTTATGAATTTTCTACAATATTGAATCTAGAAACATTAAATTAAAGATACATGTTCCTATGTGGTTAAGAATTCAAGAGGGTGAACTTTGTGGTACTTTTTCGTTATTTCAATGGTACTTTATGAATTTTCTACCATATTGAATCTGGAAACATAAAATTAAAAAGATATGGTCCTAAGTGATTGAGAATCCGACAGAACATCAATATTTTATTTAAATTTTATGGGGTTTTTCACTTTTGGTATTTCATTTTGATTTTTCTAAATAAAAAGGCTACCAAGTTTTTATTTGGTCTATGTAGGAGTAATGCAAGATCGGATTAAGTGCTATCTATATAAAAGTGAATTTGTGTTCGTTAGTCTGTACAATGGGGTAGCGATATATATATATTTTATTTTTTTGGTAATTAGTTAAAGAAAAAAATTTATTTGTCAAATAAAGAAAATTTAAAGTCGTTAACTTTATTGAGTCAAAAATAAACGATTTCGAATTGAGAAGTTTGGAAAAGTCACCAAACAGACGAACAGAAAGACGGACATTAGAATTCTCTAAAAAAAGTAGTCTTAAAATTTCAAAAGAATATATTTTCTTACTTATCAATTACTATAGAAACTAAGTGTTTATTATAAAGTATTGATATCACCTTTTTCTGATGAAAGCGTCATTTTCGTCCCATTTAACCCAAATGTATAAATGGACGGACATTACCATTCTGCCAAACAAAAAATTTTATAATTCTAAATATACTTAAAAATTTTAGTAAAAAAAATAGGAAAATTAAATGTGTTGATTAAAGTGTTGATATCACCTTTTCCTGAATTAAGCATCAATCTCAACCCATTTAACACTAATGTATAGACGGACCGACAGACGGACATTACCATTCTGCCATAAAAAAACTTAATTCTAAACATAATTTTTTACTTAATAATAAATAAAAAAATAAAACGTGATCATTAAAATATCGATATCACCTTTCCCTGAATTAATCGCCATTTTCGACCTCTTTTACCACAATGTGCGCTCTATAAAACTAAACTAATTTTCTATTTCCATTTTTGTGTCAAACATAAATGCATTTATTTAATTTGATTTTCTAACAACTTAATAACATTTTTATTCTCCAACAAAATCTCCATAAATTCCAAGTTTTTATGTTACCCGATTTAATATAAAAAGTAGTTGTTGATGTTACCTGAAAATGTCCTTAAACAACAATAAAAAAACTAAATGCAAGATGATGTAATAAACACTTTATGTGTGCTTAAAGAAACAGTAAACTGAACAAAAAAAAAACTTTATTCATATAACATTGTCACTAGGGTTAGTTTATGCTTGCATATACAAGTTGTTAGATCATGTAGGAAGTAGGAGTAAAAAGTTAAAAACGTAGGTGGTGTGACAAGTTGTTAGAAAATTTAAAAGTGAAAATAAATTTTAAATTTGTTATATTAACATATCAATAAAAATTATTAAATTGAAATTTTATCTATTTTAAACTTTGTATCAAATCTTTACATTGTTTTGTTAATTTTGTTATCAAGTGAACATTATGACTGAATCTATGTTCATATGTTTATCCCAAAAATTGCTTGTCTTTTCCATCATCAAGTTGTAGATTGTTTAGTTTATGGTTTATACAGGTAATTAAATATACATGCTTCCTTGTCTTTTTTGCAAAAGGCTTAAAAGCAAAAAAGGCAAAATTATTGTTTTTAAATGTATTTTGCTTAGGTTTTTATGCTCTTGGCTCTAAATCGTTTTTATTGGTGCTGGGAATTTTTAGCTCGAATGACTAAACAAAATAAAATAATTTAAGTGCACCTAAGAATAAACAAGAAAGTTTCAACTTATATACGAGAATATTATGGTTTGTTAGATATTATAAGATAAATTTAGATTTGGATGCATGTAACAAGCACTACTGAGTTTTTGTTTTAAAAATGACAAAAAATTGTTGGCACACAAAACAAAAGTAATAAACGCCTAACATAGTAACACAGTTGTTAAGTATATTAACTAATTTAATTAACTTCCTTTTTTAGAATTTCATACAAAATACTATCACACAACTGGTTGAAGTTACATACAGTAGGTAGCATAAATGAGTAAGTACATGCTTGTAATTTGTGCAATTTATATAAAATTTTAAACCGGGAAGTCCGAAAAAGCGGTCCTTCAGATATAGCTTCCGATTTTAAAGGTATATTTAAAATTCTAAAAATGGTATTATAATCTACTGACCATTATCTATAAACTACACTATATTACATTCAAATATTTTCATTGTTGTAAAAAAATATTTTAAAAGTCCCTAAAGTGAAAAATTGAAAACATGCGAGTTGTTTTCGTTTTGTCAGATTTTTTCTTAGAACTTGATGCTTTTATTTTCAAATTATAGATTATTTTATTAAACACTAAACATAAAATATATTTAAGAAGAAAATTTTGGAATTGCTGTACTACTTTAATTTTTATGCAACAACAAGTGCACAAATTACAAGTATGAACTCATTTGTGCTACATACTGTATGTACAATGTACCTGTATCCACAAGTCAAAGCATGCCACAGTAAACCAATATATATAAAAGTAAAAGAAATCACAATTAAATTAAAAGAGTAATATTAAAATAACGAAAAAGTACCACAAAATCTCTTTTAAAGATTAGGATATTATAGCTTGAATTTTATGTTTCTAGGTCAAGTAATATAGAAAATTCAAGAAGTACTATTAGAAGAACAAAAAAGTACCACAAAGTCCCTTCTTATGGATTTTCATTTACTTAGGAACACATATCTTTAATTTCATATTTCTAAATTAAATATTAAATAAATATTAAATATTTTAGAAAATTCAAAAAGTACCATTAGAAGAACAAAAAGGTACCATAAAATTCCCCTGTGAATTCTCACTCACTTACGGCATATATTTAATTTCATGTTTCTAGGTTCATAGTTATAGAAAATTCAAAAAGTACCATTAGAATAATAAAACGGTACCACAAAATACCCTCTTATGGATTTTCATTCATTAAGGACCAAATAATTTCATGTTCTATGTTAAATATTATAAAAAATTCAAAAAATACCATTAGAAGAACAAAAAAGTACCACAAAGTCCTTCCTTATGGATTCTCATTCATTTGGGACAAAATATTTTTAACTTTATGTTTATGGGTTAAATATTATTGAAAATTTAAAAAGTACCATTAGAAGAACAAAAAAAAAAAAAAAAAAATACCACAAAGTTCCTTATTATGGATTCTCATTCATTTAGGACCAAATATCTTTAATGAATTGTTTCCCATATAGGACCATGTATATTTAATTTCATTCTTCCAGGTTAAATTTTGCAGAAAATTAAAAAAAAGTACCACCAAAAAAATAAAATAGTACCACAAAATCCATTCTCTTGAATTCTTACCCACAAATTCCACTCTTGAGAATTATTATCCACATAGTACTACATTTAATTAATTTTATCTTTATAGGTCCAATATAATTAAAAATACAGTATTTAGTTTGAATAAAATGTAATTTCCCGCTTTTACCCCTTTTTTGGTACTTTTTTTTCCCCATATCGATATAACAAAAAATGTATTCCAAAAAATTTCTAAATTATAGTACTTAGTATCCCATATTAAAATACGCATACAGTGGTGGCCACGAATTTAAGACACGACATTTCACTTATATATTTCTGATAGTTTTTACATCTTATCGAACAAATTTTAGATCCATGTTATTTTTTAAAGATCCTAGTAATGTTATGAAAAAAAATCAACAATAGTTTGTTACCTATATTTAGTTTCCAATTTTTATTTACATATTATACAGATTAATACAAGTTTAAGCCTGGTCATGAATTTAGGACATAGGCAAAATAAAAGTTAATTCACAAAAGTAAAGCTCAGCTTCATAAAACAATATTAGTATTTGGTGGGAAATCCTTTATTTTGAATCACAGCAGCGCATCTCCTGGGTAAACTTTCAACTAAGGCCATACAGCGCTCCTTTGGAATGGCATACCAAGCCTTTTGAATTTCTTCCCATAAATCAGTTTTGGCTTTACTGCTCGTACATGCTCCTCAACATCATTCCACAAGTTCTCAATTGGATTGAGATCCGGGGATTGAGCTGGCCATTTCAGAACTGTGATATTATTTTCCTCTAAGCAACTCTTCACTAGGCGTGAAGTGTGCTTAGGGTCATTATCATGCATAAATTTCCACATTAGAGGCATGTTGTCTTCAACGAATGGTATCATGATGCTTGTCAGTATGTTTTTGTAAATATGCTGGTCCATTTTATTGATAATCTTCTGAATGGGACCTACACCATGCCAGGAAAATGCTGCCCACACCATGACATTTCCACCACCATGCTTAACCGTTTTAAGGGTGTACTTTGGGTGATGCTCCAGGTTTGGAGGACGCCATACGTACTGTTTTCCATCAGAACCAAAGCGACAAAACTTCGACTCGTCGCTCCAAAGTATATTTTTCCAAAATGTCATCGGCTTATTGAGATTTTCTCTTGAAAACGCTAGTCGGGATTTAATATTTTTTTTGACACAAGTGGTTTACGTTGTGCAATACACCCACGTAAGTTCTTCTCATTCAGACGTCTTCTTATTGTCCTGGACGATATATTAATACCAAAATCCGATGAAATCTCATTTTTAATTTTACTTGAGCTCTTGAAAGGATCTTTAGCAGCTGATTTATAAATTAAGCTATCCTCCCTGGGTGTAGTTTTTCGGGCTCTAGGGTGCTGTTTGACATTTTTTGTAGTGCCATGTTGCTTGATGTGTTCCAATCACTTAAAAACCAAATATTTCTTATATGTTTTAAATTCGTGACCAGCTTCAAAAGCACGTTTTTACGAAAATATAATAAAAACAGCAACAAAATGTATACACAAACAAAACCAAATAACGGTAATTGATCTTAACATTACAGGGTACACTGAAAAATTAACAAAATCTAATTTTATATTGCAGGGTTGTAATAATTATCACAACTTAGTTCGTTACATGTCGTGTCTTAAATTCGTGGCCACCACTGTATGTTTATGTCAATGAATATAAAAGAAAATGTTTTATGAAATTAAGATTTTTAACCCTTAAGCATTCGAATTTATAAAAAGTACCAAATTTGTATTGAAATTTTTTGATAGTTTATAAAGTGCCAGACACCTGTCCGATTATTTTATAAATGAATAACGATAACTATTCAACTTTTTTGTATCTCTATTAGGTTAGGAGATATAAGGTTACCGATTTTACCCGTTTTTAAACTTTTTTACCCCCTAAACTTTGAATTTCCAGTGGATCTATATGGAGGGAGACCTACCGACTTTCCATAGTTTTAGTACCACAGTTGTAAAGGGTATATATATAAGTTTGTCATTCCGTTTTTAATTTCTACAATATTCATCTAAGACCCCAAAAAGTATATATATTGTGGATCCTTATTGATAGTGGAGTCGATATAAAGATGTCCGTCTGTCCGTCTGTCTGTTGAAATCAGTTTTTAGAAAGCCACAGTCATCAGATATATATGTTTTATATATCAAATTATAGGAAATATTCCTTAGAAAATCGCTAATAAAAATGAGCAAAATTGGTTGATAAATAACTGAGATATTGGAAAAAAAACCGAAGATACTCCCAAAAAATCGTATTTGTTGTCGGCTTTTCTCGGTTCCTATACAAGCTAGCGACTTCGTTTTTGCACGAAAATTTCAAAATCTTTCTTAGAATTGTTTTCTAAAAAAAAAATCGGTCCACTATATCCCAGATATCGGCCAAAACACATTTTTAGTCTTTTTGAAGCTCCTTTATAAGCTACGGGTTTCGCTATTGAACAAGTTGGTCATAAATATTTTTAAAAAATTTCGGTTTTTCGTCCATAAACAACCGAGTTATGGGCCAAAAACTAAAAAAAAAAATTTTAATAATATTAATACATTTTTTTTTGTATGGGCAAGTAGTTTAGTAAGCAACAACAGTAACATAATGATTAACATTGTTGTTATTGTTGTTGTTGTTTGTATATGCAGTCAGTTTGTATATATGTACATACATACGTACATACATACATACATACATACATACATACATACATACATACATACATACATACATACATACATACATACATACATACATACATACATACATACATACATACATACATACATACATACATACATACATACATACATACATACATACATACATATATACATACATACATACATACATACATACATACATACATACATACATACATACATACATACATACATACATACATACATACATACATACATACATACATACATACATACATACATACATACATACATACATACATACATACATACATACATACATACATACATACATACATACATACATACATACATACATACATACATACATACATACATACATACATACATACATACATACATACATACATACATACACACATACAAATTTAGATTTATTAATGTGAAAATATGAAAGCATACGTTAAGGCGAAAATTTTATTATTTGTCGGTAAGATGGTAATATGATGTCGGTAAAGTGGTAATATGGTGTTATAGTAATATAGTAATATGGTGAAGGGTATCAAAGATTCGGCGCGGCCGAATATTTTTTTAATTTCATTTCTTTTTTTAAATTTAGATTTTAGATTTTTATATAAAAAATTGATTTCTGGTGAGATTATATAGGTGATCACAGATTTTCATTATTTTTGCTCTAGCGCCCCTACTTTTCTTATTAAATGAATTATAAATATTCATTTAAAAAAATCGATTTTTGGTGAGAAATATACACAGAAAAAATATTTCAAATTATTTTTTAATAATATTATTAACTAACTTTATATTGGAATTTAATTATATTATTTATTAATATAATTAATTTTCAAATTGGTTTTCAATTTGGTTTTTTAATAAATTGACAGTTGTTACTAAAATATTAAGAAAAATGAGAAATTTGTCTATAAAAATATATAAATAAAATAAATTTAAGTTCATTTCAAACAATTTTCAGCTCATTATATCAATTTAAAAAAAGTTGTAATAATAAAATCAATTATTCTAATTATTAATATTATCATTTTGATGATTGGATATCATTTTGATGATAATTATTAATATTATCATTTTGATGATTGGAGCAAAATCAATTAAAAATTAATTAATATAAGCAATTTCGTAATTGAAGTCCATTTTTACTGATGACAAATTTTTAGGACTTAGCATTTGCTTTGTGCATTGCTATGTACCTGACCTAGTATGTTAAATCCCAGCAAAAAAGGAACTGAAAAAGAGCTGAAAAAGTCATGAATTTAACATTGTGTTGGCATTGGATGGAAGTACTTACTGGTGCAAAAGAGCAGCAGAAGTTCTTTTTTTAGTTCATGGTTTTCATTGGTAGGATGTTCTTCTTTTATGCTTCTTATTCATTTCTTTTGAAGTACTTCCTTTAAGACTATGTTTATTAAAAGATAATAAAAGTGCATTAAAATTTATAAAATTTTAATTTTCTTAGAAATTATTAACGTTTTTTCCAGCTAAAATTTAATTTATTTTCACTTTTTTGGAAGTAATTATTAAGAACTTCCAGAAAAGTTTAAAATATGCACCTTGTTCTACTTTTGAAGTGGTGAAAATGTTCTTTTGGAAACTCTTGATCGTTTTTTGCTGGGGTATAAACTTATTTAAGCAAAAAAATTACATACACACATTCAATTTATGTATGTGTCAAACGTATTGAAATAAATTCCATTATTTTCGTTGAACACTAAGTTAAACATATTTTACGCACATATTAAACCTATTTTCAATTTCAAGTCATTCACTAAGAAAAAAAAAAAAAGGCCTAAGTAAAGAAAAAAATAAATAAATCTGTCCTTTTTTCTATCTTTTGTATTAAACATTACTTTTCTAAATCACTGATTTTCATTTTCAATTTATCAAACACAAATCACGTGGAATCCTTTATTCTATAAACAAAAATAATCAATATTTAACTGAGAAACTAAAATGATGAAGTTTTTTTTTTTTTATTCTCTCCCAACATTCTTTTATTGAATTTGATTGTATTATTTGTTTTGTATGTCAAGTAGAAAAGTGTCAATTATATCAACAACAAAAGGAAAAACAATCTTGTTTTTTTCCTTCATTCGTTTTTTGGTCATATTGTCAATATGTCACATGTCAAATTTATTATGGCCTTTTTTTAAATGTTGTCACTTTTAACCATTTTGTATTTTGTTTAATATTTTTTTTGTTGCTCTCTTAAATTTTGGATACACTTAAACATTTTTATGGGGAGGGGGAAAAAGTATGTTGTAGCTTTTCATTTTCGGGTTTCCCTTTTCATTTAATACATAATTGATTGATTGTTGGCTAAATGTTACTCAAGAGACATTTTAATTTAGTATTTTTTATTTACAGAGCTGTGTTTATTCATATTTTATTGGAAATATTTTGTTTTTATTTTGTTCGAAAAATATATTTTAAGAACATTTTTTTAAACAAATGGTCTTTAAGAATTACCACAATTGTTTGTAAATTACCACTCAAGCGATGGCTATCGATAAGATGAATACAGGAAAAATAATATAAGAAAATTTTAAATTCCTCTTCAGTTCCTTTCTTTTTTTTTCTCAAAATAGGCTCAAAAGACTCGAAATTTTGATAATATCAGAATATTGTTTGCTGAAGTACTTATATAATTAAAGCAGAGGCGTCACTACAGTGGGTCAAACTTTTTTACTAACTTTATATTTTGTGCCTAACAATTTTTTTCATAACTTTGAAACTATTGATCGCATCAAACACAATTGTATACATCATTTAAAGATATTGTAAGCCAAAATTTTTGTAAATTTAATTTAACAAAATCGGACAAGTTGGTTTTGAGTTATGACAACATAAGTGGAGAAATGTCCCAAAAAACTAAAATTTTTGTGAAAATGAGTGAATTCACTTAATTGTGAATAAATTCGAAAGGAATCAATAGATTTTTATGATCGATACCTCATTTTGTTTCTATTATATGTGGCTTTATGATAAAGTGATAAATCTGAACAGTTTTTGCCGTTTTCGATTTTTAATGATTTTTTTTAAACGAAAAAACTTGCTATTTTCACGTAAAAAGTATATTTTTTGTTTCATTTTTTTATTATAACTCCGAAACTACCTAGACGATTAAAACGCAATACACAAAGGGATTAAAGGTAATGTAAATATAAATTTTATAAGTTTATTTCAATAATATCGGACTAACACTTTTTGAGTTATCATTAGGTATGTGGAAAAACGTAAAAAAATTTATGATTTTACATAAAAATTTAAAAAAAAACTCTCTATATAATTTAAAATTTGGACCATATTTGTACTACTGGAACCATAACACATCAAATCTATATAGTAGTTATTCAAGCCTTTTTTTACTGTTGACCTGTGTAATAGTTTTTTAAATCTACAGTAATTTTTCGTAATAGATTTTGATAAAAACAAAAAGTTAAACACTCATATATTATGGAAATCATTTGAGTAAAACTAAAACATGTAAGGATAAAAAAAACTTGAATTCTAAAATCAAGCGGATATTTATTTTGTTAGAAAGGTTACGCCCTTTGCGAGTGCTGAAGGGTTCTGAAGGCGTAACATATCTAATCTACTGATAATGCAACAGCTTTCGGAAACTAAAGACCGTTCATGCACAGAAAAAAGTAAAAATGGACTTCAATTACGAAATTTGTAATGGTAGATACCCTAGTGCTGGTGGATTCAAGTCCTAATAGTATTGAAGAACCATCCTAATTAATTAATAAAATGCGTTATTGGACTTGCAGCCTTAAAGGCAACTTTCAACATCTGCTGATATTGAACCAAAGATTCAGAAAAAATACACAACAAGTCGACCCTTATTATACAGCGCTGCATGCTAACGTTTATAGCTCTATCTATAGCAAGGAATAAACACCGAGGAAGCACATGTTTTATGCCTAAAGCCAATAAAAGAGGCTGACAAAGAACTTCTAGGCCACGAAATTCCAGGGAAAATAAGAAGATCTTACGAGTCTAATCCGAAAATCCTAATACTCAGAAAAGGCATCATATTCAAGGGCAGTTGATACTTCCGTGGCCCCACGAAACTATGCAAAGTCAACTGAATCGATGCAGTGGGAGAAACCACCTATAAGTATTTGGTCTAAGACTTCTCGAACACATTATGATCTGACGAAAAGCTGCTATACTTATCAATAGCCAATAGCTTAGGAGATAAAGATTTATTACAAAAATGTTTTCAATCGTCCACATTATACGATAATTGTTTTTCGTAATGAATGGTTCGGAAAGGTCACCACTCCCTATTTTTACTGAGAATTTACTCTCACTCAGTGTCATTCTGCAAAAGCATACTATTTAGTTCTTCAGGAATATTTTCTTAAAGGAGAATAAAAAGTGGCTTTTATAGTCGATAAAACGACGGTAATTATCGATTTACTTTTCATGAGTCTTTTCTAAAAACTGCCATATTGTGTAGATTTAGTTGTTTACTCGGCCAAAAGCCACACTGTTGGATCAGTTTTAGCTTAAATTTTTCACTCGAGAGGATTTTATATGCGATCACGGCATTACTATCAGGTAGTGGTCCGAGACGATGATTGCAGTTCAAAATGTTCATATTTCTAACAAACTGGATGAATACTTTCCCTGTACCACATAATGATCGATTGATTTATTTTCAATCTGGCGATAGCCACGTTGCCTTATTTATTTCGCGATGTATAAATGTGGAGTTACTTATATCCATTTTTCTTGCGGCGGTGAGTCGATCAACTGTATTCCATTATCTGAGGTATCTTCAGGCAAAATAAATTCTCCCTGCTTATTTTGGCATTAAAATCTCTATTCTGACATTGAAATCCCATTGAAATTCTAGGCGTTCATAAAACGCGTTCATACATTCCAAGTGCATATCCTTAGATCATGGTTCTTTATACATTTACGGTGGTCGTCAACAGTCGGAAGTCCACTTTCTATAATTTCTTCTTATTTTCATATTAATTGGAGTTACCACGGTGAAGTCCGTGATGCGACTTGAGATACAGTCAATAAGTATCGCACTATGTTTACCAAGTTGAATTCTTTAAATGTTAGAAAAATTATTTTCAAATTTCTTTTATTAATCAATTTGGAGTCATTTTAATCCAATGTGCTATGATATTACTCATGCTAATAATAAACAAGCGCGAATGTTATATTCGTCTCTGCCGAATCTATATACCCACCAAACACTTTTTAAAATTTTACGTTATATGAGAGATGGGCCTTATATAAGATAAATATCCAAACAGACAGACAGACATAGCTAGATTGACTCAGAATCGAACCAGGACCCAGAAAATATGTACTTTATGTGGTCTTAAATGATTCCTTTGATATGTTATACACGGAATGACAAAATCAATCAATCAATCAATCTTTTTAATGGTGGGTATAAAAATAATAACTAATAAGTCATTTAAATAAGATAATTTTTATTCATGCAACATTATGTATCCCTTTCCACACTAATGGGACTTATTTTTAACTAATCTTAATTATCTTATTAAAAACTTTATATGCAAAAATTCGACTAACTTTAAGAAACTCATAAATCAAGCTTAACTGTTTAATTAAAACAACAAAATTTTGTAACATTTTTCCCCTATTTTCATTTAATTTTTTTTTTTTTATTTTTTTTTTTTTTTTGCATGCCTTTATCTCAGCTTAAATAAACTTCTCTGATGAGCTACAGATTTTTCTTGGGGGAGACGAAAAAAAGTGGAAAACATAGTTTTAGCAGTAACCAAAAGCTGAATGAGTGTGTGGGTGGTTGTATGTTATTTTAGCCAATTAGTAGTGGTCACGAAACAATAGACAATCACGTGTTGTTGCATTAAAATCTTTTTTTTTTTTTTTTCTCTAGTCGATTTTCAGTTTTAGTGTTTGTTATTGTGGCAAAAAGTTGGTAACAGGAAATAACAGCAAAAATAGTGATGAACTCTTATATATTAAAGAGGGTTGAGTCGAATTGGGGGTACATTAATAAAAACTGTGAAAATAAGAGGGAGATTATTAAAAGGTGTCGAAAGAAAGCCATATTAATACGATTTTTATTAAATAATAATAAATCTCTTTGAGACAAAATAAAAGAAACCCATTAAGTTTTAATTTTTTGATTTTTGAATTTATAAAATTTATTTAAATTTTTTTAAAACTCGTTGCAAACAATCTATCAAAGTCATATAGACCTAAAAATTATAGTCATTCAATAGGAAATACTTGTAAAATAAAAACAACTTTACTATTCTATGGAAAATCTATAGACTCATTTAGTGAATGTATAGATTCCTAAAAAAAAAAACAGACTACATCTACGAATTTGTAACCATAAGCACTAACACTCACTCACACACACACACACACACAAATGTAAGTATGTGTGTTTGCAAGTAAGTACACAATAGAAAGCACATTATTGTAATGTTTGCCAATGTGTGCCGCTAAATCCGTCGCATGTTATTCTTTACAGATTCTGACTGAATGTTGCATGTTGTATTGTGTACATTTCGCAGAAAATTTTATATCTAACTTTGGTAAACAGAGGATGTATAAGTAAGAGTATGAACGTATTGATGTGTACGTGTGTTTATATAAAGCAGCATTAATATTGAATGCTGCAGTTATTAGAGTCAACATTTTTCATAATAACAACAGCAACCACTTGCAACAAAGACAACAACAATTTTCCAAATATCCAACAAAAATTTTTTTTCTCTAAAACTAAAGCAAGCAAATATGTATGTACCTATGTGTGTATACATGAGAGCCTAATAGTAACTGTGACACAGCCCAGTAAAGCACATCTTTACAACAACAATAATAACAACTAAAACTGCAACAGAAATATGGTAACAAAAGTAAAAAAAGTCTATAAACATTTCATTGCATACTTATCACAACCATTTCATAATATAAACACTTGACACACACACACACAACCAACCATATGTACTCACCTACACACTTATATAGTCAGTTTAGTGAAAAGATTTTTTTCCCCAGAAAAACTAGTTGGAGGTGGTTGTGTTGAGAAAAAGTATCGACAAAAATCTCTTTTCTACACGTTTAAGCATGTAGTTGATGTTTGAATTTAGAAATAGAAAATTTTTCAAAAATCTGTGCGTAAAAACCTAAATGCAAATGAACCTTCAATTGTGCTGAACTAATAAATGAAATACACAGTTACTTTTTTGTTGAAATGGGAAGAAAAAAAAATTATCCAAGAGAATTAAAAGTATAGGTAAATAATACAGTGAGTTATGTAAGTTTGTAAACAAAAAGTTATATATGTTTTTGTTTGTTAAACTAAACTAATTATACACTCTAAAAAATTCATGTAAAATTACTACTATAAATTAAGTAAGTCTTCAAGTGAAATTACTGAAAATGTGTAAATATAAAGTCAATATGTTTATTAGTATAAATTACATACTTTTGTTTGCAATAATACAGCAGGTGTCATAAATAAGTAAACCAAGTAGTATCTTGAACTCAATTGGTCCTTTTTTAAGTTGTAGATCGAAGATATCAAAAGTAACATAAAATTATAAATATATAATGTCTTGTTAGTAAAATAAGCAGCAAAAGATTCAATTCATCTTCTTACTTCTTAGTGAATGTGATTGTTTTTAAAGAAGTCTAAAAAATCAATGTTCCATAAATAAGTAAACATGGCTTCTGATAGCCACGGTGACCGCCTATATTTTGATACATTAGTGCCAAATGTATTTTTATAGTGACTACATATATTCTGCATATCCCTGGACAAAATTAAGAGGTTTTAGTAATAATTGAGTCCATCAGTTTGGTCAATTATGGGGACTCTATTTTTTTTTTTTATTAAATTTTATGCAATTTCTATTGGTGATACATCTGACTTTGTTAATTACTTCCTCAGCTATATATTTTGAATAAAATTCACCCTAATTTATAGGTGAATTTTCCTACTATAGGATAAAATCCACAAAAATTAAACAAAAACATTTTGGAACTTTATACCTTTTAACAGATTAAGGTTAATCTGGAATTTTATTTTACCTTTGTGTGCCACTTTTTTTCCTATTTTATAAATAGGACCATTAAGCCCTTTCTGCCGGACTTAAGTATTGGTTTTTTATACTTAAAAGTTTAAACTTTAACATATTAGAGCTATACGTACATATAGCCTATAATATATTTCATACGAATCATAGGTTATTGAATCCAGAGACTTATTTTCTAGATTTTTCATATTTTTAGACATAATCTGCATAGAACGTCATAAAATTTTGGAGATTTATTATACTTAGCTAGACTATGTTTTCCGTCTTCATATATTTTTTTGTGAGTTGTAAATTCAGACCATAGTTTTCGGACTTCCGGAATTAGTTTTGAAAAAAAATTTTGGAGCAGAAAGCATAAAATTTTAAAGCTGAACTGATATCTATTTCTTTTGTAGTGATTCTTAAGCGTTTACGAGAGTAATTGCGGTCAACGCGTTCATTGTGTTTGAGGCATTTAACCACCTTGAGAATAAAGTGGCCGTTTTATTAAAGATTTTTTATATATTTTTTTATGTTTCACCTTTTGCGTATTGTATGATAGTTACTCTCAGTTCTTCTATACTTAATTATGCGCTAATTACCATCTTTTAGTTCGAAATTACGGTTAAATTAAGTTTTTCAGATTTTTTAAAATTTTATAATATAATCGGAAAAACGATTTTTTATTTCTCTCATTATGTAACAAATAACTATCTATGTTGTGCTTAAATCATTTTGCAACCATAAACTTCACTTACTTTTAACAAAAAGTTAAAGAAATTAAGCCCTAATTAGCTTGTTTACTTATTTTTGTTCGCCCGAAAAGGACTTTTTTTCGACTTTCTCTGAAAAGAAACTTAAAATGGAATAATATTTGAAAAATTTGTCATCAATGTAAAAGAAAACAAATTGACTTCATCAAAAACATGCAAATTTTTAAAAATAGACCGTTACAAAACAGAAATGATAAGTTTGTTTACTTATTTATGACACCCGCTGTACTTTGAATGTTTATAAACATTTTTATAAAAAATAAACATTTTAAACTTTAACTATACATACAATTGTGTGTAAAATTTATTTTCTAGGCACAAAATGTGTAAAGAAAAGTTGTCAAAATTTTATTTCTAAAAAAACATATAACTAATAAGATCTTCATCTACAAAATATATTGAAAATAAATTATAATTAAAAGGATAATTATACAGTGGATCTAGTGATATAGTTTTAATAATGAAATATCAATTAACTGAAGATACTAGGAACAGAGGGGAGCAGGGAATCTAGAATATAAGATATATTGAATGTTTTAAAAAAATTATAAAAATGTATCTTTGTACCATCTTATTTATTTCAGTTGTCGTTTAATAAAGCATCTTTTAGAAATCAATTCAATTAATAAAAATCTTTGAATATTTCATGGAATTTCATACAACAATAGGAATGTAAATATAAATAAGTTATCTGCAGTTTTAATGAGTTTATTAGTAATCTTACACATAACAATGGAGGAGTCAAGTTACCTACTATAAATGGAGTAAATTTAAATGAAAATTTATTAGATATTTAGTATTTCTTATAGAACAGAAAACGATAATAAATTTGTTTATCCATAATTCAATTTCAATACAGAGGCTTTCAGCTTCGTCCTCGACTACACAGTGGGGCAGAATCGAAATTTTTTTTTAAAAAAATCTGTAATTTCTGATTTCAAATATTCTTATACATTAATATAGGCACTAATAAGAGCAACAAAAAACATGCTTACATGTTCTATTTATCTCTTATAGTTTTTGAGTTATTTCCATTTGAATTTTTAAGTACCTCAATTTTACATGTTCTTGGTCCAGTTTTATTCATATATATCCTAGTGTTTCCGACTTATTTCATTAGTTTTTTCCTTCACTAATTAAAGAACAAAATTATCTATCGAATAAAATAAATTTGAAGTCGATATCTTTACCGAGTCAAAAGACAAACGATTTTAAATTTGAAAATTGCAAAAATTTTGGAAATAACTCAAAAACTATAAGAGATAAATAGAACATGTAGCATGTGTTTTGTAGCTCTTATCAGTGCCTATAATAATGTATAAGAATATATGGCAAGCGATTAAAAATTTCTATGTCAGAGATACCCAATTTGAGCCTCTTTAGCTCCGCCCCTGAGAGGTCTGTTCCGTCCCCTTTCCAAACTTAACATTTTTCGCTATACACATACCAAATTTCATGCAAATCCAACCAGCCGCTCAGAAGTTACAGATTTATTAAAAAAAAAAAAAAAATTATATTCTGCCCCACTGTGCAATATCAGCAAAAAAAAACTAGAAGACATTCTACATAAAGTTTGTATAATCAATAAGTCAAAAATACAATTAGTTAGAACTAACTACTTTTCTCGATTTAATAGACAATGTCAAAAAACAAAAATTATTTCTAAAATATTAAAATTGTAATAAAATTTTATTTTATTTTTTTCGATGACCGTGTAGGAGTTTGAAATTAGTTCTAGATATTATATATGATGTTCAAAACTTTATGAAGGTACGTTAAAATTTTGTGATGTATTTTAATATTTGCATATAATGTTGGATCACCCATTGAAACTACAAACAAGTTATTATAGTTTTAACACACATTTGAATTACCCCGAAAGCTCTTTCACAACAGCATTTACTCGAGTTAATTAATCAATAGATTAAGCAACTGATAAAATTAATTTTACTAATTACATTTACAATTCTGTTTTAAATCTGCTAATGCGAAGACATATCCCTTTGGGTTTTAGTTGTTCAACTAATGAGAGTAGTATTAAATCCGGGATCCCAGGAAGTCGCAAATTTGTCCCCGCTATCCCGGGAAAACAAAAACTCCGGGAAATTGCAAACCCTAATAGTAAGTTAAAAATATGCGAAATAAATAGAAAATAATTATGAAAAATATTGTTTAAAAACGAATATAGAATTTCTTGAATTAAAACAATAGAATTATATATTTTATTGATAAATTTTTACAAATGTTTTAAAAAAGGATAATACATTTTTTCCAAAGGTCATAAAATTTGCTGAAGAAAAGCATAACATTTGCAATTTTTGTGATTATACATAATTACTGCTAGCTTTTTATGTTTATTCAAAATATTAAAATATTCGAATAACTAATGTGAGTAGTTAAAAGGCTAATCAAAATGCTAGATCATTTTAGTCCTTCAATTAAGTGGACATAAAAATTAAAAAAAAAGTGTTAGAACTTTACAATATATTACAGAAAAAAATTAAGCATTTAAAGTGCCAGCAGACCAATTTTTCCTTGTCATGATAATGTTAAAATTTTGAAATCGTAGTCCAGTTGGAATGCATCAGATAAAACGCCACTGTATTTGGTACTTAATCAAAATTTAGTATTTCACAATATTCTGGATGAAAGTTCATCTTGTTGAGCCAGGAATAACAGAATCGATTTACGTGACATTTGTATTTGAAGTAAAACGTGCTGGCCATTATAGAATAATATTATCAATTCCTCGGTAAATAGAAAGATTGGAACAGAAAATAAACATTTCATGAGCCAGTTTGAAATCGAAAGTGAATTGTTTTAAAAAAATTCACATGAGATTAGGCCACCTATATAACACTCTATTTAAATCCGATAATCAAATGAAATGTACATATTTCAGCAAGAATAATTATATTTTATACATTATAAAAAATTATTTGGTATTACACCGTTAAATTATTTTAACGATTTTACATCATTATTTAATTGCCTTCAATTTCAATTGGAATAGTCCACCTCCAATTTTTCTGCTTCACACTAGTTACATTTAATATATAATTTGTAAAATAATCATAAAAACAACAAAAACTAATTTATCCATACAGTTTGTTATACCGTCTGCTTCTTATATGAGCACAACAACATACCCCTAATTTACCGTTGATGTGTTTCCGCAACACCCGATATCTGGGAAACTAAAATAGCTATTAAAATAGACCCCACACCAAATTTTATTAATTTATCTTAATGGGATCGGGAAGGGTTAAGAAATGGGTTAAATAAGTCGATGTAAATGATTCATTTATAGAAAAGATTTATGGAACCAATATATTATATATTCGATTCACATATGTACGCCGAATAAACACTTTACTAGTTCCAAAGCACTTTTGCAATTTTTACAAAAAAAAAAAAAAATATTTTATAACCAAGGCATAGAAATCCTTAACTATTTAAGGATATCCGAAGAGATTTTTGATAAATTAATTTAAAATTAAACTTCGTATATCGTCGATGGGCTTACAAAAAGTCCTATGTGTTTTTTTTTTTTATAACTTCAAAAGACAAGGTAAATAACACATTTTTGTTTGAATGTCATACAAAATTACTAGAGTCCGACCTAACGCACTTTTTCAAACCGAAAAATTAATTAAACTTGTAAAAATTTTTCAAAAATAAATCAAAACGAAATATTATCCAATTTTATATGTGAATTTTATGGCGATTTTTATATATTTGCTTTAGGTCATTTTGCTATATGTGCCAGAGAAGAATAAAGATAAAACGACTCAAATAATTACACAATAAATCTATTTTTTATCGCTTTAAAAATGGTTTGATTTCATAACAGCAGCGTTTCAAGAAAGTTCTTACACGAACAACAAAATTAAAGAACTGCATTCACCAAAAATGTTACCTAAAATGTGACCTTTCAGATGCGTGTTCGCTTGAAACAATCGAATTAGTTTTCCAGGATATATGAACATCAACACCATTTGTGATTAAAACTGCAAATATATTTTAATAAAATTTCAAAATATGTTTGTTTTCTGTTTGGAAAAAAATAAATTTATTCAATCGCTTTGTTTTCATGTGAGAGGTGCATGAAATGTAACAATGTCACATTTCTTATGACATAATGAATATTTCCTATCTATAGAGGGTACCACTTTCCCTATTCCGATTGAAAAAAAAATAATTTCATATTTAAATTTAGGCTCAAGAATCAAATTTCAAAAAATAAATAAAGAAATTAAAAAAAGATTCGGCTGTGCCGAATCTTTGATACCCTTCACCATCTTAAGGACAAATAATTAAATTTTCGCCTTAACGTATGCTTTCATTATTTCACATTTATAAATCTACATTTTTTTTCAAACTACGAAAATTTGAATATGAAAAAAAAAACAAGCATTTGCTTTTAAGAAATAAACAACAACAATTCCATATTTATTGATTTTTGTATGTGTCTATATACAAACTGACTGCATATGCAAAGAACAACAACAACACTATTATTCATTATATTACTGCTGTTGCTAACTAAACTACTTGTATTATAGGCAATAACGTCGCTAATAGTCATCACATGTTTGTATAAGTATTTATAATCTTAAAGATATGTTTTAGTCTGTTGATTATGAACGAATTTGGTTTATTAAAAAACCGAAATTTTATAAAAATATTTATGACCGATCTGTATAAAAATAAAAACCCATAGCTTAAACAAGGGCTTCAAAAAATCAAAAAAGCTTTTTGCCCGATATCTCAGTTATTATGAACCGATTTGTTTCATTTTTTAGCAAAAAAATCAGAAAACAATGTCCGGGCATTATTTTTAAAAACGAACTCCCTAATATAAACAGAGGCTTCAGAAACTGGAAAACGGGCTCTAAAAACCGGTTTTTAAGCATATCTCCGCAGTGTATGAACCGATCTTGCTGAATTTCAATAGAAAAATTTTCGAAAGGATTTCCGATCGTTAGATATATATATTATATATGCCAGTTACCGGTGGGCTTCATAAACGCCATTTCAACCGACACACGGACGGACATGGTCCTAACTTATATTACCCTTTACATCTGTGGTGAAGGGTATACAAATTTATCATAAAGTGTGGCGTAGCAACTGGAGACCTGCAACACATGTCTTACAAGATATTTCAAGACGTTTGCTATTTTTCAAATGTTTTACTGTTATATGTACCCTGCGGGAAACATGTGGCAATTGCAGTAATGGACCAGTCCCTTAGTACCAATTGACACCTAAATCGTTACTAAAGTTCCAGTTGAAAACCAGTTGACACAAAAACACTCACTATATAACAGTAGAGAGTCAATTTATAACATGCTTATTAAGTGTGCAATTAGCAATTCACGCGCAATAACTATCCGTGGCTGAGTGGTTAGCGCTAAAGTCTATAAAACACAAGATACATCAGAAGAACATGGGTTCGATTCGGAGTGCCGCCATCGACATTAACAAAGAATTATGAATTAAAAATAAACATAATTTAATTATGTTAATTTAATTTCACTCATATAAAGTTCCGGAACTGGAACCGCATTAGCCCTGAGAACCTGTCACGAGACTAGTTTTGAACCAGTTCTCTTTTCTCTAGGGTATGTAGAGAAATAATACTGTAAACCACGCACTTGAAACCATTCAAATACTCTTTGATGTGTTTAACTGTACAAGCAAATACTTCAAGTAGTAGTTTAGTGGTGACTCACTGGTGAGCCAACAAGACATTACCGTGCAGTCGATCAAAAATTCAAGACATACACGACATTTGTATAGTTGTTTGTTTCAATAGAGAAAATTTGTCTGGTCTGCTAGGACTTTTTTTTGTATATTTCACACCACACGCATAGCTAGCGCACACGTAACAAAAAAGCAAATATTTCTTGCTTGCTTTTTTGTACATAGTATTTTAAGTATTTGTTTCGAACAATTAGTGTGCACTGTAGTATTTGAAACCACTCAATGTCTTGTAGTATTTGCTTTGCTTTTTTCAACAAGCAGCACAAACAGAAGTTATTGTTGTTCTCGCGCAAGCAAGCAAGCAAGACGTGTGTATGTATTTAAAAATTAAATAGTGGTCTTGTAGTAACCAATGATCTGTCATAGACTATAACATTCTCCAGTGATGGGACTATATGTATGTCACTTAGTGAAATTCGGTTCAGCCGCTTAGATGTGATTTTAAATTCTTTTAGGTTGCCTTAAAAAAATTGACTTGTACTTCAATCACTCAAAAGGTATCTTATAATTTTTTTAGCAGTTTATTGATCATCTCTGGATCCAGCTCTCTTATCTAGTCGTTTAATTGATATCTTAAATTCGAAACTTTTGATTACATTTGTACGAATGAACTACTTTATGTATGGACATATATAACAGTATTACTTTATAAAGGTATGATTCTTCAAAAAAACAGGGACTTTGGAAATAATAACGAAATTGGACAAGAATGAATTTTCATAATTTTTTGCGAGAAAAAAAGTATGACTATACTATAGGTCAGTCAAGACTTACCATATGATACCCAACACCATTATGTATGAGCATAAAAATTAGGGAAGGGAATTTATATTAGATCTGTGGGCAATCGTAGACCAACACTTTTACTGGCCGTCCAGACTACCAGCCGTCCAGTCAGCCAGACGGATGGACGGACATCGTTAGATCGATTTAAAAAATGATTCTTAGTCGATTGCTATACTTTGTCGGATAACTTTATCTATGCGTTAAAAAGATCAGCACAAACGCATAATACTCCAACCACCTATAATGGTGTAGGTATACAAATTATGACTTCATAAAATTCTCCATAAAATTAATTACTTAATGATCTACATATCGTCACCTAAAATGCAAAAGGCTGTATTTTTACATTTTTTATTACAATTTATTTACAATTTTTAATTTTTTGCTTTAAATTTAACCAATTAAAACCAGAGACATAACTGTTATAAGATTTATGTAAAAACGTTAAGTCATAACTGTTAAAAAATGAGAAAAAAAATTTACGTCTTTAAGAAACAGTTATTTTTAACAAATTTAAATTTTCGTCTTCCTTAATAGTTATAATTATTAAAAAAAAATTTACGTTGCTTTTAATTTTTATTTCTGATTTTTATTTTTTACGTTGCCGAATAATAGTTATTTTTAAAAAATATTTTTTCTGTTGCTCAATAACGTTTATTTTTAAAATTTATTTTTTTACGTTGCTTGATAACAGTTATTGTTGAAATAATTTTTTTAACGTTGCTTATAATTTTTGTTTTAAAAAAATTTCTTGCTTTACAACAGATAATAATGAGGTAAATTTATAATTTCGATATAATTTAAATATTTGATACATGGATGCGTAAAAGGACGTATAAATCTGATTTTTCAAAACTATGACAATTACAGAGTATGAAGAAAATGTTTTAAATTTATATAATATTTACTATTTGACTATGTTGTGAAGGACATATGTATATCCATGATTTAAATAATATATTAGTGATCTATTGATGGCCGGCGGGTATATCATAGGACCTATGGTCAATTGCAGACCAGTTCATATATTAATCTATGGTGTAATATATATTTCTGTAAAATCTATACATGCAATATTATCATTTATAGTTGGTCGTATATGGAGGGTAAGATTAATTTCTTACCGAAATTTATAAAACATTACAATATTTGTGAAATTATGTACAAATATTAGACATTATAATTTTCGATTTGTGTAAGAGTAATATAATAATGGTAAGTATATATACATATGTATATCCAAACACATCATTTTAAGATAGTGATATTATGGCCCAATATGTCTTTATATAGAAGGTGGGCTCTAGAGTTGACGTATTACGTGCACTTTTCCTTTTCAATTTTGTTTTTATTTTTAATATATTTACATAATATATCGTTGTCGTCTATGCTTTAGTGCTAAGCATAGATATTTATCGTAAAACTTTTTCCTGATCAACTGATTTAGTTGTGTCAAATTTCACGTCGTAATACAAACGGAATCATTTTTTTATATAATTAGTAGTTTATGATTAGTATATCAAAAAAAAAAAAAAAAAAAAAAAAAAAAAATTGACACTTTTAATTTACTTACTTATTATGCTTGACAATTGTCGGTTTTTAATTAAAATGGGAAGAAAACGTAACCACATAATTCGTGAATTTTTTTATCGCGATGAAAATATTGATACAAATGTGTGCAAAATTTGTTCCTGCAAATTTAAAGGAGATAACACCACCAATTTAAAGAGACACGTAACAACAATTCATTTGGAACGATATGAAGAAGAAGCAAATAAAAGTGACTTCGACAATCCCAGCGATGATTCTAAAAAAGTGAAGTTTTCTGTGGAAATATCAAAAAAGGATGTAACCAATGCATGTGTTGAGCTCGCAACAAAACATTCCTTGCCATTTTCCTTTTTTGATACTGCAGCTTTTAAAACTTTTTCAATACCAATTTTCCAAGGAGTAGGAATGCCTTCTGTCACCTCTTCTAATGTAAGTGAACTTATAAATATAAGATACTTGGAAATAAAGCAGCAAATAAAATCAATTTCAAAAAATCGAATGGTTTCGATAAAAATGGATTCAGCAACTCGATATGACAGATCCGTTTTGGGCATAAACTTACAACTTATAAATCAGAAAAAAATTTTGTGTTTTACGCTTGCAATAAATGAAATGCACGGTCCTCAAACTTCTGAGAATTTAAAGCAAATATTGCAAAACGTTTTAAACGATTTCGAAATACTGCCAAAACAAATATATTCAATAACTACCGATAATGGAAGAAATATGGTAAAAGTTATTAAATTATTAAATGATGCAACATTGGAGGAAGAGCAGGAAGAAACACAATTTCAACATGATGAAATGGTGAGTAAAATAAATCAAATGTTTTCACTGCACTATGGGAAATGTGATTATATATAAGATATTTTCCTTAATTATTGTTTAACATTTTTTATGCAATATGTCCCATACTGCAATGTGTAGCCGCTTTTTGGATGGGAAGGAATAAATATAACGTCAGTGAAATGTGCAGCTCACACAGTTCAACTCGCAATTAAGGATTTTGTTTGCACAAAAACTGACATAATTGACAGAGCAAGGCAAGTAGTTAAAACCTTAAGGACCCCTAGTTTCCGGTAATTTTTTTTTGTTTAATTTTATAGTAATTTAATTGTCTAAAATTTCGCTTAATTTTTTTTAAAGCCACACGTTACAAATGCTTAATTTGGGAAGACCTCAAATAGATGTACCTACTAGGTGGAATTCATCACACATAATGTTAGAGAAATTACTAATATACAAAGAAATGTGTGCTGAAAACCTTAAGGAGCCCCTGTCACCAAACGAATGGGATGAAATAGAAAAACTTGTGGAAACACTGAAACCAGCATACGTTTTAACGATGAGTTTACAGGAAGAGCAACTTTTATTGGGAGACTTTTACAAAGCTTGGCTAACGTTAAAAGTGGTCTTAAAAAAAGAATCTGAAATATCTCCAATGGCTTGCAGTTTACTTAGCTATATAGAACGCAGGGAAACCGAAATAATTGATAATGACATTGTAATATCAGCGCTGTTTTTAGATCCACGTTTTCGTCGTACTTTGACATTGGAAAAAAAGTCAAGAGCTAAACAACACCTCAAGCATCTTGCAAATCAAATGATTCACTTAAAACAGGTTCGTTTTAATCATTTATAAGTTCATCAAGTACAATTCTTTTTAATGACAAATTATTTTTTAGCTTAGCAACAATTGTAATTCGACTTCTCCAGATATATCATTGCAATCAACACTAGATGTTCTAAATGATGACACGTCGAATTGTAGCATAACATCATTGCTCAGATCATCATTAAAAGAGCTAGAAGAAGAAACAGCATCGGAAGAAATTGAAGTTATAGCTTCAGCTGAAGTACTAGCTGCTTACGCCGAAATTGACAATTTTAAGGCTGGCATCCTTGACGTTGAAGCGGATTTATTAGAGTTTTGGGAACAAAAGAAATTTCAATATCCATTTTTAAGAAAATTAGCATATATTGTACATGCAGTTCCGGCAACTCAAGTATCAGTCGAAAGAGCGTTTTCAGCTTTGAGACTTCTTTTAACTGACAAAAGGTGCAATTTAACAGACGAAGCTCTTTCTAGAACTCTTTTTGTAAAAATAAATAACTGTCACTATAACTAATATTAATAAAACAGTAAAATATAAAACTATTTTGAATAGTAAATACAAAAGTTCAACGCATTTTTCTCTTCAGCAGTTACCATTTCAGAACACTGTGGGATAGATTCATAGTTTTTGGGAAATAAATCTGTAACTATTATCTACTAGTTAGGTAATAAACTCAAATTTTATCTCTAAATAATTTTGCAGTTATTCAGAAATTAACAAGTCTAACTGCAAATAAACATATATGAATAAAGTAACGAATTAATTTATGCAAATCAGTTATTGAAGCTGCAGAGAATCAATAAAAAATTGTGTTTCTAAACACACTTTTATCTGTACCCATACTAATTTAGAATATGGTTTATATTTTATACATACATACATATTTATTTGAAATTTTTACTAAGAAATGCAAAAAATTGGAATTCGGCGGAATTTTTACCTTTCGTAGAGCTGTGCTAAAATGATTTATAAAAAAATAAAAGTTTCAAGCAACGTAAAATAATATATTTCTACAATAAATGTTATCAAGCAACGTAAAAAATATATATTAAAAAATAAAAATTATTAGCAACGGAAAATTTTTATTTTCAAAAATAACTATTATAAGGCAACGTAAAAAAAATATTTCAAAAATAAAAGTTATGAACAATAGAAAAAAATATATTTGAATAATAACTGTTATCAAGCAACGTAAAAAAATATTTTTAAAAAATAAACGTTATAGAGCAATAGAAAAAAAATTTTTCTACAATAACTGTTATCAAATAACATAAAAAATATTTCTTATTTTGTACTCAACTTTTTTAATTTGAAATAAAATTTAATAGTTATTTTTGGTCTCTGATTAAAACACAATTTTTCATCAATTAAAGCAAAAATATTTAAGCGTAACAAAAAAAAAAAAAAAAAAACACTTCAAACTAAGTTTTTCTTAATTGGAACAAATTTTACGATTGTTTCGAAATTGATGTTACTCGTTTTAACTTGTATTGATGTCTTGAATATTAATATGAATTTTTTTGTGGAGATGTAGTGTGATTAAGTACATTATAATTCAATAAGAAAACAACATTTCATTTTTTAGTTTTTACTGCCTTTTGGATTTTAGGGACGATATTCTTTTAATTTCTTTATTTAACGTTATTTGAAAATAATTTAGAAAATTTAATATTTCGAACATATCGTAAAGAACTTAAAAAGGATGCTGACAAATTAAATAGTCTCATAGGAGTATTTGCGTTAATTTTCCAAATCAAATTTAGACTATAAAAAAAACCCGTTTCATAACATTTTTAGCACACTGTTTATAAGCCCTCACATATTTATGCCTGTATGAAATATAAATTTTGATAGCTAAAGAATCACAGCCATCACTTCAGGTCCTACATACAATAGTCCACACAGAAACAAACACACCAATACATCTGCACATAAACTCCATATTCACGAAATATTTACAACTTAACATGTTCGTTGAATGTTCTCAGTATTTAAACGAATATAAATGTGAATGTTTGGTTAAGTTTTAGAACCGGTAGGTACTTGTGTGCCCATAGAAATGTTAGTGACATTTTAGATTTTCTTGTGCGTATAAATGCGTTTGTAAATGTGTTGAAAGTGTTGTGCTGTCAAATGTCCATGTGCGTCAGTTTGCATGTGTATATGTATTTACGTTTGGCTGAGTGGGTTTATGTTATAAATTGTTTTCATTGTATAAGTGTAGCATTTCTACCATTTACTAAGATGTCATACATTCATTTAACTCTATATTTTTTCAAAACTTTCAAAAATTGGTCACAGTTAAAATGTTTTGTATTACGCAAAAGCTATTAAGTGTTGTTTAATCTACTCTAACAAACTTCCATCTTCATTTTTTTTTTCTATCCCTAAAACTTCTATTGTTATTACCTACAATAGATATGAAGAATTTTTATAGTCATCATTAAGTTTTGTCTATGAAATGAGCATTTATAGACCAAAAGTATGAAATGAAACATTTTTGAAATATTTTCAAACTAAACAATTTAACACGTTTTGGATAAAATATGAAAGTGATGTTTGTTGGTTTTAAGGGACAAAAGACGTAATAAGGTAAGATGTAAGATGACTACATAATTAACAGAAAGGAAATTGTTTAATATACCATTCATCATTTGAGGTTATAGAGTCTTTCTTTGTGAGAAAAATACTTATGATGTGTCTTTAAAGTGTTTAGGAATTTGTTGAAAGTATTTTTCCATTATTGCGACAAAAATGTTTTGAGATAAGAGATGAACATTAAATTAAGACAAAATAACTGAAACATTAAAGAAAATAGATTTCCTGTTGAAAACGAGACAATATTCCAAACGTTTGGTAATTTTCTCTTTCAAATCTGATCAGTCTCTTAAAGTTCTGTGGAAGTAAATTCCTAGAAAGACCACTTAAACTAAAGAGTAATAAGAAACGAAATGTCTAAATCTACCATTAAAGACAAATAAGTATTTTATGTTATTTTATAAAAAAAATTTGATTTTTATTAATTTGATCAGAAGCAAATTATCATTACTCTTAAACTGCTATCGATAATTGGCAGCATTTTATTGGTTATGTTGGTAGGATAATAGTTTCTAAAAAATGGTATGAACGATTGTTGCAGAAGCTGTCACAACAAGGTTGAGAAGAAAATCATTTTCAATCTCTTCTACATATGCCCTACCTTGGAAAACCTCCGTTCGCGATATTTGTGACAAGGTTTTCTCGACAGCCTTAATGAGCTATCGATCAGTAGCATAAGTGCCATTAACTCCTTCTACGTTTTCTGTATGCAACTACATCACATTTCTCTATACAATTTCTTTCTCTACTTTGTATCATTATCACCTCTAATCTGAACTTTTATTCTACCCCCTCTTTTTACCCTATATACTTCCACATCTTCTGTTTATTTTTCTTCTTACAGGTAATACAAAAGGACCAATTAGGTCCCAAGTAACCCGTAATCAACTTGACGACAACCTGATTAACCTAACCCAGAGAGGTGTTCATATCCACCCTCGAACTATCTGTACAAAATTCTGTTGTCGTACATTCTTGTGTTTAAAAATTGAAAAACTATCAAATTTTATCCAAAAGTGTACATAGTTCATTGCTCATAACTTCTAAACTATACATTAAAAAATTCTAATTTGTATCTCATTTAATAGAAATAGATATTGGGTTTAAAGTTACGCATATAAAATTTATTTACTTCGAAAGTTCAAAGGTCAAAATATAATATGAAGAGCTGAATATCTCAAAAAACGGTATTTTAAAATTCTTAAAAAAAATATATATTGATAACTTAACTCCATTCTATACTCGAGCCAAAATTCAAGTTGGAGTCTCTTTTGGTTTAGGATTTATGAAGCAAAATATAGTAGAAAGCAATTTTTTTGTATGTAAAAATTTAAAATATTTACAATAATTAATTTAAATTATTATTTTATATTTAAAAAATATGAAATTTTATATACAAAATTTGACTTTGGTTTATATTTTGTTACATAACTTCTAAACTGAAATTTTAGAATATGAAATTTTGCACGGGTATGGACAAGAGTTGTATTAACATTATATAATTTTTTAAGAATTTTAAAAATGTCGTTTTTGGAGACATAAAGATTTAAATTTTATAAGTTTAAATTTGACTTTTGAACTTTCAAACTAAATAAATTTACTTTACATAATTTTAAAGACATTATCTTAATCTTTAAAATGATACTAAATTTTTAATTTTATTGTGTATAGTTTAGAAGTTACAAGTAATCAAATTTTATTTTGGTCCATAACTTCTAAACTAAATGAGACTCCAACTTGAAATTTTCAGTGCGTAGGAAGAAGAGGTACGTCAACATTATATATTTTTTTCAGAATTTTTAAAATATCGTTTTTTGGAATATATTGATTTGATTATTATAAGTCCAACTTTGACCTTTGAACTTTTGATTTAAAAAAAAATTATAAATATCTTTATAAAGGTAATATTTTTGTCTTTATTATGAAACTAAAACTAGATAACAACCGTTTATAGTTTAGAAGTTATTAGCAATTAAACAAATGCACCTTTGTAAATTTTTTAGGTTTTTCTCGTTTTTCAAACCGTCATATTTTTAGAACGGAAAGGGGCATGAGTCTAAAATTTGATGATTTGGGAAAAACTTCCAATTGCCAATATCTGCAGAGAATTTCATTGACATCGGAGATGTCAAGTCCGATTGCTGTTCGTTTTGACATGAAATCACTCATAAGCAGAAAAGTATAAAATGAAGCTACAACGGACATCCTGTGTTTCTAATATTTAGCTCATTTTTATTTATTAACCGATTTTGTTCATTTTCAATATAAAACAAACCTTATATAAGATTAATATTTGAGAGAAATTTTATCTTCCTAGATTGTTCCGTTCGAGCCCTATACTACTTTTAACAGGCAGACAAACGGAAATAGCTAGATCGAATCAATATCTAACCTGGACCTTGAAAATATATACTTTATGGGGTTTTAAATGATTTTTTCGACATGTTACAAACGGAATGACAAAATCAATATACGTCCATCTTTTTATGGTGGGTATAATAAAAATATATTACAGACTAAACCAATATTTGGACTCTAAATCCGTTGGTCGTCATGGTATTCTTTATAACTTTCTAAAACATTTTATGAAAATAAGGGAATTTATACAGACAAAAAAATTTAAACGTAACCTATTTAAGAAATGTTAAACTTTATATGATGCCGTATTAATGTTGTGTTAACAGAAAGTATTTTGTAAAATACTTAAATGAAAAGAGCAGAATGTTCACGATGTCATTTATTATATATATTTTGTTTATATAAATTAAAAAAAGACACAAAGACGATAATGGAGTTGATGGATTTTTATGTGCTAAACACGAATCAGCTTTCAACTTGTTTCCATAGTCTTCTGTTGACTGTGATTGCGTACGCATGTACAAAGTCATAGCATAACAAGTAAAAGCGCTATATTCGGCTGTGCCGAATCTTATATACCCTTCACCATCGTTGAGATGGAATTAGATTTGGTTTTATCTATCTATATATATATATATATATATAAAAGAGTAATGACTGCATGATTGACTGACTCATTTACTTGGTGATTCATCATCGCACAGCCCAAACGGTTAAGGCTAGAAATATGGACTGTGGATTGGTCTCCTACCGAATAGATCCACTAAGACGGGATTTTGGAAATTTGAAAGTTTAGGGGGTAAAAAAGGGTAAAATTTGGTAAAATCGGTAACCTCATATCTCCTAAACTAATAGAGATACTATAAATAATAAATTAAATAGTTTGAATGTTTAATAATAATAATAATGCTAATTTCCCGGGAAATCCCGGCATGAGTTCTCTAAAGATAGCTGGAGCTGCAACTTCCTGAAGGAAATTGTTCGGTCTTTTGGAGAAACCAAAATTAAGGAGAGAATCTTCATAGAAGCAAATATCAAACAGTTAACTAAAAACCAATAATTAATTTCAACAGTACGATCATGTCCGACGTATGATAAATAATTGAGAAGAAATCTTAAGTTGAAATGCCCATAGAATCAAAAAGAATATGCAATGGGTTTAAGAAATTTAAACCTCTTTAAAAATATATTTATTACAAGCAATAAAAGATATCTTTAAAGCAAAATTCTATAAATATTACATTAAATAAACCTAAAAATTATTTTATCTTTCTTATTTCCTCAAGTAAATTATATGAGAAATTATTCCTACAATACCATATGTTAAAAAAATTGTATTTTTAAAATACCGAAATTAAAATACCGGTATATACCAGTACAGAGGGAAACGGTATTTGAATACCGGTATTTTTAACAAAATAATAATTTCGGTATCGGTATCAGTTACGGTAACTAACTTTAAACGGTATTTAATCGGTGTCGGTAATTATAACGGTATCGGTTTCCAACCTTGATATAAATATTAAGGAGTGCGTTCGAAAAAATCTTAACATATAAATTATTCAATAACTTAGAAACGGTTGATCCTAGAGTTTTCATTCTTTTTTTTATTTAATTGATAATTTATTACAGATCACAGAAAAATTTAACTTTTACAGTTTTAAAAACTCTTTATGAACTTGTGCAATATTTTCGGTAACCCTCCCGTTAGAGATTTGATAGTTCCTTCAGTCACTTTTTTGGAATAGTGTGCACATCTTCTTTTAAAATCTTCGGTATTTTGGGACACCTTTTTTGTAGCCTTCAATTCACTTTTAACAAGAGTTCAATATCTCTTCACTGGTCTAAGCTATGGACAATTTGGAAAATTGACCTCTCTTGGTACAAAAACTATGTTATTGTTATGGTACCACTGCAGAGCTTCCTTACCGTTGTGACATGATACAAAATCGGGCCAAAAATGTGTGGACACATTGTGCTCTTAAGCTTTACATTAAATAAACCTAAAAATTATTTTATCTTTCTTATTTCCTCAAGTAAATTATATGAGAAATTATTCCTACAATACCACATGTTAAAAAAAAATTGTATTTTTAAAATACCGAAATTAAAATACCGATATATACCGGTACAGAGGGAAACGGAAAACGGTAACCAACTTTAAACGGTATTTAATCGGTATCGGTATTTATAACGGTATCGGTTTCCAACCTTGATATAAATATTAAGGGGTGCGTTCGAAAAAATCTTAACATATAAATTATTCAATAACTTAGAAACGGTTGACCTAGAGTTTACATTCTTTTTTATTTAATTGATAATTTATTACAGATCACAGAAAAATTTAACTTTTACAATTTTAAAAACTCTTTATGAACTTGTGCACCATTTTCGGTAACCCTTCCGTTAGAGATTTGATAGTTCCTTCAGTCACTTTTTTGGAACAGTGAGCACATCTTCTTTTAAAATCTTCGGTATTTTGGGACACCTTTTTTGTAGCCTTCCATTCACTTTTAACAAGAGTTCAATATCTCTTCACTGGTCTAAGCTATGAACAATTTGGAAAATTGACCTCTCTTGGTACAAAAACTGTTATTGTTATGGTACCACTCCAGAGCTTCCTTACCGTAGTGATATGATACCAAATCGGGCCAAAAATGTGTGGACACATTGTGCTCTCTTATGAAAGGAAGAAGTCTTTTCTGCAAATATTTTTTGATGTATATTTTGGTATTTATAGTGCTGAATGTAACAAATGTCTTTCCTATTTTGCCACAACTGCAAAAAGCTAGCAGCATTCCTGTTTGGAACTTTTTGGACTTTATAAGATATCAAATCTGCATAAGCTTTAAATTTTCGCACCAAATAGTCAAAGCACTGAGCTAACCGGGCTGCTTTTCTACCAAATGTGTTTGGAGTTCTTTTCAATTTGCTTTTAATTTTCTGCCCTTCCCAATATCATGTGGACCTTTTTTTCTTTCCAAACCAGGTTTCCTATCAATGCACGTTGGGGTGTCAATGTGTCAAAAGTGGCGCTTAATTGAATTTTCAAATATAAAGTTTTGTAATAAAGTTGGGTACAGAATTAAAATAGACAAAATTGTGTATCAATATCAATTAAAATCTTTAAGTTAGGTTGTATTGTTTTCTTATAAGAAGCTGTCAAAGTTAAGAATTTTTTTACATTTTTGAAAAAAAATTAAATTTCCATCAGATTTCAGTGTATTTATTTTAAATAAAAAGTCTTTTAAGGTTAAAATTTAAAATGAAACCATCAACTTCAGATTTAAAGTGTACTGTTCTTCAAGTATTTGTAAATTATATTTTGTCCTAATATTTTTGTTATTTTTTTGAAAATTATACTAAAATACACTAATTTTCAACTTTCATGGAAAGCAACTTAAAATATTACAGGATGTTTATTCTGAAAATTTTCTGAAAAATAGAACATATTGTCCACTTTAATATTATTATAAAAAGTCGTGCCCATTTGAGAAAATGATTTTTTTTTTTTTTCAAAAAAAAACTCCAGTAGATTTCATACAAAAAACAGCTTAAATGCAGACATTTTCTTTGCTTTATCAAGCATGAAACAGTGGGGAAAAATCGAAATAAATCTGTAACTTCTAATCAGCTGGATGGATTTGCATGAAATTTCACATAGGCGTAACAAAGGACTATATCATTTTTAATTTAGAAGCAAGATCTAATACACACATCAGGAGCGGAACTATGGGGGTTCAAAACAGGGTACTAGTGTCATTGAAAGGGTTTAACCACTAGCGAATTTTTGTTCTTTACCCGATTTGCAAAATTTTTATATATCCTTAAATCCCTTGACAAGTCCTTTAGAAAACATGCCTGCCTATTATTTTTATCATATATATTTTTCGAGTTATATACATTTGAAATTTCAATAATCTCATTTTTACTAGATCTTGGTTAAGATTTTTCCTTATATAGCTGAATACTTTCAACCGATTTTATTCTATTTTATGTAGTTGGTTAAATTATCTATAGAACAGAGAAAATTTTGAGTCGTTATCTTTATTGAGTCAAAAGTTAAACGCTTTTGAATTGGAAAGTTTTCAAAAAATTAACAAACAGACGGACAGATGGACGGACATTAGAAATTTTTAAAGAAAAATCTTGAAATTGGAAAGAATATTTTTTTCCAATTCTTAATTAATATGAAAACCAAATAAAGGTACTAGAATTTTGATATCACCTTTCCCTGATTTAAGTGGAATTTTCGACCCATTTAACCCAAATGTATAGACGGATGGACGGACATTGCCATGCAGTCAAAAAATATTTTAGGATTCTAAAAATGCATTTATTTACTAACTAATAAATAGAAAAAATAGAACGTGGTCCTCAGAATTTGGATATCACCTTTTCCTGAATTATGCATAATTTTCGACCCATTTAACTCTAATGTAAAGACGGACGGACAGACATTACGGTTCTGCTAAAAAAAATCTTAAAATTCTGAAATTGAATTTTTTTAACTAATAATTAACAAAGAAATAAAACGTGATCATTAAAATATTGATATAAAGTTTTCCTGAATTATGCGCCTTGAAATTGAAATTGAAATCTGTGGCCAATTATTTGTAGGACCTATATGGATTTTTTTGAAATTGTTTAATAATTTGTAGCACGTATATCTTTTTCGTTACTCATTTTGATCAATATTACGACAAATCAACATGGTTGTTATTAAAATAATAACTGACGTCATTTTCAATGATAACTAGATCAAACATTTTTTTTAATAATGCTTCCGAAAAATGTTATGAGGCAAAACGTATGCTAAAATTTTTTCGATCGCACTCCTTATATAATGAATTGTTTTAAATATTTTTTACATATACTTACTTTATTTCAATATTTTCCATAAAAATAACTAAAAAACTAACAAATAAATAAATTGTTGTTTTTTTCTTACCTTTATCTCTTTAATTTTCTTTATTAAATTTCTTTATATATAATCTAAATACATGTACCTTAATTCCAAACAGCAAATTAATGAACATAATGAAATTAATAAATGTTAATTAATTCTTTTACTAAATTCTTTTGCCTTTGTATTTATGTAGGTCTTTTTGTAAAAATCATAAAAACCATAAAATAAGACACACGTAACCAAACAGTAATAGAATAGTAATATTGAAGGAAGTTCACAACTTATCGACATTGTGAAAGCTTGTATCAAAATAATAAAAAACTGTACCATTTGTATGATAGTAATGGATTTTTTAATTAAAATAATTTTTTTCATAAATTCGGCACTGCAAATATTGGCCAAAAAGTAATAAGAGTACATAATAACATGAACCCAACTGTTCAAATACATGGGATGTAATGTACTTTTGCCTGTTACAAAAAGAAAAATAAAAAAATTAAATAATAATTAATAAAGAAAATTCTTAATATATTTAAATATAAAATTATTTTCAAATTACCTCTATAATAATTCATGAATATATAACCAAAGGTAATTGTAGATGAATGATGGAATACATGTAAATATGTTACTTGATTAGGTTTCTTTCTCAAAACAAATATGACAGTATCTAACAATTCAACAATTTTCAACCAATACAGAAAAGAACTTATTTCATCAAATGTTTTACGTTCTGGTGTGTTTGTTTCGTAATATTCACAGTCTTTAAAGTCAAATAAGCTCCAAGATCTTAGTTTCCATATCTGTAAAAAAAAAAATAGTAAATTTAACAGATCTTTTCCTATAATATGTTTACAATATTCTTACTTTATTAGTAATATATAAACAGGCGACAACTTGTATTATATTATAAACAAACATTAGCTTTTTTAATTTGAATGGAGGGCGATTTTTCATTATTCTGAAAATAAGTAAAAATAATTAGTTTTATTAAAGAAAACGAAAAGAGTATAGTCGGTCAAGACCGACCATATGATACCCTACACCATTCCAATTCTCATAATTTTGTTTTTACTTATATGTATAAACTCTTATAATTTAACCGTCTACTTAAAAACCGGTCAACCGACATTTTAATAATTGCTCTAAGTTGGAGATTAATAAAAATATTTTTGGTTAAAAAAAAGTTTAGAATAGTGTTAACATAATTTATAAAAACAATTTGTCTGACATCTTTTAGTACAGCTTTTGAAGCTTTATAATGATTTAAAATTGTTCTATAAAGTTCTAAAAGCGAATATTAAGCTTTTTTAAATTTTTCTAATTTAAAAGTAAAATTAAATTATCGAAATTTTAAAGCATCTCAACAAAAAGGAAGCTTCAGACTTAGGAAATGTATTTTATATTATGATTATATTTACCGCTTTTGAAGTTATTCTCTTATATAATTTTTATAAAAAAAATGTAATCTATATATTAGGGTATCCAAATTGTTCGATTTTTTCATTGTTCGATTAAAACGAATAATTCGAATAAGCCATTTTGGTTTATTCGAATTATTTCATCATGCATTTAAAATTGTTCGAATAATTTAAAATATAAAATGAAAATTTTAAATTTTGATAAGTTTTCAAATATTTTGTAAAAGGAAAACAAAAACAACAGTTAACAATTTATTGTAATATATATATGGGCAATTCTTCAAACTCGTTTACTTTTGATATTAAAACAAATTTCGAAAATTTGTTAATGGCTCATAAACGATATTTAGTACCAATATTCCTTGGCTCTATTGAAACACAAATCTGTTCGCGTGAATGACTTTTACCGAACGGCATCAATTTTATGGCGGTTTAAGATACATTTTTTTTTTTTTAAATTGCCAAAATTCTATTTATAGTCCTAAAGCAAAAATTATTACATTTATGTACTGGTGTATGTAAAATACAAATGTGTATCAAATGGTGTATCTAAAATCAGTGTTGTCAGATTAGGGGATTTATCCCCAAATTGGGGATTTATTTTTGGAAATGGGGATGAAAAATTTGGTTTGGGGATTAGGGGATTTGTTGGGGATATATTTAAAGGCTTAGGGATTTTTTGAAAATTTATTGGGGATTTTTATTTTATTTTAAAAAATTTTCTTTTTTAACTTAAAAGCGATAGAAAAAAACATAATTTTCCGCTGGATATGTAATTTTTGGTAAGATAAAACTATATTTATTTCAACAACAGTGCACTGAAGACAATAAAAAGTAACTGTAATACTGAATTTGTACTATAAAGTCCAAAAAATGATTAAAATCTACGAAATAAAATGATTATTGTAATCCGTACAATAATATGAAGGTAATTTTTGAGTAATTGATGTTCCATTATTGTTATTGTAATAGTAAACAAGAGTTTAAATAATATGATCTTCAGTCTTCAACAATTAATTGTTTAAAAGTTAAATAAAGTGTATCAAAAATAATTGAAGCAATAGAATCTGACTAATCATATTTCCATACATTTTTTTATCTGTATTTATTGAATCTTCACAAATTTAAGTGAACTAATAATAATTAATCTAAAAGCTAAATGTAAAAAAATTTTTAGTCCAACCACCGTCGGACTAAAAGTTGGATTAAAATCGCTTTTAGTTTAACGCTTTATGGTTTAACTTCGGCTCAGTTCTGAGGTGCATCTTTTTCTGATACATTTGAAAAAGAAATAAAAACTTAATTTTCGGTCATAAAAAAAAACTATAAAAAAGAGATTTTTTTGCAAATCTCTATGAAATTTTCTTTTTTAATATTGATTATTTGGAAAAAATTTATTGAAGCACAAATAAAAGGAAATGAAGTTTATACTAATCTCCAAAATCTGGGTATTATTTAAGTGGGGATTTTTGGGGATAATATAAGTAGTCATTTGGGGATTTTTGGGGATATGACTCGAAAAAAATCTGGGAACCCTGTCTAAAATACAAATTAAAAATATCGCGATATGTTAAGTATTCGGGGATATATTAGCGATTTAATAATTATTAAACCTTCTTATAAAATTTGCAAAATTCAGTTTTTAGTGATGTAGTCTTGTTCATATTGACGCCATATTGATTTTGATGTATGGTATTAAGGAGTGAGATCGAAAAAATCTTAACACACATTTGCCTCATAACTTTTTTCGGAATCAATATTAAAATTTTTGTTTTTTATCTAGTTATCATGGAAAAATACTTCAGTTATTATTTTTATTAACAACCATGTTAATTTGTCCTTATTTTCATCAAAATAAGTGACGAAAAAGATTTACGTCCTACAAGTTATTAAAAAATTTCAAAAAATCCAAATAGGTCTTACAAATAATTGGCCACAGAATTAAATGTCGTTTCTAATGTTATTAAACAGTATCAGGAGAATTTGACTATTGATGTGAAACCCAGTTCGGTAAGAAAAAAGGACCAGATGATATTGGGAAGGCCAGAAAATTTAAGGCATATTGAAAGGAACTCCAAACACATCTGGTAGAAAATCAGCTCAGTTTTCTCAGTGCTTCGACCATTTGGTGTGAAAATTTAAAGCTAATGGGAAAGTTGATAACATATAAAGTTCAAAAAATTACAAACTGGAATTCTGCAAAAAGCCAAAAATAGGACTCGGAATTTAAAACCAAATTTCATACAAAAATACTCAAGCTGTATAATTGACGAATAATCTTCGCAGCTTGTATCTCAAAAATTTTTATTGCTAATGCTCGAAGCAATGTTGGAGATAAGTTTAAGACCCAAAAGCAGCAAAAATTTCTTACAAAATTCATGGTATGACAAGCTTTTTGCAGTTGCGGCAAAACAGGAAAGTCATTTGATACATTCGGATCTATAAATACCAAAATATGCATAAAGGAATATTTGAAAAAAAGTCTTCTTCTTTTCTTAAGAAAGCACAACGTGTCCACATATTTTTGGACACATTTGGTATCATGTCACTACGGTAAGAAAGCTCTGGAATGGTACCAAATCAATAGCATAGTTTTAGTACCAAGAGAGGTCAATTTTCAAAATTGTCCATAGCTTAGACCAGTGGAGAGATATTGAATTCTTGTGAAAAGTGAATTCAAGAGCACAAAAAAGGAGTCCCAAAATACGAAGATTTTAACAGAAGATGTGCACACTGTTCCAAAAAAGTGACTGAAGTAACTATCAAATCTCCAAAGAAAGGGTTTTCAAAAATGGTCCACAATTTTATAATTAGCAGTTAGAACCATAAAAATTATATATTTCTGTGATCTGTGCTAAATTATAAAAGTTTGGGTACCTCTTACAGCATTTCTGTTGAGAGAACATATATGTCAAACGATGCACAAATTCAAGAGCTATTGGGCTCTTCTTTGAATTTTGAAATATCCGAAACGGCGTAAAATCCCCAGTGAAAAAACTGCAAAATTTTTAATTTTCTTAAAATTTGGTTCCACGAATTTTGCACAACACTGGTTTGACACTGGTTAATTGCACGCTAATTAAAGCTATGCTGGTCCTTTTCTACAAGTGTTTAGAGTCTACATTAGAAGAATTGAGCTCTTATGTTTAAATCTGCGACTACAGCAATAAAAAGAAATAAAAAAACTTGTTAGATTTAAACACTTTTTTTGGAATTTTTGATTTTGGGTGCTTGTCGGCACCACATGGAACCGTATCAGGTCTTGAATTTTTTAATATAATATTTTAATTTAATTTAATATAATTTTTAATATTTTTTAATATAATTGCATCAAAAGTTTTTTAAAATTAAAAAAATATATTTGAGTTTGAAGGTCGGTTTCTAAAGGCAAACGTAAAAAGAGAATTGCCCATATATACACAAAAACAAAAAGTCTAAATAACAAATGTTAGAAACGATTTCTTTTATTTTTAATTGTTCAATTCCGAAATTAAAATGTTTAAATGATTTTGTTTTTAGAATTATAACTTCTTGCTGTAACGTTTATGTATTTATAGAAAGAGTTACACTATAGAGGAAAAGTGAACAATTTTTTGTAACTGTTTATGTTTTTAGGTGATATCTTCTTATCATCTAAAGTAATACAAAAAGTAGTTAATAGTATTAATTCATGAATTTATTTAATGTAATAATAAAAAGTTTTAAAACTAATTTAGTTTTTTCAAAAAATTATTATGTTTTTGAAATAAAAAGTGTTCAGTTTTGCACCACTTGAGAAAACTTAAAAAAAAAATATATTTTTAGTAATATAATACTTTCTTTTCGCAAATTTGTTTCATAATTTAACAAATCATGATGTTAATAAATGTAAATAAAGCACCAAAACAAATTGTATCCCATAGTGTCCTTACAGTTCCTGGCTGATTTTCTAGGATTTTTAATTTCACTTTTATTTATATATTTCATACTTTTAAGTCTTAGGTATTTTCAAGAAATGTTCAGCATCTCTATTAATGAATTATCATAATCGATGATTTTGCATAATACAAAATATTTTTTACGTCTTTTTGAAGATAATCATCAAGGTTTGAGATAGTTTTAAGTTTTGCAATTTTTTTTTTAACAATAATCTTTGCAAAATTCGATATTTTTTATTTCCACTACTACAGGATTTTATCAAGGTTATTACATATTAAATAACTTTTGCAAAACTCTAACAAGTTTGTATTTGCACTGTACATTCTTCATTGAATAATATATTTTCCAAATTTTTTTTCATTTGCAAATTTAAACTACCGAATAAATCACGATTATATATCCAATCAGAAAATGGTGCAAAATTGAACACTTTTATATTTTAAAGTTTTCTTTATTTTCTATGTTACACAAACAAATATAATAATATTTATTGTACATATATTTCAAATTGTACCTTGAGGATTATATTCTACTATTTATATTTTAATTCCTATGCGTTGTTAAGAAGATACCGCCAAAAAAAAAGTAAATTAAACCAAAAAAGTGTTCACTTTTGCTCTATAGTGTATCTGACCACTCATCTACTGTTATTGAAAGGCGACCTTTATTTTCAATAATTTGTCGAATTTCCATAATAATATTGGTTGGAAAACGGTTACCATGATAAATATGCAATAAAATAAACTAATATTTCATTATAGTTATTAATAATTTATAAATTTAATAGAGTATTTTTATTTAGAACCATACATTCATAACTATAATGGAATTATGGTACCTACAAGTGTTGTGTTAGTCTATGCAATTACTTTGTGAGTTTGTAAAATTAACTGCACAAATTCGGCGAACATAACAGAGTCAATTTCTCATTTTAGAGTAAACAATTGGTTGTGGTAATCAAATATATGGTTCTGTTACTCTGTTTTAAACTATAACTAAATTTTCGCTTGCAGTTACCCCTAATTTTGTACAAAAATTCAGTTATAATATCAAAAAAGTCATTCGGTGCTCACAACCTACTAAATATCAGGATAGTGAACGAATTTATAATTCTTTGACATTTTGGAAATTTTGGAAATTTTGATACAATAGAGGTAAAGAAGTGAGTTTAAAAAAGAGGGTCTTAGGAACGGTACGCAAACTGGATAAGAGCATCTTAACGAAGTCGATAAGCAATTAATTTTTGATAAATAATGCATATGTATATGCTCACTTAAATATACATCTATATTTCTTTAATATGTAGACTTGGAATCCATTGAATAAGAAATGTGTATACCAAATATGCAGCACAGAATTCACTTGAGAACAAATCTATTTTTTAAGTACGGTCCAAGGAACAGTTTATGGTGTATTTATTTTACATGAAGATATGTACATATGTAAGTATGTGAGTCATTATGATTTTATTTTAATTTGTTAAAATTACATTTTAACGTTTTAAGAGTTTTTTTTTTTGGGACCGGCAATGACTGTCTTTTCAGATAAACGCGACTCATTTGAATGTGTATCACAAACTTTGATGACGTTGGTTGAAAATGTTATGCATTTTAAAAGCCTAGGATTCTAAACAAAACTTCTGGATTCGCCACAGCTTTATGTGAAGGATATTTCCCAGAAACTATGTATCTTGAATGTGCGAAGCAGACCGCAATATGTAATCAATGTAAAATTTTATATTTAAAATTTTTTTTATTTAAATTTTTTTCTTGTTATTTTCATTTGTAAATTTATTTTATTTGTAATTTGTAAATAAAATAAAAATATAATTTCTAAAAAGAAATGTCAATTATTTTGAAATTAATTCACAATAGCCATATTAACAAATATTTAGGAGCACCATATAAATTCGGTTGTTTCAATCGAATTGTGAAATAGTTGCTGCAACCGAACGAATTCGATTGGCAAAAAATTCGGTTGCAACAACGAAAGTGTTCTCTCTGTGTAGAATTTAAAAATTCCATTATAACTTCTGATTTCTTAAAATCTCATATTGGCATATTATCTTCCGCTGCACTTCTGCATATAATTTCTTAAATGGAATGTAGAGTTTGGTTTTAAATAAATTGCAACATTGCACCGATTGAAGCTGTTGATGTTGTTGGTAGTTATTCTTCATTATTTTCTATTTCAATGTTGTGGGACGTATGGAGAGGATAATTACCGCTCTTGATAAAGTATTTCCATACAAAGCTCATTGTAAAAAATATATATTTTACGAGTATATACACAGATGTTTTTAATCATACACTGTTAATTTTATGTACAACATACATTTTTTAAAATTTTGTTGATCTCTAAATTTAAACGTTTTAATTTTTTAATCAATCATCAAAAACCTTTCATTTATTTTCAAAGAAATTGTTGAAAAAATTATTACTTACATCTATTTTTCTCCTTCTTCTATAATTCAATATGGTGTGATATGTTAGGAGAAATAGCTACTGGAGGCAAGAAGTCCCTGTTACAGCTTTTAGTTGTGTTAATAACAATTTAAATAATTGAAATTTGTGTAATAAAATTTTAATTATTTAATTTGGAAAATAATAAAGTAGTTGTAACATATTTTACATTTACACAAATTGTTAAAAAATAAGCTAAAAAAAGTATAATAATAAAAAATAAAATTATTCGTTTTATTCGAATATTCGATATAAAAATATTCGAATTATTTGTTATTCGAAAAGTAGCATTTTTAAATTCTTTGAACAATTATTCGTAAAAATTATTCGAATGATTAACCTACTATATATAAAAGAGTAACGTGACTAACTGACTGATTCATCAACCCACAGCCTAAACGCCTGTTTTT